>OY757918.1:102119432-102300220 GCA_963585895.1 Sepioteuthis lessoniana
TGATTGTCAGTTTCTCACTTATGCAATCATCAGACCACATGCACTTGGTATAATGATTACATAGGCAAGAAATTGACAGGTTCCAAGTGCCATTGACCCTCTGCCTACACTGTCTTATATATATATATATATATATGCACTCTATTACCAATATAGAGTATTCTTTATTCATAAACATAGCAAGTTATGTTTTTTATATATATATATATATATATATATATATTTTTTTTCATCATACAATGTGTGAAAGCACGTGCGATACCCTAGCCTCATCAGCCGCCAACCAGGGTGATAACACAGTTTCGGTAGCTCAAGGCGGTACTGCCACTCCTGGCGCTACCGAGCAGCTTTTGCCACCGGATAGGGTATTTAAAAGAAATATATATCTATGTATACACAAGATCAACTAAAAGCGGACATTACATTAGACGTTCGTTCATCTTCATTTTGGTGCAGTTTGTGATTTAAAAAAGCGTTTACTTACGGCCGTTAGATGTCATAGCAACCGTTTCTTGATTTTGCGTAATTACACGAGAATGGTGGTTACATGTGTATAACATTCGTGTTGAAATCTTTTCTATATCCGTTATCTATTCGATTCGTTTTCTTTCATTTATGCATTACTGCCCAAAAGCACTCGAGACAAACGTTATATATAATTCCGCTAAAAGATTTTATTTGTTGATCAATGGGCCCTCAAGATGGGTGGTGAGTAAAAAGAAAGCTCCTGGTCTAAGTTAGTCCAGGTAGCTATCTGATTACCCTTGGGCCACTAAATTCTTGGCTTGCAAAAAATGTCTCCAGGACGCTGATGGTCAGCAATGGGCTCGTGAATACTGTGGGGGTAAACCTGACTCATAGGCCCATCAATCGATTTACATTCTCTGGCAGGAGAATTACGTTCTTCGCACCAGCGCGCCTTGTGGATTCGTGTTCCTCGCAAGCTGTTGAATTTTCTGCCACAATCACACGTTGTAGCCGGGTACATATCCAGATCGTTACCGTAGGAGCAAGTAAGATGGGTGATATATTCTCCCTCCCCGCTACAGACACCCTGAGGGCATTTTTCTTTCATTGTATTGTCCATATTTGTTAAAATTCCTGTCTTTCCAGGATGTCACTCTAACTTTCTGAAGAGTCACTTTGTCTTTCCAAAGAGTCATCTTGCTTTCCAGAGAGTCTTAGTGTTCAAATTTTCATCATACAACATAGCAAGTGATGTTTTATATATATATATATATATATATATATATATATATATATATATAATGCTAAGATTAATAAAAATAAGCAGGTTTTCTGTTTTTATTGTTTTTTTTTATAAAGTAATGAAATATACTTTTTCAAACCTGTTCAACTAAACAATTTTGGAAAAGTGCAACACAAAATAAACACGTGAAACTGCTTCTGTTTTTCTAAATTATCAATGATGATCTTTTTTTTTCTACATTCACTATTTTCTGTTGTTTTTTTTGTTTTTTTTTATCAAGTTTTTACAAAGATGAAAAGATTTTTTTCATACGTCATTTTCTTTAAAACAGTTTATTTATTACATTTTTTATTTATCTATATATGAATTCCTTTTATCCCTCAGGTTATGGAACAAGGAGTCTCCTTCAGGACGTTTCAGATGTATTATCCGCAGAGTGACCAACCAGAAAGGAGAAGAGAAGGATTATATTGAGGTAAGAGAAAGAAAAAAAACTTGTCCCAAATATATAAATTAAATCTGTTTTTCTTTGATCCCTGAAGTCAATCTGTGTCTACGTTTTTTGTTTTTTTTTTTCCTTTTTTTTCTGAATTTCAAAAATAAGGAATAATTATTATACATTGATATACTTGGACTAGTATTCTCATTTAGGTTTTTATTATTTTGGTTGTTGTATTCTCAGATCTTAGATGTCTATCACAGCTTATAACCTTCTGGTAATTATCAGGTTGTTAAGAAAATTATGTCTGATTCTATAATAAAATTTTATTCCTGATATGATGAATTTAAATATGATCTCTAAACATTTCTACAATTGATTAACAAGATTATTCATGCCTGTATAATGAAACTCTAAAAGTTTCATCATACAGGTTTTAATGCCAAGAAATCTTTAAATGCAGTTTCTACTTCTCCTTTAGAAGAGAATTTTTTTTTAGTTAAAAAGATTTTTCCAGGTGCTTGAAAAAATTGGTAGTCAGTGGATGGGGAAAAAGTTTCATATCCCAAATCATTGAGCTTTTGCAGTGTCATCCTGGCAACATGTGGCTGAGCATTGTCATAAAGTAAAAATTGGCCTTCATCAATTAACTAGTGCCAGTTGAATTTTGCCTTGGTGAACATACATTTCTACCCTCTTGATCTTCAAGATTCATATCCCAACTACAGAACATTGTAAACCAGCGCTGTACTCTCTAGTCACAAGTGGATCCTTCACCCTTGATGGCTGTTTGAGAGGAATTATGATCAAGCTTGAACTCATGCAAAAAAATAAACACATCACTTCTTTTTTTCAGTAAGAAATGATTGAAAATTAACAAAGAGGATTCTTTAATTAGGAATGTGAATTTTTCATACTACTGTTGAAATAACATGTTAGAACACAATTTAAACAGTTTATACTAAAGATCAGAGAGTATTTTCTCAACAATCTAATAGAATAAAAGAGAACTGAAAAAAGTTTGGCTTGAAATTCCCAGAAGGTTACTAACTACAATAGATATTTGGAAAAGGTCAGAGGATACAATTGTGACTTTTATAACAATAAAGATGAGGACACTAGTCAGATCATTGAGTCACTAAATTAAAATATCTAGTAGAAAGAAAAAAAGGAAATTCCTAACAAAGATACTGAATATAAGAAAAGGGATTTGTTTAAAATTAGATAAATCCATTGAAGAAGGGGGTTTATTTAAACCTCCATTCTTGGAGGCTTTTGTACCATAGAAAAATACACACACAATAGGTACATTGATACATACAAATACATTTATTTTGCATATGATCCATGGATAACAAGTATATACTTACCCATTCACTTCACCACAGGCAGGCTGTGATGCAAGGTCAATTTTTAAGTGGACTAAAACAGGTTTGAATTCAGAATTTTCCTTCTCCTAGACTGATTGCCTAACCAAAGCTAAAAAAAACTTTGTCTCCCCTACTATTTACCCATAACTGAGGGGAGAGAGAGAGCAGATGGAGTTATACCTTTCTCAAGGGCATTAGCACAAAGTGAAATGCAAACAGCTTTTCCAGGAGTTGAAATAGGGTTGATGATTCTGTTTATGTCATCAGTAACCATTACGCTAAAAACCAAGCAGGTAATTTGAATTGTTTTCTTTTGATTTATATACATACAATCATTGTCGTATGTGGATATACACATTTCCTTTGTTGTACTATTTTCCCCTTCAACTTTAACATTGATAAACATTGTTGTTAGAGAAATTATCTTTGCATTTAATTTTCTTACAAATGTTCTTTCTGATGATGGGATAAACAACGTCTTGTCATTGCTGATAAGTTGGTGACATTCTTATGGACTCTGAATTTCTAGCAGAATAACACTAATGCCATTAGGAAAGGCATGAATCCATCTCCCCTCCTTCCAGTTTTAGGCAAAATAGATCAAACAGCTTTCTAAACTGGACAACAGGAAACTGGTGACCTTAAAGAAGTCTAACATCTTCAACCGCATTTTTGCAATCCCTGTGACTATACAAATTCCAAATCATATTGACCTTTGTACTTTCTATGAACAATATCAGTATTGAAGTAAGTGGCAACTTGCTGCATGGGCAATTGCACTGTTCCTTGCTGTCATAGAAGGATCTCAAATTTATCAAAATAGAATAACAGTAAAAACAAATGTGATATATCCTTATTTTTAAGAAACAATTAGAAATCCATGTTACTGTAATTCAAACTCTTCAACAACAAAAAGTATTTCTTGCTTATTTCTTTTTCTATGGCTCATAATTTCCCTGAACTCATACAAATGAGGAGTGTTTTGTATGCCTAACGTGTTATTTACTCCTCACACCTGAAAAAAACATCAAGTCATATTTTTGTTTGGCAACAGAATAACAACTTCTTCTGCTTGCTGCATCAACTCCCTGCTACTTGTAAATGAATTCCTGGAATTACTGTCAAACACAAAGTCTAATGTAAACAAACGATTATATTCAAAAGTGGTTTCTTTTTCCTTTTGATGACTCTTATCTACATGTATGTAATAAAGTAACTAAAGCAAATATACCATCTGTGTGCCTCTGATTAGCTGGTTGTTTTTATTTAGGGGGTCTCCTTTTTCTTTTTCTTTTTTTTTTTAAGCACAGAACCTTTTAAAATTAACTTAGAGGTTTTGAAGTGTGTCTACATAGATTTTGGTACTCAAATGCACTTAACGGTGTGTATATGGAAAAATGTGCTCTCAAAAGATCAGAAAAAGTAACAAAATGATGATACATTGTTTGAAAATATGTGAGAAAAGTAATTATGAAACTAGAAATATTAACTAATATTCTTGTAAAATAAATAAATAAAAAGGGTTATTTATCTACACTTCTATGAATGATTAGAATGTAATATCTGTGTATTTTGTCTATAATCTAAATGAGGATTAGTGTAGTATCTGTATTTCATCCAGGTTCCTAATGTCATTCTCTGGCATGTTTACCAAAGATTAGTGTGTAGTATCTCTGTATTCTTTCTAGGATCAAAGACTCTTCCTGACACTTCTACCAAGGATTAGTGTGTAGTATCTCTGCCCATGGAAATCCCATGGTTATTTTGATCACTTTAATATATAAAATGCAGTGAAAACAATTATTTTGATAAGCACTTCTGCAAAAATAAATACAAAATAAGACCAACTAGACATACAAGATATATTTAAAAAGCACTAAGACAGAAATGAACAATAAATGAAACATTAATTTTTTTTTTTTTTTTTTTTTTTTTTTAGAATAGTCCTTTTGGCATTTCACACACTTATTCCATTAAATTTCCATTGGTTAAAGCATCTTCGAAATTTTTATCTTGATATGGTGTTGAGTTTCACCCATGTATTAGTTTTATTGACCTCCATATCCTTAAGTCTTAATCTTAAGATAAATTTTTAATTTAAGAAACAAGAAAAAGAATCGGACAGTTATTAAATATTATCTCAATAGATAATATCTGTTTTGATTGTATAATGTTTCACTAGAAATAATAAAATCATTGATATTTTTGGTTTAGAAGAAAATTAATTTCTTATAAAAAAAAATTTTTTGGAATATACTTATTTATGGGCAGTTTTCTCTGTGTGTGTGTGTGTGTGTGTGTGTGTGTGTGTGTATGTATGTATGTATATATATATATATATATATACATGCACAGAACCTCAAGTCCCAGTATAGGTGGAAGGATGGGTATGAGGCTAGCAACTTTACTCTGTAAAAAAAACAATCTGCTACTGAAACTATAGATGCAGCCTTCTGTTACACAGGGAAATTCTACAAAAATACTTGATAATCAGAAACACGTACATACTCATGTACAACTTTAAAAAATTCCTCATTTTTTGGGTTTCTTTTAAAATTTCAGATTTGGGATAAGACTCATAAAATTTGGAATATTGATACCTTTGCCAAAGAAGTACATGGAAAAATTTATGAACCAGATGGTAAGTATAAATATTGAAAATAAATATTTGATTGTTTACAATCTTTTATTCATACACAGCCCAAATGAAAATCTGGAAAAATTGTCTCCTGTTTGATGTAAAAAGGTTTAATTTTGAATTGAATGTACATTGTTCAATAACTTTATTAAATTTGAAAAATGAATGAAGTAACTATGAAATGCTAATCAGAACTCTTTCTGCTGCTTAAGTAGAAGCATCAATATTATCATGAACTACTGTTATAATGGAAACCCGACAAGTTCATGGATCATCTAATAGTGTAATAAAAATCATATGACTGAAAATGACTCTTAACTAAAACTGAGCATTTTTTGAGAAGAAAATGCAATATTTTTACTGTTTATTTTATACATAGCTATTGACTTAGTGTGTCCATTGGTTCATTTTTTTTTTACTTCTTTTGGGGCATATCAACTCTTAGAAATTCTTTTTATAAACAAACTTTTCTCCTGGTGATGACCTAAGTTGAGAATAATTAAAAAAATAATTTCAAAGATATATTCCTATTTGTCATATCACTTTAGTTCAGCTTAATGTACTCTGTATGTGTGTTATCTGAGGGAAAAAATAGTGATAGCAATTAGTTACAATTGTATTGGAAACACAGAGAGAGAGAGAGAGAGAGAGAGCTATTTATAAAAAAAATAATTCTGCTGTACCTTCATCAACTGGTGACTATGATCAGGCATACTTTCAAGACTGAAACATCATTGCTATAAACCCAAGCACTCCAGCAGTACCTCATGATATCACTAGACTGTGTGTATAACAGATTCGAGCAGATGCAACCTCTACCCAAACTATGTCTTTATTTCTGTTGGTGACAAATCTGAGTTAGATGTATTGAAAACAAGTTGGCAATATTACTTCAGTGTTTGCATTCAATAGGAATATATTTTTCATCCAGCGATAACATGTATTTTGGATCTTTTACTACTTATACAGTCAATATTTTCCTCAAAAGGGTCTCTATTTTTTTTTTTTTTTTTTTAAATAATTAGCTGATCAATTTGCATGATCATGATATGGGGTAGTTAATGGGATCTAAGAAGGAAAACAAGACAACATTCCAAATCTGCTTGGATATTCCAGTCCATGTAACTATCAAACTGTTTGCACTAAAAAAAATGTAACTTCTTTCTGAGATGAAATATATATATATATATATATATATATATATATATATATATATATATATATATATATATATGAATATTTTTTACCTTTTATCATCATATACTGATATTAGAATCTTCAATTTGAATCTAAAGATCAAAGTCTAATAGATGATGGGAATAGATTAGATCATGTGGACTTTTGGTACCTGCGATTTGAAATTTTGTCTTTGACACTTGTAGCAGAAGAAATATATTGTGGTTTAATATTTCCTCTTGTTAAACAATGTAAAACAATTAACGACATATTTATTGTAACAAAGTTTATCGAATAAATACAGAAATAACATGAAATATTATGCAGAAAAGTCTTATGATGCAGTTAAAGCGTCCTTTGATATCAGTTAAGAGTCCTTAATAGAATGGAATTTGAATTGTGAAGACTTACAAGGTTTGTTGGGGTAAGTGTTCCCCCTATCAGAAAATGCATATTCTTGTGCATACTTCTTGGTGTCAAGGCTGGAATGGAGAGAACCTTTTTGACTTAGCGGCATCGTTTTTTATGCTACTTTGGTCATGCCACCTAGCGACCATTAAAGGTACTATTTGGAAGGCAAGGAATATAATCCCTACAAGTTGTTTTTCTTTGAGTTAGAATGACAAGAATTGTTCTTTTGTATCATCAGTTACAATGAAGTCGGCTCAAAACAGGTCTTCTATTTTTCTTTCAAATTCTTTAAATGACAATTTTTTTAATGAAAAAAGCAATACATTTTTATGGAACGTGTTGAAAAGTTTTCATATCGAACAAAAACTGCCAGTTTAACTTGGCTTAATTTGTTTATCATTAAAGGCCACCAAGGGCAACTATTAAGTTTGATGTCAGGTCATTTTCAATTAATAGTATTTATATCATTGTTATTAGAAAAATGATTGAATTGCAGTAGTTTTGGTTCCTTTGTTTAACGGTGTATCAACCTTAGTGGATTATTTAATACCAAAGTCATCTTTGTAGAAGGACAGTAGTTTTTACTACTTAACTGATTGCTGAATTGTAATAATTATGAAACACCAATGACCTAAGAGAATAGAACTTCTTTTTAAAAACTACTTAAGAAGTAGTTCGTGGAATATTACCATTTTACTTCAGTTTTGACATTTACCTAGAATGCAAATGGATGATAAGTATTCAACATATCTTTAATGTTTTATCCTGAAATTTTATTTCCAAACTGAAAAAAAAAAATCATGATGAAAAAGAAAATAATGATACTGTTGAAATAAAGGTATCATTATTTTATAAAACAATTAATAATCTTTTCATTTCAATTCCGATTACAATGTTAAGATTTTCTTTTAGGTTTTTGCAAGGTTAATTATATTACTTAGCATCTGATAGATTTACCTTCAAGTCTTTTTCCAGTCATCCTGTTACAAGTACCATGACCATCACTCAAGAGCATGGCTGACCATGACCTTAATTATTGTGTCCTGGGTATGACATTGAACTGCATCTGAAGGCAAGGCTCCAATTCTGGAGAGTGTGGTGTGCTCCTGTATTGCCATTATGCTCTGACTATTGTACCTGTCCCATCTATGGGTCAAATAGATCTGTTTAAAAAATGATTTGGATTCAATAGGAATACCTGATACCATATAATTGTAAATTATTTGTATTAAGAATAGTTACTTGAATCTATAATTATTTACTAAGAATTATTATTAGTAACTTTAAATCATATAACTATGTGCAAATATTTTTATTATTAAATAAAAATAATTACTTGAAACCATACAACTCTGTGCAGATTATTTGTATTAGATAGGAATACTTGATATTATATAACTGAAAAAAGCTCTTTAAAAAAAACTGCACAAAAAATGTTAATATGAACATACACTGATTGATTTTCCCTAACCTCTTGGTAGAGTTGGGCGGTTTGGCAATTTATATTTTGGTATTGGTTTCGTTTTTCTTTTTTCCCTTGATACCACAGTTTTTGATTTGGCTTTTTGGTTTTTAATTTAGTATTTTTGCTTTCTAAGGAAGCCATTCATTTTCTTGTGTAATGATAGCATTTCCAGTCTATCTGATTTCATTTGAGTTTAATGAAGTTGCAACTTAGTCCATTCAACTCACAATTTCTTGTGTATTTTTGATCCAATCTTAAAAATATTTATATGGCTGGAAAGAAAATAAAATAATCTTTCAAAATAAAATAAAATTCATACTATATTTCATTTTTACTTGCTATTTTGTTAACTTAATTTTACTACAAAAAGATTTTTTTGAAAACTAAAACAAATAGATTTCAGACGTCATGTATTTCTGTCTTTTTTTTTCCTATTTGAAAAGGTTCTGTGATATGAAAGATTTCCAAGTATCATATCTGTTGTATTTCCTTTTTTTTTTCTTTTTGTGAAAAAATAAATTTCACATTTATATCCTAAAACTAGTTAATTAAATGTTTTTATCATATTTTTCTTCTTACAATGGTATAAATGTTGATAAAATCTAATTTTATTAAAATATAAAAGTCTTTTTCAACAGTGTTTCCTTTGATATGGTCACTCAGTCGTGATTGCACTAAACTAAATGATTTCAGTTTCATAAAAAATTTTCATGTGGTTTCGCGGTGTGAAGAGGAAACCGAAAAAAGCCGGTTTTTCAGTTAAACTGCCCATCTCTAACTCTTGGCATAAAATAACCCCAGACAGTTTGACATACTATTTAAATCAGTCAATTATTTTATGCAAATAGGTGATATCTGAAGATTCATTCATATACTAATTCTATATTTAATTTCATTATAATTATTAATTAATTATAATTCATTGATATTACTAATTCTACCGGACATTGGTGTAATGGTTAGAGTGTTCTCCAATGGCCCGGGAGACCTGGGTTCAATCCCAGGTCGAGTCATACCAAAGACTTTAAAAATGGTACTTGATGCCTCCTTGCTTAACACTCAGCATTATAAGGTACAGATCAAGGGTAAAGTGGAGAAATCCTGGGAAAGGAGTAGCGTCCTCCCCCTACACCTTGGTGTAGTAGCTATCGAAAAAGGTGCCTTCGGGTCACCCTCGACTATGGTCGCCAACTTTACTTTTACTTACTTACTAATTCTACATTTAATTTCATTATGATTATTAATTAATCATAATTCATTGATATTATTAATTCTACATTTAATTTAATGCATTAGTAGATGAGGATGCTACACTAATTTCTGAACCAAATTCACTTTAGAATTGTTTTTATGTTGTCAAGGATTGTTTCATTAATAGCAGATATTACTAAATGGATGTCATTTTTTTGATAATTTATGCAAGGCCAAAACAACCCAATTGGCTAGGGCTGTAGAATACACTGACTACATCTCTGCAACGAGTGTCCTGGATATGACACTAAACAATCTAATGCTGAGGCTCCAGTAATGCAGGAGCTTTGTGGAATGTGAAGTGCCTCTTCATTGCCATTGCTCCCAGATCTACTCTGGCTTGGAGTGGAACCACCTGATAGGGTCCTATCTAAGGGTCAAATAGAAGTGTTTGCCATTTAAACTGAGTGCAAACAAATGACTAAATTGAATTGTTTGAAATAGAACTGTTTGAGCATCTAACTGTGTGTAAACAAATGACCCATCTTTAATTGAATTGTTAATGATAAATAGTAATACTTGTTATCATTTAACTTTGTTGACTTATGTTTACAAATCATGTATGTCTAATATATATGTATAAACCAGATTTGGCATTAAATAACCTACAATGGTTGATAAACCATAAAACCAAACCGAGGCCAACGGCATAAATGCAATAAACAAGATTCTGTGGTTCCATATCTTAACCTTTATTCTTGAAATACACATGCCGAGAGTCACTTAGGAAGTCACTAATGTTGATATTTTCTGTTCCTATGTTGTACAAATAATTAAATGCAATAAACTGCCTACAGCTTTTTATCTGATAAAAAAAGTTTACTTTGCTTTTTTTAAGTCATCCAAGCTTATTTCTCATTATACTGTTCTGTGTCTCCCAGACAAATAGATGACCAATGCATCTTTGTTTTGGGACAAATTCAGTTAGTTCACCCCCCCCCCATGGAAATATCCCATTTCCAACTCTCATAATTCAACTTGTTCATCATTTTGATGAATACATATAGAACTATGCCCTGCTACTAGTGTTAAAGATTAAGAGGACAGATAACACTTTACAAGCAGAATATTGGCTAGAGGATAGTTCAGTTCACAGTGACATAGGTTCAGTAGGCAATTGTCAAAGATTTAAATGGAAAAATCTGTTCATTTCTACAGTCTTAGGAGTCCATTTATAAAGTAGTGAAAGTAGCCTTTTAATTTGGAAGGTTCTATAATATTGATTTCTTGTGAATCACCAATATGAGGAATTGGATTTTATGTTCAGTCTTCTCAAACAGACAACCTTATGTCTCTAGGTTCTAAAAATAGAATTTATTCTGGGATCATGAATCAGATTAAATACTAGTTGCTTATTTTTTTGAAACTTGCTAAAAACTGATTCCTGCCTCCAAGATTTACATCATGTTTCCAGCTCTTTAGGGATGACAGTTGAGTTTGTATAAAGAAGAGATTGTATGATTTTATAGATTTAGCCTCTTATGATATTGTGCAAGCTGGTGGGGGTTCTTTAATTGTTAGTGTGTGTGTGTGTTCTGAAGGTCAACTAGTGAAACTCATAACTGTCTTGGCAGGTATGACATTCACAGATTTTGTGGTAGACCATTTGCTCTTCTTTAGGATTGACATGTTTCTTAGTAGTGAGAGTTCCAGCTAGATAACTCAAACCCATTGTATGCTGCTAACTCAAAATATGTTCTGGGAACAATTAGGTGATAGTTATGCAATGATTCAAAGAACTCTCAGACTCCATTAGTTAAAAGGAGTAACTACACATTATTTGGTTAAAAATTAGTTTGAGATTCTTATGATGAAAATTTTTTTTCTTCATTGAGCTTCCAATAGTAAAATATATAATTTGAGATTTAATTTTACTTTTTTGATGATTAAAAATGTTTTCTGTTATTTATGCGTTTTTCTTTTTTCTTTAGCAATTCATGATTGACATTTGTGTTTATTTAGTAGCAGGTGGCATTCATGGAAAACCATCTGGAACATCAGAATTTTTTTTTTCAATTAAGTTCATTTACTGTTTACAGTGCAGCAAATTGAATGTTTTTATTCTGAGCAAAGAAAAATAACTTTTTATAGTAGAAGAATTTCTTTGGCTTAATTATATTTGAAAAGAAAAAAGGGGTGCAAATTATTCCTTGAAGCAAGATAGTGATCCAATTTGATGTAAAGAAAAACTAACCCACTTCTTTTAAGTTGTATTGATAAACTGTTTAGTGTGTTCTGGATATCCATTGAAATTCTATTTAGGATTTTATTCCTTTCTGCTCCAACTGTATACTAACATACATCTAATATTTCATTAAAATACTTGCTCTATGATGGGGGTAGTCCTCATAGTGTAATGGTTAAAGCGAGGGACTGCGGAATCGTAGTACGCGAGTTCGTACTCCAGTCGCGCTATTACGTTCACTTTCGGGCAAATACCCTTGGGAAAGGTATGAACCCCCTTATCCTCCCAGCTATGGGTTAAATAGTACCATTACTGTTCTTCTAGGAGAATAGCTTTAGCATTAAATAACCTACAAAGGTTGATATGCCATTAAACAAAGAAACCTGAAACCTTGCTCTATGATGTATGGAATGAAGAGGGAAAACAATAACACCTCAGACACAATGGTGGATTTACTATTGTAGTTGTGTACTGTTGCCATGAGTTCAAACCTTGATAGAAGTTGGGAATTTGAATGTTGATTCATTAAAGTAGACCCCATATAATAGTTTGCAAACAAATTATTATTAGATAGAAATCATATAATTATTTGCATTGAATTGGAATACTTGAAACCATACAACTGTGCAAATTATTTGTATTATGAATACTTGATGCTGTATAACTGTGTGCAAAAAAACTCTTAAACTATTACACAAAAAAATATAAACATACAATATACACAGAATTCACAAACCTCTAAGTATGAAATAACCCCTGACATATTGATATGCCATTAAAATCAATCAAAGTAGGCAAGTACTTCTCAATCGAAATACAATATTTTCATTCCAATTTCTCCCTTTGGGCTTGTACCAAACAAAACAAAACCTAAATATTGACTTTCATAGATGTCCTTTCTTATTTTTTATTTATTTATTTATTTTTTGTAATGCTTATTGATGAATGTGTTAGGATAAATATTTTACTGTTAGACTTTAAATATAAATAAACATTATCTGGGGATAGGTAGTTCCTGTGGCATGGTGACTAACATGCTGGACTGCAACATCATAGTAAGCAAGTTTGAACTCCAGTCACACTGTTATATTAACTTTCAGACTAATACATTTGTTGAAGGTATAAATCCAATTATTCTTCCTCCAGCTATGAGTAAACAGTAGAGCAGATGGGCTCTTTAACCTTGGTATGGCAACTAGTCTAGGAGAAGGAAAACTCTGAATTCAAACCTGTTAAACTCTGCTTAAAAATTGACCTTGTATCACACCCTGCTTGTGCAGAGTGGTCAGTGGGTAGGTAATATATATATATATATATATATATATATATATATATATATATATATTGTAAACTTTTTTTTTTTTTTTTTATAGAAAGAATGTGCAGTCGAAATGTGTTATCAAATATAAATTGGGAGGGGTCCTATGGTGTAGTGGCTAATATGGTGAACCATGATACTGTTGTAAGCAAGTTCAAATGCCAGTCATACTATTATGTTCCCTTTTGGATTAATACTTTTAGGAAAGGTATGTAATCCCTTAATCTCCCCTGCTATGGGTTAGATAGTATTCCTACTGTTCTTCTCCAAGGATGGCTTTGGTATTAAATAACCTACCATTGTCCATACACTATCAAACAAAGAAACAAAACGAAATATAAATTCATTTCTTGACTAAGAATAATTTAAATTCTTTAAAAATATTTGCTTTTGTTTTCTTCTCCTATAGGTCAGTTTGGAAGTTTGGAATGGTCAGCCACAGAAAAACGCTTAGCATTCATTGCAGAGAAAAAGCTTCCCAAAGGAACTTCATTCTTTGACTCAAAAGGAAGCAGTAAGTCACCGGATGATGAGAACAAACCAAGCGAGACAAAAGCCAGGGTCAGTTTTTTACCTTTTCTTCTAGTCTTGTACATTCTCATAATAGACTTCTGTTTTGGTATGTACAAACTTATCTTCATACCACATGCTTTGCATCTCAATTTTCCTTGTAGCTCTGTCATTGAGGCTTAAAATGCTTTGACTGTATTCCCCATAGAAAGGCAAGGCACCCCCACCCCACCAAAGGGATATCCTCTTTATGACATTAAACTGCATCTGATGGCAAGGTTGGAGCTCTGGGGAGTGTTGGTTAACTTTTCATTGCTATTACTCCTAGGTCCACTCAAACCAGGAGTGATTGTACCTGTTAGGATCCTCTGTTTAAAAATTCATTGTATTTGATAGGACCGTATGCAACCCCCCCCCCCCAACTTTTTAACAACTTTACCAAAAAATATAAATGTACAATGAATGTGATTCTCTAGGCTTAAAATAACCCTAGAAGAGTTGTTATGCTGTTAAAATCAATCAGTCAATTTTTCCTTCTGGATGAATTGGAAAATATTTAATATAAATAACCCAGATCCAGACTATTGTTGATGTATCATTTGATTACATCGAGAAGAAAATTCCCTTCAGTTTGCTCAACAAAACCAAAATTCTTTAGTAACCACTGATTGAACTACTTCCATAAATCTTATTTACTATTTAATAGACTCAGCTAAGTGCATTTGCACCCTAATTTACTAAAGTAGCTTAATCAAAATAAAACGCAATTACTTCCTATTGCTCAAAGACAAAGAGACATTCCCTACTTATATAAATTTTATTACCTATTTATTTGCCTATTCTTCAAGGGTTTAAAGGCATATAACTGATGTCTATCCCTATACACACTATTAATCAAGTGTTTGTTTTTAAGTAGTTGAGTTACTTTCATAAATTCTATTACCTATTTATTTAAAAAAAAAAAAAAAAAACCTATATACAGGGTTCAGCATATTTATAATTGCTGCTGAGCCGTAATGATTAGGTAGGCAATATATTTTTGAGCAGAACTTGCCATACCATTTCATTTGTCATTAATAGTGTAGAATGGATATCTATGGAAGTTCAGAGAGATTTTTTTTCTGGGAATATCTGATAGTTGAAGCTTTTAATGTAGGCTACTGACAATTAACAACCTTAAAGAATTTTTTTCTTTTTGTCCTGAAATTGCTGCATTACTAGAGGCAGTGACTTGGTAAGTGCTGCAAAACTTTAGGGTAAAGCTTCAGGAGTGTAGAACTCATCAGTGCAAGCATTAGGATGGTATAATCTTTAAAACAAAGTGATGACACTAACAAAAGAAAAAGGCAATATTGTTCTTCCTTATAGTAAACTTAAATTTTGAATAGGATCTATATTGCCCTTTTTTTTATATTCCAAATCCAAGAGATCCTTCTGCCTGACTATATATACACAGACACACAACTTAGTACTATCAGGAACATGGTTGATAAATAAACCAGTTCCTCCACTTCTACCAAATATATCTGTTAAAGAGGGTAGCTAAACAAACCGCAGAATGAAAACATAGGACCTGTCAAAGGGTAGATGAACCTTCTTGTAGGGTCAAGCAACCATTTTGCTCATTCAGGCTGTGAAGTGCCAGAAAAGTATCCTAAGCATTGAAGTTTGGTCTAGCCATTTGACCATAGGAAGTGATAAAGCCCTACCTTTTTATCCAAGCATCTGTCTAAATGAACCTTCTCACTAAAAAGCTTTGGGCACAGGTGTTGCTTGATATTATGAAATTGTTCCCAAATGATTTCATGTTTGATCATGTTATGACCATACTTGAATTTGAGGGAGCAACAAGGTGATTAAAAAAAAATTTGAATAATACTCCAAAAGATTACTTTGATGAAAAAAGCAGAACTGATCTTATGACCACCTATGGAAGATTCCAAGAATGTGTTGACAGGGATGGTGAACAGGTGGAGACCGTTTGAAATCATGATATCATAATGGTACTCCCAGAGAAATGTTGATATTTTTTTTAATCGTCCTCTGTGTGTGTATATACATACACACATACAGTACTTTATTTGTATAGAAGCTTATTCCCAATAAACCTTTTGAAATTTATGTATCTTACCCTTACTAAGAGGAGTGCTAATGGACCTCACCAACCTATCACTTGTTATGACATACATTAAAAGAATAAAGTAACAAACCTAAAAAATAAACAAAAAAGAATTAATATTCTTTTTAATTTTATTTTTTCATTTAGAAAAAAAATGCCTTAAGAATTTACCAAATTATTCCCTGTAACTTAAATATGTTTTTATTTTCTACCACCAGGGAGACCAGCATGTGCTTCACGAAGATTGGGGTGAGTTGTTGGTTGGTAAACATCGACCAACTGTGGTTATTTTGGATCTGGAAGGAAATGTACCTGAAATTAGTATCATGGATTGTATTTCTGATGATATATCTCTTGGGCAGGTAAGAATTATGTATTGTGCTTTGATATATCTATTCTTTCAAGTATATGGTATTAAAAGATAAATAAGCATATACTTATTTCTACTCTGTGATATATTTTCTCTTGTGTATTTGATAGAAATCTATATCAGTAGCATGTATTCCTATGAAGCGAGGTATGCATTGGTTACCTGATAAAAATCATTTCATACAAAATTAAAAATGACTTTATTAAGTTCTGAAATTTACTACTAAATGTAGAATAAAACCAAATACAGACCAATCATCAGTGACCCCTGAGGTGTATATAATTGACCCAGCTTTTATTCTCTCCAACCTTCTTTTGATTTCTCTTCTTCACAAACACTTTTTGAAATATAAACTTGGCACCCTTGATAGGACTTAAGATATACTCATACTAAGTAATTATTTGCCCAGCCTTTCCACCACATGCAAGATGTCACAAGGTCATTTTTTTTTTCAGCATAGTAAAGTTGGTTTGAATTCAGGATTTTCCTTCTCCTTTGCCTAACCAGAGGTAAAGAAATCAGTCTGCCTTGCTTTTTACCCATAGCTGGGAAAAAAGTGATGGATTCAGGTCTTTCTGTAGGATATTAGCATGAAGTGATATACAAACAACTTCATTTAGAATTTGAACTCGGGGTTGCCAATTCTATTTCCTATGACAATAATCATTATGCTAAGGAAGTCTTATACTGAGTAACCATTTAATGATATAGTTAGTTTAAGCCCCAAGTTTCAGTTCTTCATAGACTTTGTAGTATGAGTGGGATGAAGTTTATTTCCCACCACCAATCACTACTTTTTGTCTGTTAAACTATGGCATCTCTGCTTACACTAAACCTATCATTGTCATGTGATCAAAGTAGCATATATAAAAATAATAAAATTTAGGATTTTAATTTGAATCAAAACAATTACACTTGTGTAACTGTCAATCTGATTTATGTTTAGTTGAGAGGTGGGTGGGAATTATCAACTTTTATATATCTTTGAGGGAATCACAAATGTTTCAGTCAATTTATATCCTGTCTCCATAAACTCTTCATTTTTGAATCCTATTTTGATAATTTTGAATAAATTTCTCCAGTTTGTGTGTGTGTGTGTGTATATATATATATATATATATATATATATATATATATATATATATTATTATAATAATATCTCATTTTTATTTTCATTTTACTAGATACGGTGGGCTCCAGATGAAACTGGTTTATTGATGGTTGGATGGTGTCATGAACCCTGGAGATTAGGCCTGACATATTGTCCAATTCGAAAGTAAGTATTCATTTTGAATTTTGTCAATCTTTGCACAAGGTTTGTTGCATAAAGTCTCCTACAACATGGTATCACTAATAATATTGATAGAAATATATTCGAACCTGTATTCAGTAATATATAGTTTAGTTCACTGTGTGATGACATTGAGTAATATAATTTGTTAGTCATGAGTACTATGTCCAAGTTACTTATAAAACCGCAATTAGCAAATGGTGAAAAGCCTAAAATTCATACTTCATGGATACCTTCCATACAGCTGCATTTTGGCATCATAAAACTTCTGGTTGTTCCTGAAATTGAAAGTTAACATTTTTTCAAACTGATATCAAAACCCCAACCCTTCTTTAAATTCCTTGTATTAATCCTTTTTGAAAGAAGAGTTTTGTCATATATCCAAGATTTCTGATTAGTCTGCATCTTGTCTATAAGAATTCAAACTTCTGTTGTTGTTTTTTTTTCATGAAACTATTTTTGGTATTTCCTTTTAAGGAGACCAAGAACTTTAATAATGCAGAGTATATTGCAATTTTCAGGAAGCTTCCATGTCGTCTGAAATCTCTAATGAGCTTACAACTAATTCTGAACCTGTTTGGTTACTCTTTCCTCTAAGCATTTGATTTAAATGCTAACACATCAATTCTCTTCAAAGTTTTAAAACTTTCAAGGAGTTTCCACACCTCAAAGAATTTTAAATAAGATTTTGCTTCATATTAAGACATTATCAAAAAGAAATGTGAATGAACTGATCAATTTAAGTAAACATCTTTCAGATTTCACTTATTTGTTATAATCTAATCAATCAGATGTCAGCTCTTAGATTGAGTATACATTCAAGAAGTTTTATTCCTCTCTTTCTGCTGATTATCTGTATTTGAAATACAGTTTAAACTCTTGGTAAAATGAAAGAAAGTAAAAGTCATTTGAGTTGTTCTTCCCAACACAGTGATATCCCAGTATATCAGACAATGTGATAGGATCAGTTCTAATGCATGCATCTAAAGTCCTCCATGAGAACTAATTTATCAGCAACAGGGACTTTTGATAACACTGTGTATAGGATATCATAGAAATCATCAATTTCCTGCTAAGGGCAAAGCAGTGAAGGTGCCTAACACACTTACAAGAGTAGAATGTGATTCCTTCCTCCATAATCGGATTTAAACTCAGAATATGATCATTTACACCTTGTGGGAGTGTGGACAATAATTTTGCAATATCAGATTTTATGGCAAAACCTACACGAGAAATATGAGCCTCATGTTCATCTTTATCCTCACAGAAAAGCATATTTGCTGCCAACTTTCTTGAGATATACATACAAAATGAGTTTCACTGATTGCAGAGATGCCAATATTGTACTAGTGTTACTTGCATCAGTTGGGTCACTTGAAAAAGTGTCTTCAAGGGAAAAGGTCATAACTTTGGTTTCTGACTAAGAAATTTTCTGCTCGATATCTACTTTATACACTTGAATAAAAAGATAAAGATTTGGTTTAGTTAACTTAGTGAATACAAAGTAGTATACTTATAAGTCAAATTCTTACTAAAGCTTTTTTAAAGTTTTGGAATTTTCAAAAAGTAATATGTTAAAAGGTACCCCCAGAGTCAAAAATCTGGTAGCCAAAGGGTTATGTAATTGTGGACAAAAAAAAATTCCGTGAATTACTATAAAAAGATCACTAAGATGTCTCTATTTAAAATTACTACCGTGGTTTTTATATTGAAGATTTTACATACATGAATTGTTAGTAGAACCTTCCCTACCCACACTGATATCCACTTTTAGACTTGTGTCTAACTTCCTGAGTACAAAAGAATAAATTCTTTAATCTCTTTTTAGATATCTCCACCTTACTTCCTTTGATCCAAACCCTTAGATACTAATAATTAAAATACCAAGGACTGTTTGTTTCTTTTGTTTTTGTAACAGCCTTTTAAATTTGGTATTACTTGAATCAACCCTCTTATTTTTTAAGCAGAGGATATTTGATTTTTTCGAAGTTTCTTTTTATTTCACTCTTCATGAATTTTTCACACCAGCATTGGCTAGTGGGCCAATGACAAGACAGCAAGTCTTCTCAGTTCTCTTGGACACTTCTAAATATTTTAGCTGATCTTAACAGTGCTGTAGTCTGGATAGTGGATTCTTCTACTACTGATCTCCAATCCTTACTTTCTTTTCTAGGCTTTTGTAGAACTGTTCCAAGTGCACCAACTACAATTGGTATCACTGTCACCTTCATATTCCAGAGTTCTCTACAAATGTCCAAGAATCTTTTTGCTTTCTTTCATTTTCTTCTATTATCTGCTGGAATGGTAAAATCTATTAGCTGACAAGGTCTTTTGTTGATTAACACTCAATCTGGTATTCTGGCTGAAATTAGGGGATCTTTTGAATCCCAGAGGATTTTATGGCTTTCATTTTCTAGGACAGATTATGGCTTGTGCATATACTATTTGTGATGATCAAATTTTAATCACAATTCCCAATGAATCACCTTACCCTCCCAGTCATGCTTAGTTATATTCTTTTTGTGCCAATTTGTTGCTTTTGTTTCATCTCTGTCACCACATAATCTATACTTGTTATTCTTCTGTGTATTATCCATTTTTGCTTTGACGTAATTTGTCTTTATCACATTATTTTGTACAGTTATTAAGAGATTCAGTTTCTCTCTTCAGGTTTCCTCTTTATAGCCATGCCCAGGTCATCTCATGAGCAATTTCCTTTGTTGTTTAAAGTATCCATGATCATTATTGTTGTTCTATTAATAGTAAAAGTAAAATAATTTTCTACAAAAGTTTTTATTTACTTAAGTTACATTTAAGTGTTGAAGAAAAAATCTTAACTAATTTCCTTTGTTGTGCAATTTTAATAATGATTTTATTTCTGTTTTCCAGGAGTCAATTATATTTTGCACAAACAACTGGTGAAGATGTAAAATGTGAGTCCAATTAATTTTTGTTCTTTATTTTGAATATTTTGCTTTTATTTATTGTTATTTCTGCATAATATCATGTGTAGGAATTATTAATTAGATATTTCAAAACTTACATACATTCTCATGATTCTATAGTGATAACAGATTCCAACAGGAAGGGACAAAAATGAAACATATTTTGGTACTTTTTAAAAATTAGTGTCTTTTCAAGAGTGTGAAGAAATGTACACAACAAATTATATCACTATATATATCATGTACATTACGGACAGCCTCTTTTTTTTTTTTTTTGATTTGCATGAAATCTAAAAACAAATGACAACATTAACCAATTTTTTTTTTTTTTCAAAAATAAGAGAATACATTTTTTTTTTTTTTTGTTTAGAGTTTCTTTTTTCTTCCAAAAAAACAAACAGCATCGAGCAAAATTGTTTTCAAGTATAAAAACAAAAAAAAAATGTCTTTCTTTAGTGGGTGAGTGGGGGTTCATATTTGGGTAGAATTGGAGAAGACCAAACTAAGATGTTGATTCATACACAGAGGAAAGCTGGAGCAAATACTTCTAACTTATGGTCTCCCAAAACAAACTATTACAGCCATAATGATGTTCTATAGAAACATGAAAGTCAAAGTTTGCTCACTGGATGGAGACAGACTTCTTCAACATTGTTGCTGGAAATCTGCAAGGAGATACATTAGCTTATCTGTTTATAATCGGCCTAGACTACATACTTCGAACATTGATAGATCTAATAAAAGAAAATAGCTTTACTCTAAAAATGACCAGAAGCAGACAATATCCCCCTGAAATATAATGATGTAGTTAAATTGAAAGGCAGAACCTGCAGACTGCTGGATCTGATGGGCCAACCGGGGTTTGTCGTTCAAAGAGATAACAAGTTTTGTGCTGTATATGCAGGCAGAACAGCTGATGCTTACGTGAATCCAGCAACCGTCCGTGGCTGGATAAAAAAAACAGGTGGTGAGCTGAATGAATGAGAGAAATGAAATATGACAATGAAGCTATTTGAATTGAATTCTGTTCATAGCAACACCAAAAGAAACAAACAAGAAGTGATGAGCAAAATGGCCTACCTCAAAGCTCAAAACTAGCAAACTAGTGTCTTGCGTGTAGAGTACCAGAAGTATAGAAAAACGGAAGCATGAGTGTCATTGGGAGTGCAATTTGTAGGTTATGCGTCTCGTCTCTAGTGGGACAGGGTTTGCGACATATGCAAATTTCGGTCAGCCAGAACCAGTATAAAAGAAGTAATCTCAGCATTATTGCGTGGCGTTTGTAGCTTCACAGCAGGATTGTGCAAACCAGTGTATTGATGCAGCCAGTGAGAGAGAGAAAGAAACAGAGACAGGACCGGTGACAAGCAATTAAAAGGTTTCAAGTAAGAGAGAAAGAGGGAGACAGGACTGGTAGCGAGCAGTTAAAAGGTTTCAAATGAACACAGACTACACAGCGCTTCTTGTAAATACACTTGAGCAAGCAGCTGGAGGGATTGGTCTCCATGTGATTGAAACAAAATTGAGTATGTGTTTTAATCTCCACTCTAAATGGTGGCGCTCTGAAATTAGTAGATAAATTTATGTACCTTGGCAGCAGTGTTTCATCTATTGAAAGTGATGTCAATATGCACCTAGCAAAGGCATAGGCAGCTATTGATAGGCTATTGATTGTATGGGAGTTTGATCTATCCGATAAAATAAAACGGAATTTTTTCCATGCAGCAGTTTTGTCAGTACTACTCTATGGATGCACCACATGAACACCTAGAAAAAGATAGATGAGAACTACACAAAAATACTACAAGCTATGTTGTACAAATCCTGGAAGCCACACCTCACAAAACAACAGCTGTACAACCACTTACCTCCCATCTATAAAACCATCCAAGTAAGATAAACAAGACATGCGGAACACTGCTGGAGGAGCAAGGACGAACTCATAAGTGATGTTCTATGGACTTCTTCAGATGGTCATGTCAGTGTTGGCCAACCAGCAAGGACCTATCTATAACAGCTCTGTATGGACACAGAATGTAGTTTGGAAGACTTGCCAGCAGTGATGGATGATAAGGACCGATGGAGAGAAAGAGTCAGGGAAATCTGTGCTTGCAGTGTGACTTGGTGATGATGTTGTTGCCTCCTCATGAACTCGTGAAAATACTTATTGTACTCAGAACTGCTATGTCATAATTTGGTGTGTACATTATTAGCATTCCTGAACAGATACTAATTTTAAATATTACTTTGTGTGATACTATAATCACTTATGTCAAATATTTAGGTGAAGTAATGCATATGCATGTAATTGCAAGCATGTCTATATAAATTTAAGAGAGAGAAAAAGTATTCCTCTCCGCTTCACTTACCAGGGTTGGTTTCTGGTAAAATAACCTTGAATGAAACAGTTATAAAATATGACTTATTAGTTTTCACAAAAACAGTATTTTTCTTTCTCCTTAACAATCCGATTGGTGAGCTTTATTATCAATTCAGTCTTCTTTTCTTTCCAAGGTTTTGGAGGTGATGACCGAGCTGTTCGTTCTCCGGTGTTCAGTCCTGATGGGACCAAAGTTGTCTACCTCGACAACCCAGTTGGTGGGCCTCATTATCAATGCAGTCGATTATTAGTAGTAAGTAATAACTTCCTCACATACTCAGTGTTGAGATACAAAAATCTAAAAGTTCATATTTTTTTAGCATAATTCAAAGAAAGATTATAATGATATCAAATATTAGCATTTATGTATGTTGATGTAATTGTTTTAAACAATTTGGTGATCAATATCTTAATTTTTTTTTTCCCCACCTGAAATAATTTTCAATTAATTGGACAAGGTTTAAATATTTTACCAAATATTACCCATGCTTCTCAATAGATATTATATTTGCATATATATATATATATATTCTATACACTAAATATATCAGCTATTATAGCGCATCACCTTGTCTGCAGAGTTTAGAATCTGCTGACTGTATCTGCTGAGTCAAGACCTCAAAAAAGAGGTATCCTGTGAATGATATTAAATTGCATCCGTTGTTGAGGCTCCAGTTCTGGAGCTCTGACAGTTGTGGAATACTCCTTTATTGCTATTACTCCCTAGTCCTCTCTGATCTACAGTAGTTGTACCTGTTAAGATTCCATCTATGGATCAAATAGATCTGTTTGGAAATTATTAGTACTGGATAGGAAGACATAAAACTATATAACTGTGTGCAAATAAATGATTATTATTAAATAGAATTACATTAATTTTAGGTAGGAGTAATAGAAACAATTTAACTCTGTAAATTATTTGTATTAAGAATAGTTACTTGGACCTATAATTATTTTTACTAATGATTATTATTATTAGTTACTGGAAACCATATGATTGCTTGTAAACTTTTGGCATTAAATAGGATTTCTTGAAATCATATAGCCATGCAAACATTATATCATTAAATAGGAATAATTACAATAAACCATATAATTGTGTATAAATTATTAGTCTTAGATAGGAACACAAATGTGTGTAAACAAATGATTACATACAAATAAAAAAAAAAAGTGTAATTAAAAAAGCAATGGAACATCAAAAATATATTTAATACAATTAAACATTTAGAAATGAATTAAATTTTGGCTTTAAATTACACATAAGAAGTTGATATGCTGTTAAATAAACCAAACTTATTATTAGGCAGAGGTAGTGATAAGAAAAATTACTGCATTTTCAAGCACTAATAATGTTTGCATTTAAAGGATACATTTCACTCTTCCCTTGCAGAAGTTTTTAATGGAGAAAAGATAAATAAATAAATTTATATTTCACTGGTGGTAGAAAAAAATAGCATTTTTGACATTTTTTTCTTTCAAACCAATTAAACTTTACTACACTATTAAGATGAATAATTTGTAACTATTTTGTTTAAATTTGCTATTAAAATTAAGTTTTTGTGCTATTGTTTTATATCATCTAAATAAATTCTTAAAATACTATGAAAATTTTTATTAGATATTTATTGTTCAATTTTAAGAATTACTTAAACTCTTTGTTTTTGTTGTTCATATGACATTTCAACCAGTACATTCTCTAATCTTCTTCAGGCATAATATCCATCTCTGTATTGAAAGACATTCTTATTATCTTCTCTTTCGATTGGTATACTAAACAAAAATGATATCAAACAGAATTATTTCATGTTATTTTGTAGTTTTTAAGTTATCAATATTTTGGGGATTGATTTGGTTGCCTCTTCCTACACACAACTCACACATCCTTAATTTTATTTTTTCAGATTGACTGGATAGAAAAAACGACCAAAGTGGTATTAGACATTGTAGACTCTGCCCATGGTAAATGTCTACTTTATTATTACAAACTATATTCATTTTGCAACTTTTTTTAAATGATATTCCACTTGTGTTCTAAGAAAAATTTTGTTTTTTTGTTTATAATTTTTTCTTTTAAATTTGACATCTAATTTTGATTAAATCATAAAATCAATGGATTTTTATAAAACTGTTAAAATTATTTCATGAAGCTGCCATAAAAGAATTAAAGGTGACATATTTTACAGGAAATTTCACTTTTTCCAATGTTTTAATTATCTTTGCGTCTGGACAGTCCAGGTTAAAAGTGCAATAAGGGTAATACAAAGCTGAATGTTTTTGAAACTTATTTTTCCAATGCAGGTATCATTGAGGAAGGAAAGGTTTTGGACTATTTACCAAAACTTTCTCATTCCCCAATGATACCTATGTTAGGAAAATAAGGTCTAAAAATGTTTGGCTTTTAGCCTGGACTAGAAAGTTAACATCCAATTCTTCATTGTTTAAAATAACGCTACAGTTTTCTTCATCCCATTTTTTAAAATTACATTTAAAATTATCCTTTTAGGAGATGAATTTCCTGGAGTTTTTACACTGAATCTTCCTGAAAGATGCTGGGCCAGTGATAATAAACGACTGGTATTTAGCAGTGTATGGAGATCTCAACTAGTAAGCGTACTTGGAAATTCTTTATTTGAACCATCAAGATTCTATTTTAACCCTTTTTGCAAGCAATGACATTTTTATTGTTTGTTTGTAGCTCAATGTAAGGCATTTTCCTGTTTGCTGCTATTGATCAATTCAATAATAATATGTAGGAACATTTGCTAGGAGGCTCCACTGTGGTTTATGATTGTGTAAAGGTTGTTTTACAAAATATAATTAAAAGTGGATGCTTTATTGTTTTCATGCTACTGTACTATGAAACATAATTGCTGATCAGCCCAGTCAGCTGGGGTTGTAGAATACACCAATTGCATTTCTGCTGAAGAGTAAGACACCTCCAACAAGTGTCGTGGATATGACACTAAACAATCTTATAGTGAGACTCCAGTAATGCTGAAGCTTTGAGGAATGCGTAGTATCCCTTCATTACCATCGGTCCCAGGTCCACTCTGGACCTGGTAGCACCTGATAGGGTCCTATGCATTGATCGAATTGAAGTGTTTGAAATAGAACTGTTTGATCAGTTAACTGTGTGTAAACAAATGACTGATGTTTAATTGAATTGTTAGTTATACATAGCAATACTTGGAACCATTCAACTGTATGCAAACAGATGAGTAATGTTGAATAGAATAATTAGTGTTAAATAGAAATACTTGTAACCACTTAACTGTGTGCAAACAAATCATTAATATTGAATAGAATTATAGGTGTTAAATAGCAATAATTGAAACCATTTAACAATGTAGAAACAATAGCAATACTAATGTGTGAACAAATTTGTTCTAACAAAGGAAATTACTGACAAACTAACCTCTTACATATGATGTATATCTAATCAAATGTGTGTGAACAAATGATTAGCTGACTGGGCTAGATGCTTAAAAGTAATATCTCATATCAGTTGATTATTCCTAGTGAGTTTATTCCCATGATGTTATATAATGTCATCACTAGCTCCAAATGTTTGTGGTGTAGTCAGTGGTGGACTGTTATTTTGGTGATAGCTATTTGTCTGCTAGGAAGAGAAACACACAAAGACACAAGTCTACTTTTCATGTGAAGATATTTTATTCTCATTCCATTCAGTCTCTGAGGTCTTGGAAGCAGGAAAGTCTCTTCTTCTTGGATCTTTGTTTTGAGTTCATACCCAAAAGAGAAACAGAGATGAATCCCTCTGTAATATATATTCTGGGGTTCACGGAACACCCCACTCCCACTTCTACCCTGGATAGGTAATACTTTAAAATCTTGACCTCTGCAAGACCAGTGCTAGTGTTGCATATTGACCTCTGACAGAGTCGTCAATTAGGGATTTATTTACATAGGATGCATCTGTGTAAACAGGCAGAACCAGATGCATGGGTTGACAGCTAGAAGGACAAACCAGAAAAGTGTAAGCATTGTGAAATCGTATATGCAGTCACCCACGGCAGATACGGTCAGTCTTGCAGTCACCCAAACACAGAGAGCAACCAGCAAGTGCTCTCCCTCACACACACACTTTCGGACAAGAAACAGAAGTGCTAAGTGAGGCCCTGAATATGGCACAGCATGGTTAAGAATTTAAGGATCAATATAGCTGTCCTCTGTCTCCCTGATCCTGTCTCTCTCACACTTATAGAGATTTCGACCCTTTTGAGAAAAAAAGTGGGAGAGAGTTATATTTTTATAACCAAATGTTATGGTTTCTTCCTTCATCATGTTATACAACACAAGATCACAATAACATGTTACTACAAGCTAAGTAGAAGAGAGACTGTCAACTTGTACCCTGGTAGTTATTGACTTATAATGCTACAATTGCTTCTTTCTTTTCCAATGAACAATTACCAAACCCATAACCACTAGGTAACTAGATACACTTAACCAATCTATTTGTCTATTAGCTGTAATCCTAATCTAATTTCTAAGAAAACCTATTAAAGCCTACAATACTCAATTTTACTGATTAAGTTGGAGTTTCAATTTCAGGGATTATTTACATAGTTTTCATGTTGATTAATGTTGTGTTATATTTGAAAGGTACTTTTTTTAAAATAGAATAAAATTAAAATTTTATTCTATCAAACTGACTTTTCATTTCAAATTCTGTAACTTTTTAAATTGTAAGGTTCTGACTTTTCTTTCTTTTTTTAAAGACTGCTGTTGTTATAAATACGGAAACTCATAATGTAACAAAATTAAAGGGCCGTAAGTATTTTTGACAGAAATTTAATTTGTGGGTATTTGAATTGTTTAAATGCTTTGTACAGAAAAACTAAAGTTCCCTTGTTAAATAAGCATTAAGTGTGTTTGTGTGTGTGTATAATAGCTGCCACCTTCAAATTTGGGTTCATGTCCATTGCATGATGATTTTGTAAAAGACAAATTGATCATTGCATAAACTGCTGTGACTTTTTAAGTCAACAAGAGAATTAAAGTCTCTGGCCCAAATTTGGCAGCAGCACAAAACTTAAAAATAGCAAGAAAAATCTGATTCATATTTAGTCTCCTTAGAAACCACTTTTTTCATCTAATTTTCTCAAATCCATTTATATTACCATTCATCAACCTTCCATTTTTTGCAGACAAAAACAATTCTTCTTTTCTCTCTGTCTTTTAAGAAAGTTTGGGGGTGGGGGGATAATTGATTTTTTACCCCCTTGCATTTAGTCATCTATACCATTTCATTGTTGTCAATAGCAATTTCTAACATCTATTTTATCTGTTTTATTTAAATGTTAAACAGTTTCTCAAGCATTATTCATCTGATGATATGTATTTTGTTATATTTATAAACAAGGATTGCTCAATATCAGTGATACAGCATATATAGATCTAAGTTAGGATGGTCTACGTATAGTCAGTGGCACTTAGTAGCTCTCAGTTTCTTGCCTATTCAATCATCAGACCAGGTTAACACTATCCTAACTTAAATGTGTGTGTATGTATGTGTGTATATATATATATATATATATATATATATATATATATATATATATATATATATATATAATCATCATGATGTCGCGCCACCAGCATGGATCTCCCTGACCCTCTCTTACCACCCATGTCTATCGTCCATTACTCCCAGTAAGTCTTCAAGGCTATATCCTGTATTTGGCGCAGAGCTGTTGTATATAGGTTCTAGCAGGACGTCCTGCCTTTGCTCGTCCATGTGATGGGATCCACAGGAGTATGTCGCTTATGAGTTCATCCTTACTTCTTCAGCAGTGTCCCGCATGTCTGGTTTGTCTAACTTGGATAGTTTTCATGATGGGTAGTAGGTAGCTGTACAGCTGCTACTTTGTGGAGTGCTGCCTCCAGGACTTATTCAATATTGCCCACAGCATTCTTGTATAATTACCACCAAGCTTTTTCTCCATATGTTTAGTTAGCGTACATGTAGTGCATCCATATAGCAGTATCAACATGGCTGCTGCTTGGAAAAAAACTGTGTTTTATTTTATTGGTCAGGTCTGACTTTCATATGACCTATAGCCAATCGATAGCTGTCCATGTCTTTGCTAGTCGTGTGTTGATGTCACACTATTTCTTAGGTAGGTGAACTTGTTCACTAGTTTCAGAGAACTACCATTTAGTGTGAAGATGTCGCCTCTGATTTAAGCACATGTATTCTGTATTGTCGGCATTGACATGGAGGACGATGCCAGCAGCTGCTCATTCCAGACTATATAGCAGGGTTTCGGCTTAGGCGAGTATATTTGCCAAAAGTGCTATGTCATCAGCATAGTCCGCATCTGTAATTGTTTGTGTGCAGTATCTTCTGCTTCTTTCCCTTGCCAGCTTGAAACCATTATCTTTTATTTTATCAGTAGATGTTCTAAGCATGTAATCTAGGCAGACAATAAAGAGGTATGGGGCTAATGTGTCTCCTTGAAGCTCACCTGTTACAATGTTGAAGTAGTCTGTGTCTCCATCCAGGGAGTGGACTTTTACTTTCGTGTTTATATAGTGTGTGTGTGTATATATATATATATATATATATATATATATATATATATATATGTTGAAATGATAGATTGTGGTGAATCTGACAGTTTGATAGAAATATGTTGAAGGTTTGTTAAATGAAACACTTAACTCAGTTCTGCGCCTACTAAACCTGTGTTAAGTGTTTGATTTATCGAACCTTCCACATATCTTTATCATATATATATATATATATATATGGGGGGGGATAATATATATGTTGTCATCCACAGACAGACTGTTTTGTTGTATCACAACTCTTCAGTATGGCTAGATTAGATACACAGGATGCTTTAAGCTGGGATCAAAACCCACCTAACTTTACGCATACCATGGCATGGTATGACTCAACTTGGTATTGAACCTTGGTCATCCAGGCCATTGGCAAACACTCTACCCCAGTGGTTTTCAAACTTTTTTGCCACCACCCCCTTCACCGCCGGACCAAAATACCAGCGCCCCCCCCTCTTCCAACGAACGCCAGAACGACGGTAATGTTAAATGTCATAAGAATTGGTTGATTCTTCAATCACAAATAGTTTGAAGAGTATAAAAAACAATTTTAACAAACAAAAATGGTTAACATTTATTTTTCAATCACAAACACCCTGAACTGAACATGAAATAAATTGTAAAACTGAACGAGTAATCATTAACAACTACTCTGCTTAATGAGATAGGTGGGCTTGGTGCATTGCAATCAAACTGTCAACATCAGGATGAAGGTTTGTCAGGAGCAGTCTCAGACCGCCACGCTCTGTAATTTTGAGTTTGTTTCTTTGTTTGGTGAGGAGCCTGGACACAGCACTGAATCCCCCTCTCAACTAGGTAGGAAGTCGGAAAAGTAATGAAAAACAACTTGATGTCTTTCCACAGGGTTGGGTAGCGTTTTGGGATCACTGTTTGCATCCAAAAGGCTTGGTAAGAGGTTTTGAACTTTGGTTTCAGATCCTCGTCATTTTGCAAACTTACAAGTTCCTCTTCTTGATGGGTTGGCACCTCTGTGCTGGGTTCAGTAAATGGATCGATCACCCAACCAGGGATTTCAAGAGAAAATAGGTCGTTGAATCTGACTGACATATCCCTGTGGAGTTCCACTAAATGAGAGCAGTACACAGCAATGTCATCGTCCTTCACTCCTGTTTTCTTCTCCAAGTCAGACAAACAAGGAAACTGACGGGTTTCACAGTGTCCAAGGTTCCTGCTGTAGAGCTATAATTTTGAGAGGAATACCAAAAGGGTGGATTTGGCTTTGATTAATGAAGTCTCATCACCTTGCAGCTGCAAATTCACTTCATTGAATTTGGAAAATATTTCATTGAGGTAAGCAATATCTGTCTTACTCGATTTCAGTTTGTCGTAAAGCTTAGGGTTGGATTCTTGAAAAAAATCCAAAACAGTGTTAAACAGTGTGTAAAAACTTTTTAAACAGTTACCTTTCGACAACCACCTAACTTCTGTATGGAGAAGCAGGCATTGAAAATATTCATCATTTTCAATACGCAGCTGATGGAACAGTCGAGAATTGAGAGCATTCGCTTTGATTTTGTTGACTGCAGTAATCACAGTCGATAAGGATTCATGTAGCTTCTCACTCAAATTCTTTGCCATTAAGTGTTGTCAATGGATCACACAGTGAACTGTGAGGACTTTCGAAACAGCTTTTTTCAAATAACTTAGAAATCCATGGTGGCGACCAACCATGGACGGGGCGCCATCTGTAGCACATGAGATGATGTTTGGAAGTGGAATGCTTTTTTTCTGGAAATAGTCCTCCACAGCTCAATACACTGATTCTCTGGTATGTTTCCAGGAGATGTGCAAACAATAATTCTTGACACAGTGACCCACCCTTGATGAAGTGTACATATGCGAGAAGTAGCAATTCGTTTCCTGGAAGAGTGGATTCGTCCAATTGCAAACTGAACTCAGTTGTCATCAACATCTTACTGAGGGTCTCTTCGACGTTTTCAGCCATTTTGTCTACTCTTCGTTTAACTGAGTTGTCACTGAGAGGAATCGATTATGAGTTCTTCAGGAAATTTGTGCAACACTGTTTTAATAACCTCTTTAACTGCAGGCAGAGTCAGTTCTTCTCCAATAGTGTGGGGCTTGCCAGCTTTCACTATCAGCAAAGAAATGTTGTAAGAAGCCTTCAGACCGTCATCTGGATTTTTCGATGAGGAAGTAAACATTCATTGTTTTTTGCTTCAAAAATTGATCTCAAAGAGAATGAAAGAATGCCAGTGTTTTACCAGATTTATCGGGATGAATCTTCTGTTAATGTTTGAGGAGCCTAGACGGTTTCATTGCTTCATTAGAAAAGTTTTTCTCACAAACCAAGCACATGGGTTGTTGCGGATTGGTCGGTGATTGTATAAATCCATACTTCAAGTACTCCACAGAGTATTGCCTACACTTCTTTTTCGATGCTCCTGGGGTTGCCATGTATGTATGCTGCCCTCGCCAAATGTTAATAAACATCTTGCTTAGACAGCCAGAATAAACTCGGACTCACGCATAAAGGAACACTAACTAATTCCAAAATTATGAAAGAAATTTATTCCAACGTGAGACAGGTAAATTTCTGAAAGAAAAAATAAAAACAAAGAAGTTTTCACTGCGACAAAGGGGAAGAAATAAGTAGAAATTTCAGGGGAGAAAGAAAAAAAGCGAAGAAGAAAGAGAGAAAGGGAGGGAAAGTAAGGCGACTGTAACAAGTAGAATTTTAGTTTACTACTAAGTAATAAAGCAGGTAAAAGTGAGACAAGTAGCATGGCAAATAGGAATAATATTCCGATAATATTTAAATTGAAGGCAACAAGTAGGAAGTAAAGTGTGTATTTTTATATATATATATATATATATATATATATATATATATATATATATATATATATCTTTAAGAAAAAACAATGAAACCAATCACAAAGGATTATAAATTTATTTCCATCCTGTTACGCATTTTTGAAATTTCCAAAAACACAAAAAAAATTTAACAGGACTTCTTCAGATCTTTTTGATAAAAAACTAGAATAGACACATAAGAGTGGGAGGGGATAGAAGAGTGGTGAAGAGTTACCTCTTCATTAAGCCCACTTCCGTTTTAAATTTAAATTTCGGTTAGCAATGTAGCAAATTTAAAAAAAAATTTTTTTTTAAAATTGATATTTTTTTAAAAATTACATTTAGACTTAAATTACAGATATTTTTAATTAGATTTAAATTTTAAATTATAATCTCACGTAAAGATGCAGTAATAGATATATTAAAACAAAAACAAATATTTAATTTACTTAAAAATTTTAAAATTTCGAAAATATTTAGAAGGCATTAATCAGTTACACTTTTTATGCGTAGTACGAAATTATTGCTCTGTATTATTGGTACATTGAGCTCTTTACCAGGAAAATTTAAATATTCATTCATGAATAATTTCTTGTCCTGATGGAATTACTCCTAATTCCGGTTTAACTGGACTAAGTATACTATATATATATATATATATATATATATATCGTCTGTGTGTGTATATATGTTGCTTCAACTATGTCTGATGCAGGATTTATCAATATGATGAAAGTTTTGTTTACAGCACAGTTAATGTTTTTTTTAGTTTTTATGTCAGCATGTTTATAAAATATATTTATCATAAACTCTTAATCTCATTTGATTGTCTCCCTTTGACAAATTATATTGATCAGGTGTAAACAAACATTTTTACCCTCCACACTGTTATTACTATTATTAAGTTACAAATTAGAAATTTCCCTTTTTTTCTTTTTTTTTTTTTTCATAGTGAAATAATATTAAAAAGAATGTAACAACTTTTTGTTACCTTTTAAAATGTTATAGACAAAATTAAGGAGAAATGATGAAGTAGCTAAACTTTGGATTCTTTCTTTTCCACAAGTTTTAAGTTAAAAGTGAACAGAAACAATGTCAGCCAGAATTTGGGCACTTCACATAGCGTATTGTAATGGTTACTAAGCTAGGCTAGAAAACCATTGTTTGTGAAATTGCTTTATTCTTTAAGTTAATGGTATAATATTAAAATGCTCTAACGAAAATCTTGTTAATATGAAATAGTTTTCAAGGAGTGTCTTTTTTAAAGGTTATTAAGGCACTATTGCTCTAGATAGGCTTCTTTCACCCCACCCCCTAATTAATATTTCAAAATAACTGAATGCTTTTCAGACAAACTTTGTATCTATATTGCTATACAGTGTACCATGTTATAAATTTATTAGACTACTGTCTAGTTTAATTTCTCTTCCAAACTTGTCATATATTCTCCGGCTATAGAAGTCATTCTCACCAGATTATCAAAGTTAAGCATCAGAGAGTCTACTCAGTCCATAGTTGAGTACTGTATACAACCTAAGGCTATTGTGCCAAACTAAGCAAAATTTAATGAATAATAACTGTATTAGATTGCTATATATTTGTCTTTGTTCATATTGGAAAATGACTTTTGATATTATTTTTTTCAGCCGAAAGAGGTATTGGAGCTACAAATATTTTAGATGTCCACGGTGATCACATTGTTGCTCAGTTTTCCACCCCTAATAAACCTCATTACTTGGTGAGTAAAGGAAGCCTAATACCTGATGTTTTGACTCTAGTAAAACCAATGTAGTAATTTCCATTTGGTTGTTCATTTAATGTAGAACGAGAAATTTTTCAGGAATGTTGGAAATTATCTTAAATATGCAATTTCTAAGATCAAAAATTATTTTTGATTCAAAAATTTTCTAAACGGTTATATATTTTGGTGTATAAGTTGTCTTTAAAAAAAAAAAAAAATTTGGATGAGTTGACACATGCAAAACTCAAAGCTTTTGATGAGAGGGGCAAAATGGGACAATACTGCATATGGAAGGAGGAAAGTGACACTACCAGTACATCTTTGACTTTGTGGTAACCTACTAATTCTATCATGTTGGACACCTCACTTGATATAATAGTAAGTTATGCCAGAAGACTTTTGTTAGCGAGTTCAGTTCTCATTGAATGTCTCAATCTTGTGCCAAGTTTAGCTTAGTAAATGCTATGACGTATAGCAACTTGTAATGTGGTTTTGTATCCTATTTTTTAGCTGTTTGGTTATCAAGAGACGTTTTAGATAAAAATCTACGTTAATTATTTACATCTAGTAAAAGTAAAGTTGGCAACTGTAGTTGAGGGCAACCCAAAGTTTCCCATTTCATTAGTTACTACACCTAAGTGAAGGGGAGGGTGCTACTCTTTTCCCTGTGTTGCTTCACTTTACCATTGATCTGTACCTTATAATGCTGAATGTTTGAGTATTGAACAAATATAAATCACCATCTGACAGCAGCAGCACCTCTCCCATTTCATTAAAAGTGGTGGGGTTTAGAGTAGTCTGATACTTGTGTGACAATAGTTGAGGGGTCTGGGGCTATTTTTGGCATTACATATATGAAAGTGACCCCCTCCCCTTATAAACTGGTCCCATGTCGCATACAAAATGAAAAAGTGAAAAAATTAGTATATATGTAGATTAAACTAAAAACATGTATAAAGAAAAACAAAAACGCTTCCTCAGCAGCCAAACTAGCTTTAAATATGGCCACCTCCAAAGTCAAAATTCTATAAGCTGACTTCAAACCCAAAATTAAAAATTATGTATAGATTGGCAACAACATTGAAATAACAACATACTGATAAACTGCCCTTTTGACTGGGGATGTAGAATATGCTAATTGCACCTCTGCAGACAGGTAAGACATACCCAATGGGGCCACCTGTTAGCCATGGGCGGCGACCTTTAAGGCACCCTTACAGGATCCTGCTGGTTGAGCAGTCATTGATTCAGTGACAGGGTGGTCAATGACTTGCAACACACCACTTTGGCCCTTGGTCTGACGAGCAGTTGGATAGGCCCGATCCAATCAATCAGCTGGTCTTGTCATGCCCTAGCACTTGTGTTTCTTTTCTCTCAAATGTGCTATTCAATCTGTATTTGCAGAACAATTCCCAACTCTTTTATCTTATAAGGGCTAGAAGGTGGGGGCTGAAGGTCAATTGTGTTGATAGCAAACGAGTTTTGACCACTGTTAAATTATACGGCATTAAAACAAAAATTAGCAGAGGCTCAGAATTTCAATCTTGATATGAGTATACTGTCTCAACCAGGGCAAATGGGTTTCTCTACCTGGCTTATTCCCAACACAAGTTGGACCCCATGGTGGGTGGTGGAGCATAGGACCAAGGAAAAATATACACCAATCATGGCTTCTTCTTTCAAAAAGTCAAAAAGATATTTATCCAACTCCGATTCAGAAACAGACAATGTGACTTTCTGAAATTCCTTGTTATTGAATCACAAGTTATAAAATTAGATCAACTGTCACCTTTTCCGATCAAAAAAATAATATCAAGTAGATCAAATCTGCAAATGTAAAGAAACTCCGAAATGGAAACCTGCTAGTGGAAGTAGAAACCAAAAAACTTGTTGAAAACCTACTAAAAATAGAGAAATTTCATAATCTCAAATGTTGTGCCTATCCACACACAAAATTAAATACATCCAAAGGTGTTGCAAGTAGTAGAACTGTCACTAGCAACACCTGAAGAAATTGAAACATCTTTTAAAAAACAGGGAGTAAAAGAATACAGAAGGGTTATTATATACCAAAATAATGAAACCATACAGATCCATACATACATTCTGACCTTTGAGAAACCATCAATAACCAAAAGAAATCAGAATTGGCTACATGATATAAAGAATAGAGCATTATATACTATCTCCCCTGCGGTGCTTCAAATGTAAAAAATTTGGACACCACAAAGATTTGCAGAAGATGCCAAGTATGTGACAAATGTGATCCAAGCCATATGGAAAATGAATGCAAACGCATAAAATTATTTACTATATAAGGTGCTTGGATTAGCAAATGTCTTTATCTAAATTTTGTTATTAAAAATATTTAAATCTTCATTTTGATACTTTTTGATTACACTTATGACATAGAGGAAAGTATTGTTCAGAAAAAATAAGTCCACAGTGGAAATTGAAGATAAGTTTTTATTGTTTTTCAAATGAATTATTGTGTTACTATTCCAGATGATTGGTACACTTCCTCCAGAAGGTCAGGAAGCTGACATGAAATGGACAAAACTTGATGCTGATATTGATCTAAAATTAGAAGGCATTATGGTAGAACTTTTGAAACACAAACCAATTGATGGACTAATTAATGAAGAATATCGTAAGAATAACATTTTCTCTTCCCTTCTCTCTCTCTCTTTTTGTTTGACTCTTTCTTTTTTTCTCTTTGACCTTTTTTTTTTTTTTTTTTTTCTCTTTCTTTAACCTTTTTTTCTCTCTTTGAAGACATCACTGCCTTTTAACTTGCATTTCCATATCATGTTGCTTTCCCAATAAAAGATTTTTTTTTTTCAGAATGGGTAACTAACTACTTAATTATTCCATACTTTATTTAAACTGTTATCCACATCTTTGTTGTTTGTAACATTTTTGTATAATGATTCTGTCATACTGTGGGAGTTATTTTTTTTATTTATTTTAATTTTACATTTAACTTTGCCAACCAATATTAGTTTTGAGTTGATTTTTTTTTTTCTCTTTATTTTTTTCATTTTCTTTATCAAGATCCAGAAAAATAATGAAGGATTAGTTTCAAAAGTTAGATTTAAGTTTTTGTTGACTAATGGCTTCTTATAGCTCAGATGGCTAGAAGAGCTGGTACATTTAGCCAGGTTTATCCTTTATTATTTCTCTGATTTTTGTGTGTGTTTCTTGATGGGATGAAAGCAAAGGATAAAAAGTACCAAGTGACCTAAAGATGACTGAATGTGAAACCCAAGGAAGGCAGAAGAATGTATCAAACAAAATATATCAAAAACAAAGAGAAACATAATAATCTTTGAAAATATAAATGTACGAAAGAATCTAAAAATTTCAGACAATATTCTAGCAAAGAATGTAAAATATACTAAAAACAAAGTATATTTATTGAAAGAATTTGATGCTGATTACCTCCAACCATTTTTCTCACTTTCATCTTTATAAATTTTTTCTTTTGAGTATAGAAATATTTTTGTTCTTTATAATGGTTGCTGGGAAGGTTTAACAATGAAGGGTTTTGTAGTCTGTGTGGATATTGAATAGATGAATAAATCAGTTGATTTTTTTTTTTTTTAAAGGAAATGAAACAGTCACTTAGGTATTTAAATTAATATCTTCATCTTTGTTATTTTTAATACAATGTTTTGTCTGATGCCGCCTTTAACCTTCCCCACGTGTGTAGCCTTTGAGTGTCACTTGTTTTTTTTTTTTTCACCAACTCATCTATATTACCATCATTTTTCTTCAATAATTATCTTAATTGAAATGATTTTCCTTTTCAGCTGATCTGGAATTTGAAAGCATCTTTTTGAAACCGTCCGACTGTGCAGACTCCAAGTTACCTCTTGTCGTGTGGCCTCATGGTGAGTTATCTGCTTCAAATAAAAACCTCTTACATCAGACAAATTAATATTTCACTAATTTTGTAACTCTACTGTATTTACATCAAAAACATTTACATCTACATTTTCTGGTTTTTGTTCAATACTACTTGAATATGAAACTAAAATTTTACATGTATATAAAATCCTCTTTTATCCATTTATCTGGGAGTTAAAAATAATCTAAGACAACTTATGAGATTTTATTTATGAATGACTGTTGTATCATTGGAAAAGTCCATTATATAGAGATGGGCAATTCAAAGAAAATATTTAAAAATCTTAACCATAATGTATATAAATTCAAATAATTATCTCACCTTTCTTAGTTTTTACTATTAATTTCATGTGTTCTTATTTTTCTGTTTTTTTTGGGGGGGGGTGAGGGGGTCAGACAGTAGTTTTTGAAAGTGAAATATTTTTTCTTCCAACAAATTCCTGTTTAAGGATTCTTTTTTCACTTTATAAAAACATATGAAACTATTAGTAACGGATGAATTATGGAAGATGAGATAATTAGTTTTTATACTTCTCTACTTCCAGCACTTTATTTTATCTAATGTTCTTAAATGATTCCACATATCTTTTTTTTTTTTCTTTTTTCATCTATTATCTATATATATAATATGTACACACATTTTATTTTTTATATGTGGATTAATTTTATTTCCTTCAAATTAAAATAAACATTCATTTGGTGATAATTGCACGTTCAGAAAATGATTTTATCAAATGATTATCCCTGGTGGGAAAGTGACAAGAAATTGTAAATGGTTATATTTTTGATGGCTTTTTACAAAACTGTAACAAGATACTAGTAAAGAAACAACAAAAAAACTCTCTGGTTCAACATAAAATTATCAGTCTAAGGAAATATGATTACAAAGAAAATAATTGTTTCATTATCTTCTACAGGGATGGATTACTATGAAGCCTGATACAGCTATTAGCAGAATTTTGATTGGAAAATTTAACTATATGTTTGATCTATATAATTGAGAAACATTGGGTTAAGTACATTGATAAGGAAAGAGATTATGTTGAAAAATATTTGTTGTACAAATTAATTGCTTTTTTCACTTCGTTGGCTCGGATAAGTGTCTTAATCCAAAGAAAATTTTGTTTTCTTTCTAGGTGGTCCACATTCATCATTCATAGGAGATTTTCTTTTGTACCCATCGGCCATGTGTGCTTGTGGCTTTGCTGTCCTTCTGGGTAAGATTTTTTTCACATTTCTCCCTCAAATTTTTATTTTGATGATGGCAAAATTCTATGGACTCTTTGAATTCCCTTGACCCTCAAATGCCTTTTACCTGAGCTCACAGTATTGACAAAAACCAGCATAAAACACATTCAAACTTTGCCCCAGGTTGTAGACATCAAATTCTTTCATAGCCTATTTGGCTGGGGCTGTAGAATAATACTGACTGCTTCTCTGCAGAAGGGTAAGACCCCCCCCCCACTCCCCAACGAGTGTCCGGGATATGACTCTAAACAATCTGATGGTGAGGTTCTACTAATGCTGGAGCTTTGGGGAATGCAGAACTCCCCTTTATTACCATCACTCCCAGGTCCACTCTGGCCCAGAGTGGTAGCACCTGATAAGGGTCCTATCTATCGGTTGAATAGAAGTAAACCGTGCTTCCTTTACTATACTGGTTTTTGCATTTAAACTGCGTATTTATGCTAAACTGAATTGCTCAAAATAGAACTGTTTTGATGTCTAAACTGTGTACTTATGCTAAACTAAATTACCTGAAATAAAACTGTTTTGACATTTAACTCTGTGTATTGCCCAGTCGGCTGGGGCTGTAGAATACACTGCTGCACCTCTACAGAGGGGTAAAAACCCCTCCCCCAACGAGGGTCCTGTATATAACACTAAACAATCTGATGGTGGGGTTCCAGTAATACTAGAGCTTTGGGGAATGCGGAGTACCCCTTCATTGCCATCACTCCCAGGTCCACTCTGGCCCGGAGTGGTAGCACCTGATAGTCCTATCTATGGGTCAAATAGAACTAAGCAGTGTAATTATGCTAAACTAAATTGTTCTAAATGGAACTGTTCTTGTATGCTAAACTGAATTGTTTGAAATAGAACTGTTTGATTAAATTGAATAGCTTGAAATAGAAATGTTTTTGATAATCAAACTGTGTACTTATACTAAACTGAATTGTTTGAAATAGAACTGTTTATTTGTATAAAAATGGATTTGGCATTAAATAACCCACAAAGGGTGATATGCCATAGAACCTAGACATCACAGTCACACAGATGTTTTCATATTTCGTTTTCTAGGATTTATGATGATTATATTAACATTTACTGTAAATGTGCATATTTTACTATGATTTTATATACTTTTATTCATATTTATTGTACAGTAACATGATTTTATGTGCTTTTAACGCTTTTCTAGTGATATTACGACTTCAATATTTGTAGCAGACAGATGTAAAGTTGAATAAAATGACTAAAACTTGATTTTTATTTTCCCATATATTTTTTTGACAATCAAACATATAATCGAGAACAACGTAATTTGAAATGAGGTAACCAGAGGTATACCAGTATTTAATTAAAATCCACGTCTCTTTTTATTGCCTAAGAGTATAATTTGGTATTGGGAGAAGTTCATGATTAGATGTATCTGAAGCAGAAGTCCTCAACCCACAGCCCTCAAAGCTTATCTATGTACCCCTACACCAACTTTCAAAATTTTCTCTTCATCTTATTGACTGTGAAGAACATTACAACTGTAGCTACAACTCATTGGTCCTCAAAGTTTAGAAGATATTTGATATCCTGTAACTGTGTGCTAAAAACTGTTTAACATTTACACAAATATAAATCGCCAATGAATGTGATTCTCTAACTTCCAGGTATAAAATAACCTTAGACAAGTTGACATGCTGTTAAAATCAATCAATCAATGGTTTCTCTCCCTCTACTCTCACCCATGATACACCTTTTTTCTCCACTGCCACCCAGAATACACTACCTCTTCACTCCCTGACCCGTATTGCTCTCTCTCTCTTCTCTTCTACCTTCTGCTTTATCCTTTTATCTATGGTAAAATAAAAATTTTCTGACAATTCTGGTGGAAGCAGATATTTGACATTTGTTCATCTTTATTAACTTTTGCAGTTAACTACCGAGGTTCTATTGGGTTTGGTCAGAATTGTATCAAATCTCTACTGGGTCGAATTGGCCAACAAGATGTGCAAGACATGCAGGTAGGTGTTGTTTATTTAAACAACCAATAAACAAGGTAATAAATGCCGGCAATAATATTTAAAAAAAAACAAAACATTTTTCTTTAATATTTGATTCTATCCAACAGAATCTCTAGATTACACTATTATTATATTAATTCTCATGTTGATCCAAACCAGTGGGTCTGTAAATGGTGACAAAAGGAGAGTCTAGTTCATATAATTATTAGTTTTGTCAGCATAAAAGCAAAGTTGCACATAGATGTTTATAAAAGATATTTTTCTAAATATTTTCTAGTTTGCAAGCAAATTAACTTAAAAATTTTAATCAGTGAGCAATAATTTTTGAATGAAAAAAGTCAACATGGCTATCATTTTGATTTAAACCTAATCTGGTTATTTTTGTTTCATTAACAAATTTATCAGAACTGTAAACAACTTGCAACAAAATTACATTTCTTTAGTTCCCAAAATATTTTCATACATTGTTAGGGTATTAAAGAAATGACCAGTGGACCTCAAATTAATAAAAGAAAAACTTCCTTTATCTCCTAAGTATCATCATCCTTGATTCTCTCTCTCTCGCCATCTTTTACTATTGGTCATTACTCTTAGTAAGTTCTCTAGACGGTATCCAATGTAAGTTTTTTTTAGTGGGCCAACACTGGTGTGTTCCTATGTAAAAGTCTATCTAGTTCTCATCTAGCTTTTAGTCCAGGCATTTCATTAAAGTCCAAATGGTACAACCATACATTAGTACTGACACTGTTATAGCTTGGAAGAATTCCCATTTTATTTTATCAGACAGATTAGATTTCCACATGTTCATTAACCTATCAATAACAGTTCATGCTTTACCTATGTGTATGATGACATCCCTTTCAGTAGATGAGATATTACTACTGAGGTATATGAATCAGTCTATCAATTTCAGAGGTTTTCCATTTGATGAGAAGATGGTGCTATCTTAATTAAACTGATAAACAAATATCTTGAAAATTGCTGGAATGTTTATAAAGAAAAGTATCAATTAATCTTTTCTCTTGTTTTATATAACAACATTTTAAGGCCAATTCTTTCTTGATATCTTTAACTTGAAATTTACTAAATTTAAAAGAAGAATTTCAGTAAGAATTGAATATAATCAAATGTTGATCATCCTATTTCTCTTATCTTGCATCTGACTCATGATGGATTTAGTAATAGGAATTTTGGACACAAGAATAATAAAACAAGTGAAACTGATTTTGCATGTTTATTCACTTCTAACAAATCACACTTTGCTTCTAGAAATATATTTTTTTTATATTTCACCTTCACAATTTCCTTCTCTCTTCTGTATACATTGCAAGTTGTTGAAAAGGCAGAATAGTTCTCTTGGCAGTTTGAGCTTTTGGTATTTTGCTACCTGACATATCAAGGTCCTTCAGTATAGGATGTAAGTTTAAATTTATTAAAATTGTCTAAGGATTACCAGGAGTAGGGGTTAATCATGAAGAATGCAACCCTAAGGATAAGGGGGTAGAGTTTACACACTTGTAATTTTTATGCTATTAGTCACATGGCCACATTGTATCCAGTGATAACAGTATTTACCAGGTGAAATAATTGCATCATACTCTAGACTAATTTGAGCATCCATTCCTTTATCTTGGGTCAGTTATGTTGATTTACAAGGATAAAAATATTTCACATATAAATCTTATAAATGTGTGATAGATGAATTTAATGTGAGATTTCACCAACTTACACTTCCAAACAAATCAACAAGATTGTGTTTGTTTGATAAATTTCCTGAGACTGGGAGTATACAAGATTAAATGAACTCAGCCATTTTGGTTTACTGTCATTGTTCTGTCAATGTGTGATTGTTTAATTCACTCACCTAGAAAATCTCTTTGAAAACTGTTTTTTCAGATTGGATTGTTAAAATTGTTTAAATACTAATTGTTAAATAGATAATTGTATCCTTTTTAAATACCTTGTATATCATATATGCTCATGTTATGAATGATTTTTTAAGATCAATTTTTCACCTTAAAACAAGAAATATTGAAATATTTTGGTTGGCTAGCATAATCAAAAGTTATGGGTCATTCATTACATGCAGTAGATGATAAAAACACTTTTATATGGCTAAAAATGACAGATTATTCCTTATATTGAGTATATTGGTATCATTTGTAAAATGTTCAGAGAGAAATGACTGAAAATTAATTTATGAGTTTAAAAATTTCATTTCCTAAATTCAGATTAATATTCAAGTAACTTGGTTGTTCCTTGATTTTTTGTTTTTATTGGTTAGTTATGACTGAAATATTTTTTTACTTAGTCTTAAAAATATACATGCTTAATCAGTGCTTATTTGTTGAATTTTCTCGTCCTTTCTATGTCTTCCCTTCACTGAATATTTTTAAAGCATTGATATTGGGAATTTTTTCTTTTTAGTTTGCGGCTGAATCTGTTCTGAAACAAGGTTGCATTGATGAAAACCAAATTGCTATTTGTGGAGGTTCCCATGGAGGCTTTCTTACCTTGCATCTCATTGGACAATATCCAGTAAGTGTATCACTCTTTTTTTTTTTTTTACACAAATTAGACAAAAAAGAAAACAATTTGCCAAAAATCTAAATAAACATACTCATGATTGATACTTTATTTTTAATAGCTTTTTGTGAGTTCTTTTCAAATGATCCTGCCTTGTTGGCGGGGCTTTGAATACACTGACTGTATTTCCTGCAGATACAGTGTCCTGAGTATAATATTAAACCACATCTTATAGTAAGGTTCCAGTTCTGGATCTTTGAGAAGTGTGGAATTGCTCTTCATTGCCATTACTGTCAGGTCCTTGCTGATCCAAGGTGGTAAAACCTATTATGGTCCAATTTAAAGGGTCAAATAGATCCGTTTAAAAATTATTTGTATCTGATAGAACCATGTGCAAAAAAATACTCTTAACCCTTTCAGCCCATTATACTAGTGATACTTTTATTTTCCCTCACATAGTTGCACTGGCTGGGGTTGTAGAAGCCACCTGTTGGCCATTGGTGATGACATATAATGCCTAAAGACAAGATCTTGGTAGCTGAGCAGTCCATGACCTACAAAACTCTTCTTCAGCCCTTACTTGGGTTAAACAGTCAGTTGGAGAAACCTAATTCAATCATTTGGCTGGTTATGTCCAATCCTAGTACATCTAGCTATGTCTCAACTGTATTCTAGAAATTGCTCTTATAGCAAAAAAACATCTAACTCTTTTTATATTGAAGGGGATGACTGAGAGTCAACTGCATCTGACCACTGGTTAACTTTTGGTTTTGAGTTCTGAAAGCTTAAGATTAGCAGAGGCTTGAAATTCCTCCCACCAACATGAGTGTACTGGCCCATGTATCCCCATCTCATCCAAGATGAATGGGTATCCTCCTTGGTAAATTCCCAACAGAAGTTGGACTGTGTTGAGTGGTGGAGCACGGCCAGCAATGGCAGGAAACACACATACACATGTGTGGCAAATAAAAACAAAGAATTTAGAAGATAATATAGCAAAATTCCTACGATTTATTGCAAACAAATCACTAGAAGAAACTTTTCTAGTTAAACTGTCGTCTTTCTTGCTTGAAAAAAATAATCTCCAGCAGAGCAAACCCTTGAACTGTGAAAAAATGAAAAGCTGCAATCTACTTTCAGGGGTAGATAACAAAAAACATGCTGAAAATCTAATTAAAATGAAAACCTTCCACAATTTTAAGTGCAAAGTTTACATATGTAAAAAACTGAACATTTAAAAGGGAGTTATCAGAAACAGGGAGTCATCCCGAGTTACACCAGAGGAAATATAAACACCTTTAGAAAAGTAAGGGGTCACAGACTATAAAAGGATAACCACTAGAAAGGGTTGTAAAGAAATGCAAATTCATACATATATTTTCACATTGAACAAATTCATAATTCCCAAGGAAATAAAGATTAGATACTATCTCAAAAAGTTATCCCTGCAATCTCAAAGTGTTTTGAATGTCAAAAATATGGACACCACAAGGGGAGCCAGAGAGGACATGTGGAAGGTGTGGCCAAAGAGACCCAGACTACATGGAAGAAGAGTGTCCCAACAAAACCAAATGCTTAAACTGCCAAGAGAACTATTCTGCCTTTTCAACAACTTGCAATGTATACAGAAGAGAGAAGGAAATTGTGAAGGTGAAATATTAAAAAAATATATTTCTAGAAGCAAAGTGTGATTTGTTAGAAGTGAATAAATATGCAAAATCAGTTTCACTGTTGTCTTATTATTCTTGTGTCCAAAATAATCATCGCTGCTTTCTCTTGTTTCTCCTGATAGGGCATCTAACTTGTCTATCTATTGATGCCATAGCTCACACATCCGGGCATCTCTCTCAAGTTAGGTGTTAGCATTATGTCTAAGTTGCCTCAGAAGGACCCAAATGCTCTTTCTACGCTATGTTTAAATATCCAAGTGCCAGCGAGTATTAAATTTTCTTTTTTCATATCGCGGCCTTATATGTTAGACAAAGTCTGACCCTCTTTCTGTGAGAACACAGTAAATCTTCATTTCCATCACTCAATTCCCACTCATTGTCGCAGAGAAGGAAATCATCAAGGTGAAATATCATCATCATGTTGTGCCGCCAGCATGGATATCCCTGACCCTCTCTCGCCACTTCTCCCTATCATTCATCGCCTCTGGCAGGTTTTCAGGGTTACATCCCGTATCCTCACATAGTTGCTGTATGTAAGTTCATGCTGTTCGTCCTGCTTTTGTGGGGGTCCATAGGAGTACATCACTGATGAGTTCGTCCTTGCTTCTCCAGCAGTGTCCTGCGTGTTTGGTTCGTCTAACTTGTATAGTTTTCGTGATGGGAGGCAAGTGGCCGTATAGTTGGTGTCTTGTGGGGTGTTGTCGCTAGGACTTGTTCAATATTGCTCTCAACATCCTTGTGTAATTGCCGTCTAGTTTCTTCTTCAGCCATTTAGTTAGCGTCCAAGTAGTGCATCCATATAGTAGTCTTGATACAACCGCTGCCTGGAAGAAACTGCGTTTCATTTTATCGGTCAGGTCTGATTTCCATATGATCGAGAGCCTATCGATAGCTGTCCATGCTTTCATTAGTCGTGTGTCGATGTCTTTTTTGGTTGATGAGATGCTAAGCAAGGAAAATAGTGTGTGGAGTCCAATCAGCCACAAAAATACAGAGCTCTCATCGAAAAACTAGTGCAACTAGAATAAAATAACAGACCAAAACTTCAAGAACTGCTCAAAAAAACTATACTCAGCTGAAATCAAATGAAAAACACTCATACTACTGCCCAAAAAATACCTACTGAAAACTCCAAATCTCCTACTAGAATAAATACTGTAAAAGAATCGTGACAATTGTCACTGATCTTCCTACCATTTCCTAAAGCGAGGGAATCTCCTTGGCATAATTACTTTAGTGCTCAACGTTAGTTTAAACTCTAGTTGCACGATCATGTTCTGTTATATAATTAAGGAATGATTTTTTATATTAATCATTTTTTGTTAATTATATTTTATCATTCAGTTTGGTAAGGCTTTGAACCACTTGGGTCTCTTAGTCCAGGTGCATAGTCATTTAGTGCAGTCTTACGCCTGTGCGGAAAGGATATAACAATCACCATTTGTCATAATAAACCCCCAGACAGGAAATGGGGCTGGAATGTGGATGACGTCATGCCCAGAAGAGATGGTCCTGAGAATTTGAGGATTTTGAAAAGACAGTAGTTGAGATTTGACCGTTGAGGCATGCAGTTGGCTTTTCTACCGTTGAGGCATGCGGTTGAGTTTTTCGGATCTTGACCGGCAGAGATGAATTGAGATCTTAAACATCACAAGATGTGTTGGGGTGGGGTCAGCATAGTATGGTTAGCATAGGCTTTTAAGAATTGTGTCTCTCTCCTCGTGTCACCATGGACCGAAGCCAGAAATTAATAAACCCATTCACATCCAAAACAAAAGAGTCTGCCTGTATTTGTATTACTGTTGTGATTGATATCATTATTACTGTTGTGATTGATATCATTATTACTGTTGTGATTGATATCATTATTGCTACACAATAGTTCACTTTCGGATTAATACCCTTGAGATAGGTATGAACCTCCTTATCCCTCCCACTATAGGTAAAATAGAATTACTGCTTTTTTTTCTACAAGGAGGATGGCTTTGGTTGGTTTTGTTTTATGGCATATCAACCCTTTTCAGGTCATTTAATGCTGAATTAAATTTCAAATGATTCAGTTTAGTATAAGAATAGTTTTTGTTTACAAACAGTTAAATGTCTGGTCAGAGTAGACCTGGAAGCAATGGCAATGAAGGGTTACTCCACATTCTCCAAAGCTTCAGCTTTACTGGAACCTCACCATCAGATTTAGTGTCATAATCAGGACACTCATGGAGAGGCAGGGTTCTTACCCCTCTGCAGAGAAGCAGTCTGTGAGTTCTACAGCCCCAGTTGGCTGGGCAAGGTGGCTTAGGTATTGAATAACCCACCAAGATTGATATACTGATAAATAAAAGAAACTGAACCAATTCCTAAAACGGATTACTCGGGAAAGAAAAACTCAAGGAAAATATCTCAAAAACCAGATATTAAACAAGAACATACTAATAAATATAAACAATATAACACCCAAGGATCAAAACACAATAAAACTAAAACCCTTAAATTGATCTGAAAGTGTAAAAAGTGTGGACGCTGAACAAAATATCAAAATCAACAATACAATGGAATATCCTAAATGTAAAGGCTAACCTAACTAATGCTTTTCTTATTTTTTTTTCAACCAGAAATTGCCTGTCTACAAGAAATATTTCTAAGAGAAAAAGATACTCTTAACATTAAACACTATACATTGCATAATCATAAAAATACTGATAGAGCCACAGGTTGCTCATCAGTAATTATAAATAATAACATTCCCTATAGAATAACCTTATCATCATCATGTCGCGCCGCCTGCACGGATATCCCTGACCCTCTCTCGCCACTTCTCCCTATCATTCATCGCCTCCGGCAGGTCTTCAGGGTTACATCCCGTGTCCTCACATAGTTGCTGTATGTAAGTTCGTGCTGGTCGTCCTGCTTTTGCACATCCATATGTGGGGGTCCACAGGAGTACATCGCTTATGAGCTCGTCCTTGCTTCTCCAGCAGTGTCCCGTGTGTCTGGTTTGTCTAACTTGTATAGTTTTCGTGATGGGGGGGCAAGTGTCCGTATAGTTGGTGTCTCATGGGGTGTTGTCGCCAGGACTTGTTCAATACTGCTCTCAACATTCTTGTGTAATTTCCGTCTAGTTTCCTCTCCAGCCGCTTAGTTAGCGTCCATGTGGTGCATCCATATAGCAGTATCAACACGACCGCTGCCTGGAAGAAACTGCATTTCATTTTATCGGTTAGGTCCGACTTCCATATGATCAAAAGCCTATCGATAGCTGTCCATGCCTTCGTCAGTTGTGTGTCGATGTCTTTTTCGGTTGATGAGACGCTACTTCCTAGGTAGGTGAATTTGTCTACTAGTTTCAGAGAGGCTCCGTCTAGTGTGGCAATGTTGCCCGTTTGGTTGTAACACATATATTCAGTTTTGTTTGCATTGACATGGAGGCCAATGCCAGCTGCGGCTCATTCCAGACTATGCAGTAGTGTCTCTGCTTGATTAGGCGTATTCGCTAGTAACGCCAAGTCATCAGCGTAGTCGGCGTCCGTGATTGTTTTTGCGGGGTACCTTTTGCTTCTTCTCTTAGTCAGCTCGAAGCCATTTTCTCTGATTTTGTCGATCGAAGTCCTAAGCACATAGTCTAGACAGATGATAAAAAGGTACGGGGCTAGCGTGTCTCCTTGTAGTACTCCTGCAACAATGTCGAAGTATTCCGTGTCTCCATCTGGTGAACGTACTTTCACTTTGGTGTTTCTGTAGAGAATCATTATCACTGCTACGGTTTCTTTTGGTAGGCCGTATGCTAGTAGGATTGGCTCCATCTTCCCTCTGTGTATGGAATCGAAGGCCTTGGTAAAGTCAACAAATAGTAATGTCGCCTGAAGGTTTTTTGCCCGAACGCCTTCAAGGATTCTATGGATGGTAAGTATTTGTGAGGTTGTGGATCTATTTCTCCGGAAGCCATTTTGGTTTTTCCTAAGGATGTTGTCTATTTTGGGTTCTATGCGGTTTCGTAGTAGGGCATTGTAGATTTTGGCTGCTATGGATGTAAGTGTTATCCCTCGGTAGTTCTTGGCTAGTCCGAGGTCGCCTTTTTTAGGGAAAGGAAGGATGCATCCCTTTGTCCATCTTTCTATCCTATTTTGACTATAGACTGCGTTGCATTGCCGGAGCAGTATATCGTCGAATTGTCTAGTCTTCCACACTTCTGGGGGGATCTCGTCTAGCCCTGCAGCTTTCCTATTTTTAATTCTTCTGAGAACTGAGTCAAGTTCTTCTTTGGTGAAAGGACCTAAGAACAGAACTACAAGCAATTACAGTTATTTACTCAATACACATACAATCAATGAAACAGAAATAAGCAATTTAATCCAACAACTCCCAAAACTTTTCATATTGACTGGAGACTTCAACTGCAACAATGTGTTATAGGGAAGCAGAGAAACAAACAAAAAAAGGTAAGACCATAGATAAATTACTAAACCAGAACCAATCATGTTAATTTATCAAAACACACACACACTTAGACCCAGAAAATGAAACTTGCTCTTCCATAGACCTAACAATATACAACCAAACTCTATACATAGATTTACACTTGGAGAACTCTCAATGATACATGTAAAAGTGACTACTTCCCAATCATACTAAAAAGCCATTACAACCAAAATAGATGAAAAATAACAGTGGGAAAGTTTTCCAAAACTCATGCAAATCCAGGTTAATACCAGATGCCAGCAACAGGAAACATAACACTAACTCTTCACACGATCGCTGAAGACAATCAATCAAAAAGTTCAACCTCCACTAAATCAAACTAACTATGGTTTAACAATGAATGCAAAACTGCAATAAAAAAAATCCATCACACAAACCTAAGGAAATCTAAAAATAACCCAACAAAAGAAAATTTTTTGACATATACAAAAATGAAGCCGAGTCCAAAAAGGTAAGTTTTGTTGCCAAAATAAACCTAAATACAAAAACCAAACAAGTATGAGATATCATCTGAAAATTAGCTGGCAAAAACGACGACAACCAAATCAAACACCTCATCTGCAACAACTATAAAATTACCAAAAAAAAGACAAACAGGCCAAAACTTTCTCAGAAAATTTCTCATCAAAGATTAAAAACCAAAAATTCCAAATGGAATAAAGAAAGAAAATAATTAACGTCAAATCAGAAAACTAGGAAATCTACAACCAACCTTTTAACAAAACAACATTACAAGAAGCAATAAACAAATTGCATGATACCTGCTGTCAACTCTGATAAGATTCATTATAGATTCCTAAAGCAACAACCAAAAACATATCTCTGTGATACCGACTACAAATCTACCTCTATATAACATATCTCTGATACCTACTACAAATCAGAAAAGAACAGTGGTAGATCTGTTTAAAAATTCAATTGGTCTATATGCAAAAATCCTCTTAAGAAACAACTACACAAAAAATGTGAATATTAATGTGATTTCCTGACTTATAGGCATAGATGGGTTGACAAGCTATTAAAATCAATCAATCAGTCGATCAAACCAACCTATGCACCACAACATATTGGTGCATTATGAAATAATGTAGCTTTGTGTGCCAGAATATATATATATATATATATATATATATATATATATATATATATATATATATATATACACAAATCCAGCATGAAAAAAAATCTTATAGTATTTGTATGTCGTAAATTAAAAACATCAATTTCCTGCTTCTTATAACAATTCTTATTTGCTGAATGAAAAAAAAACCTATATTAATAATGTTTTACAGTTTAAATTATTTTTATAAGCTAGAATGTGTAAATATATTTAAAAAATATAATTTTGAATTTGTGCACCAAAATCTTTTTGTTACTTTTTAAATGCATCCAAAGCAAGAAAAACTAAGGAGCTACTGGTTTATAATATTCAGTTAAAATGATCACTTTATGACTTTTAGACTTAGTACTTTTTGGTAACTTAAAATTTGAAGGGATTAAATCTATAATTAATTAGTACTCGACATTTCTTTTTAATAAAATAGTTTAATCTTTTTTTTTTTTTTCTTTTTCAGGACTTTTACAAAGTTGCTGTTTGCAGGAACCCTGTCACTAATCTGATAAGTAAGTAAATACATACACATAAGGGAGGCACACTTAGCATAACAGTTATCATGAAATTGGTAACCCAAGTTCAAATCTTGAATGATTCACTATGCACTAATGCCCTTTGGAAAGGTGTAAATCTTTCTCTTCTTCACCTTTACAGCAGTTTTTTTAAACTACATTGTTTATTTCTTTTGATAATTCAATGATACATTTTGTATATGAATATTTAGTATCAAACTTTCTCCACTTGCATTGGTTTGCGGAAACTAGCCTGTTTACGATCATTGCATGGCAATTAATCCTTGCTCAACAGCAAGTTTCTTCACATGACTATTAAAGGACTGAGATATGTTTTTGATTAGCCATTTGTGGTGAGCATTGTTAACTTTAGAGGAACACTCGTAGCTTTAAATGTTTTGTGGTTTTATTCTTAGATATTTAGTTAGATTCTCGTTTATGAATTTTTATGCTAATTTGTATTTTTGGCTGTATCTGTAAGGCTTAGAATACACTGACTGTACTGTCTGCAGAGGAGTAAGATTCCTCCATACTCAAGAAAAGGAGTGTCCACCTGGAGATCTGGAGGAGTGTTGAGTACTCCTTCATTGCCATTACTCTCAAGTCTAGTCTGACTCAGAGTGGTAGTACTTGTTAGGGTCTCATCTATGGGTCGAATAGAACCATTTGAAAATTATCAGTATTAGATAGGAGTGCTTGATACTATATAACTGTTAGTTATTTGTATTAAGAATAGTTACCTGAAGCTTTAATTTTTTTTACTAAGGATTTTTATTAGTTACTTGAAACCGTATAACTCTGGGCAAACAAATGATTATTATCAAATAGAAATAATTGCTTGAAACCATCTAATTGTGTTTGAATTATTAATATTAGATAGTACTTAAGCCATACAATTATGTGCAAATTGTATTAGATTACCTGATATCATATAACTGTATGCAAAAAAAAAAAAACTCTTAAGAAACAACAAATTAAAAAAAAATGTAAATTTAAACTTACAATGAATGTAATTCCCTAACCGCTAGACATAAAATAACCCAAGTTGGGTTTTGACAAGTTGTTAAAATAAAATAAAAATTAAAGAATAAATACTCCCAGATATTTATTGTTACATGCATTTTCAAGGTGTCTTCTTAGCAGTTGCCTGTTAACTTTATTGTAGTTTAGCATTGTAACTGGTGGAAAATGCAGATTCTAACCTCCATACCTCACTTTTGACCTGCAGAGCCTTTTTCTCAGGAAATGAAAAATACTTTTATAGTCTGACAAAACATTTTTCTTTAAGAATTGAAAGTCTTAAGTCATTTTTTTTTTTAAATAATTTTGTTGACACTAACTAATTTGTAACTTTTTTCCTTATTTTCCCAGCAATTTTTGGTTCTTCTGATATTCCAGATTGGTGAGTAATAATAAGAAAAATTCTATCTTCTGTTTTTAAAAAAAATAATTCAAATACTTTCTCAAAATTTTATAACTAAGAAATTTAGGTAATTTTCTATTGAAATTTGCAAATTTTCTTAACCTGTGATTTAGATTCATTGATGTGAAAAGAAAAGAAAAAAAATTAAGATCTATAAGTTTTTCTTTGAATTTTTAGTGGAGGAGGAGAGGGAGGAGGAGGAGGAATAATAATAATATTATAATACTGATTGACTATAATTACCACTGTTGGCTGGGAGCTATAGTACACTAAGTGAATCCTCTGCAGAGGAGTATGACATCCCCCTAAAGGAGCCACCTGTTTGTTGTGGGTGACAATCCATGATACCTGAAGGTGGGATCCTACTGGTTGAGTAGTCCATGATTCTGGACAATGATCACATGTACTGCGATAGTCCATTTTGGTCCTTACTTGGGTTAAACAGGCAGTTTTGTCATTAAATCACTTGCAAGCAAAAATAACCTGACCAAACTGACTATAATTAAATTATCTTTGTAATATCAACATCTTAAGGACAAACTAAATTTGAAGAATTAACTAATAAAAATATGAACTGCAGAATGAGAACAATCTCCCTTTGTAGATTGAAATTCCTGCTCTACCAACTACAAGAGACATCTGAAGAAGGCCAAAGGGTACAATTGTTGAAACATGACTATAACAATCAAGATGAGGATTCTAGTCCAAGTAAATCTGTGTATAATAATTCATACTTAGACTCCCCCTCCAAATCATTGACTTCATTTTAAAAAACAAATTCAATCTGGAGATGAGCTTGAATGTGCTTTCTTTATTTTTTTGTGGTCTGATTTGCAACTACAGATTACTAAGTTTAATGCTATCTGCTTGACTGCACAAAGCCAAATGTAGGAAACTTTTTCATCATTGTTCTTGGTAGACGATTTTCATCTGTGAAGAAATATGCAACTATCTCAGCCAAAATGTGAACCCCACCCTCCAACAAATCTCCAATAAATTTTTTATAAATCTAATTAAGAATTTGTGTAACATTTTGCAACAAAAGAGTTATCAATAAAACTACAATTTGTCAGATCATAAATTGCATTTTCAAGAAACATTAGCAAGTTTACCCTATATTACCTATTTGCCAGGAAAGCAAACAACGTTTGTTTGTTATTTATTGTCTCACAAACGTGTTTCAATAAAAACGATTTTTTGTTGTTGTTAAACAATGTTTTTTTTCTGTTCTTTGAGTTGCTACTAGCCACTCATATTACCTAACCGTCAGAAGAAGATCCGACTGAATTGTGTGCCCCCCCCCCAGATCTTTCAAACACAGCGTGGGCATGGAAGGATTTAACAGAGCAAACAGTCAGAAGCTAATGTGGTAGTCACGAACAAAATAGCCACAACAAGTACTGTGACTAGTAGTCACACCACATTGGGCTCTGTGACTAGCATAGGACCACACCTAAGTTGGAATAACTTCCAAAATCATCATTAATCCTTATATATATATATATATATATATATATATATATATATATAAAATATCTTTTTAGTTTAACTTTGAAAGTAGACATGTTTGTTTTTCATTTTATAGCCATTTAATGCTGACGATTCAAGATTAAAGACCACCCTGTGAGCAGAACTTATAATGCATTAACTGTATTCCCCTTTAAAGAGAACCTCCCCCTTTAAAAAAAAAGGGAGGTGTATCATGTATATGATAATAAACTGCATCTGATGGTAAGATTCCAGTTCTGGAGAGTGTGGAATATCCCCCTTCATGGCCATTACTGAAAGGTTCACTCTGATCTGTTAAGATCCTATTTATTGGTCAAATAGATCTGTTAGATCTCTCATAACATTTTGCAAAAAAAAAAAAAAAGTTTTAAGAAACAACTGTGCAAAAAGTGTAAATATGTGAACATCCAGTGAATATGATTCCCTAACCTCTCGGCATAGAGACAGGTTGATATGCTATTAAAACCAACCAATTTAATTGAAGTGGAAAAGGACTGAGCAGATTGAGATTTTCTAATTTCATTTCAGATTGGAGAAAAAACTGCTTCATCAGAAAAATGTTATTTATAAATTAATTAGTTAAGTGTATGTTTTTTTCTTCCTTAGGGCATTCACTGAATGCGGTTTGGATTATACACATGGAAAAGTTGCTGACATGACTGTACTTGAAGCCTTTTGGAAAATGTCGCCAACTAGATATGTTGACCAGGTAAGTTGTCTTGAAATGATATAGAATTAGATCCATGTTGAATGGCTTTATAGATATTAGGAAAATATTTTTCCTTTGGAGTTTAGATTTCTGTTTTTCAGTTTATAGGTGTCAGGTACACTTACGTATAATAGTTGTTGTTGTTGTTGTAGGGAATGGAATCAGACTCAGCTTCAAATCCTGAATGAGGCATTTTGTATTTCACTTCATCTTGTCAGGGTTGAAACTGTGTGTCTCTATAATATTTTCAACTCTCAGGTGTTCTCCTTCTGGTTCTCAGTTTACGTGATTCATTTCTGCTGTTACCTTGTTTACACAAGTGGAATATCGTGTTTAGAAATCCACAACTAATATGCTGTCAAAGGTCAAAATGTCATAACCCTAGACAAATGGACATACCATTGAAATCAATCAACTAGAATACTTGATCTGTGCATTTTCAAAACTGCACAGTTTGCAGCCCACTTAGGTTCTTATTATTGTGAATACCTGTCTGTTGTTGTCCAATCATCAATTACAGACAAAGCAATGAGCAGCCATGATTTATCAATGTAAGAAGTAAATAGAAGCTTTCTCACCAAGTACAAGCCAACAGTAGTACAAATTGCTAATAGTTTTAATCAAGGTGAAGATAAGGATGCATCACAATACTCAGTACATTTGGTCCTTGAGTTAACAAGTATAATATATAAAAATTCCTAAAGAAAAGCAAGTCATACTGATTTGTTCTGATGGTAACAACCACTTATTCATAAGTTTATTAAAACTTGCTATTTTTTTTTAACCTTTATCAGAATATATTTCTCCTAGATCGATGATGTATCGAAATTTTGGTATCAATCACAGCAAGAGTATGCTACATACACCCATAGGAACACCTTCCTCCATACACGCACACACACGTTATTTCAACTATAAAATAAAACACACTAAAAATTCACAACTGAGTTTCATATACCCCATCTCCAGTCGAGCTTGTATCAACAAATTCTCCCTCCCTCACAGAAAATAACAGTTTAGAAAAAATCCAATATAAATATTGAACTCTTGAGATGATAAAAGAATTCAAGTGGGCCATATTTCAAAAGATTTGCTGGTTCTAAGATCTGATCACTCATACACCCATCTAATACAATCTGTTATTTAAGAGAAAGACAAATGGAAATCCTCTTTAACTGAAAACAGTTGCCCCTCCCCCCTTTTCCCCCAAAAAACTTTAATTACAATTAACTAAAAATAATTTGTCTTACTTTGAAATCTTGTTACTCTTATAGAAAACTGATACTTTTCATCTGTTCTCATCTTTATTGTTTTTATCAAAATGCTTTTTCTTTTCCTTTCTATTAGACCTTCTGCCATTTGTTGGAATTTCTGTGTGTCCCCCCCCCGCACCTTTTTTTTTTTTTTTTTTTTTTTTTTTTTTTCCCTTTTTCTCATTCTTAAATGTAAGACAAAAACTTTTTCATTTGAATCCTGTAGTTGTTTAAATTCTGCAGGTAGGACACAGAAGGTATGGGAAAGGTCAGGAATCAAATAAAGGGATTTTATTTGCAGTTGTTGGAAGGTTAGCAAGTGCAACAACTGAAGAGCAACCAAAATTTGATGGTGATAAAAATCAAAATTATTTGAAAGAAACTTTTTTAATAACAGAAACTGAAAAAAAAAGCCATTTAGCAGTTTTTGTTTAGTTAGTATGTTTTTCAATTTTCATTTTTATAATTTTTAAAAAATTTTTGAAAGGTGGTTACACCAACGATGTTTATGGTCGGTACTGGTGACTTGAGGGTTCCACCCAAATCAGCTCATGAATTTTACAAAGCACTAAAAGCCCGACAAATCCCTGTCAGGTGAGTTGGAAGTTTTATTTATTTAAAGATATTAATTGTAGCGTCATAAAAAAATTCTCTCCTGTCAATTTAAGATCTGTAAGCTATTACGATAGGATGATCTTGTTTTATATATATATATATATACACACCCGCAAACACTAGGATTGATACATAAATCATATGAATATAGGGATCGTGAAATGTTAAAAAATTTGTTTATTGATTTGGTAAAACCCCACCTAGAATTTGATAATTTTGTTTGGTTTTCAAAGCTCATCAAAGAGCCACTAAATTGATATCTGAATTGAGGAACATATATAAAAAGAGACTGAGAAGGATCAAGTTGCTTAGTCTGTATTATTGAGTCTGTGGCGATATGATTGAAGTCTATAAATATACACACAGTCTTTACTTTGCAATTCCCAACCTACTACCCATTAAAGAAATATTTTTAGAGGTCATGAACTAAGATTTTAAAAAGATATCATAAAACAACCAATTTTTAGTAATGCTGTCAAGTGTTGAATGCCCTCTCATTAAATTCTTTTTAAGTCTAGGTTGAATAAAATATGAGATAAACATAAATACTCTATAGAAATGCATCTAGCACTTCAATCTCAAATGACAACAATGATGATTTGCTGACAAAATTGATCCAGTGGAAGAAGATATGTGCATTGATCATTAAGTGCTTTGCTAAATCATGAGACCTGGATAGTTTCAAACTGTTATTTAAAATAAATAAATGATGAAATGAATGATCAAGATTTTCTTTTGCAATTTGAGAGTTGTTAAACATATTGTGGCTTGAACTTAAGGTATTAAATGATGAATTTGTCAGTGTTTGTAAAAAAGTAGGAAAAACTTACAATTCTATGAGAACTCAGTAATTTATTTAAAAAAATTAAATACACTTCAACTTTCTCTGCTGCTCTCCCTCCAAACAAAAAGGTTTATTCTTTGTTTTGGTTTTTGGTTTTTTACTATTGTTTATTTATTCAGATTATCTCCTCTACTTCCATTTTCACATTTCTTTGATTAAATAAGAAGTTTATTGAAAACAAAAAAGTTCTTTTACTATTTTTTAAAAAATTTTGTGTGTGTGTTTTTCAGGTTCTTGGCTTATGCTGACAACAGTCACCCGCTAAACAAAGTGGATGCTGAAGCCGATGCATTTGTCAACATTGTCTCTTGGTTTTGGCAGCATCTCTGTTGAATATGTTAAATTATTTTTTAGCACTTTTTGCCAAGTGGAGAGAAGCTGCTTCAATCATGTGGCTTATTCAAATTTTATATTCTTCTTTCAAGACCCACTACCACCACCAATATCAAGTGGGCACCCAGCCACATGTTCTGCATTCAAGACTTTTTATATATCTATTAAAACATTTGGCCATATTCTTGTCAGGAAGAAACTAATAATGATCTCTGTCTCTTTTACTTTTCATCCCCTGTCCTCTCCCTAATTTCTTTCATAGTTTCACAAAAACAAATAAAACAGCATGGCAAATACTTTACACTGCCAATGAATGATTATTGATAAATTTATTGTCAGTAAATTTATCACAGATAAATTCATTGTATAAGATTAATTCTCTAATCCTTTACCTCTTATTAAAAAAAGCAATGATTAAATTCTGAATTTAGCCCCAAATAATTTACCTGCAATAAATTTATCCTGATAAATTTACCAGACATACCAATAAGTCTATCTAATCAGCTGTACAGTCTGCTTTAGCACATTTACTTATATAAAATATTTACTTTAAACTTTTACCTCATAATAAAAAATGTTTATTAGATTTATTTCTCAATATACAGCTGCCTGTTTGCCTCCTTCCCTTCCCCACCCACTTCCTGCTTCATCTTCTGAACATTTTCTTAGCTCTTGTGTATGATGAGGCAGCTTCTCCTTTTTCTTTGGGGGAAATTTTTTTTTAACTCAGCTTGACTAAACAATTTACTGAACCTTGAAAGCTTCTCTCTCCGCTGTTTTGAATTTTCAAATAGCAAATATATTCTTCATCAAAGGAAATTTCCAATCAGGTAAAAAAAAAAAAAAAAGAAAACTTGTAAAATCTTTCAGTGCAAATTAACAAAATGATGATTTATCTACATCTAAGACAAAAGTAATTAACATTCCAATTTTTTTTTGACAACTGAATCTTGTCTTTTAGTCTATAATACTGTCAACGTTTTTGGCCATTCCATACAGCCAGTACACTTAAGATCATAAAATAGATTGGTCAGAATGTGTTCTCAATATCAGAGATATAAAGAAAACATTCAATTGTCAGAAGAGAAAAAATTGGAAACAAAAAAATGTTCAGATGTCACAAAACAACTCATTTCTTTTTTGATAATTACAAAAATATATAAGGAAAAAAAAAGTCCTTTAAGATAGTAAACCTGCTACGGAAAATAAATCCTTAAAAAAACAATTCCATAAGTGTTTTGATTAGCAAATCTTCAATCAATAGATTTGCCTTCAAGATTATTTTTCTATTGAAATAGCGTAGGAATTATTTTGTATTTAAGAAAAAAAATGGATCCTTGTTTTTAATGATCAAATTTGGGCATTCAAATTTAGATTAACAAATATCCAATCCTTATCTGGTTGAAATAGTTATTTATCAAGCTTAGCTTGGTGCAAGACCAGAAGTATGGGGCACCCAGTGAAAATCCAACTCACTATCAATGCTTTGCTAATATTACACCATTTGAAGTAGGTAAACAAAAAAAAATATTTTTCCACCCTGACAAATGAAGATCTCATTAAATCCACAGATAGAAAATCATTTTGAATATTTCCTCCATTTTAGAGTCAGCATTCAAAGTTTCCCATTTCCTACACATAATCAAAGGATCTGCATTCATTTTCTTTATAGAGAGAAATTTACATTTTAATTGAAAATTTTATTGTCAGTATTTGTGTTAGACTTGCATTTTATTACTTACCAAAAAGAAAAACAACTTGAAATGATGTAAGTCAAATTCCAATTGCCATGAATTTTCATTTACAAATTCTTTTTTAATGAAAAACTTTTTACCAAATAATGTTTTCTTTGTACAAGCTGCAATGATCATTGGACCTTAAAAATTGTCACTGGACAAAACATTTTACTTCAAATATTAAGAAATTATATTTAAAAAATTCTTTTAGCTCCAAAAGTAAGACACTTGACAGTGTCTTTTACTGGAAAAAAACAAAAATTGGTATCTTTTTTTTCTTATTTTTTTCATACTAAATCTATTAATCAAATCCACAATGATTAATTATTCTGCCCAATTCTTTGTTTTGGTTGAAACTCTGAATTTTACAGAAGGAAATTTATATAGTCAATGTTCTAACAGTGACTTGATCATTTTCTACATTGTTATTGTTAAAGTATTTGTTATTCCATGTACACTTTTTTTGTGGGTGGGGGGGGGGCTATCTTTTATCTTTTTAACTGTGATTTGGTTGATACCATCTTCTGTTTATTAATTTTTCATATTGATTTGATTTTTATTAGGAGAGGGTTTGGGGTGGGGGTAGTTAAATTCTAAAGATCAGATACAACATAAAGCTAAGAAATGCCAAAGATTTGTTTGTCTGGAAAACTTGTTTTTGGAAACAACAGAAATGAAGAAAAATCTTCATTGTTTGGGGGGGGGGTTTACATCATCTACTCAACTTAAAATGTTCAGAACAAGAAAATAAAAATAACCTTAAATTAAATTTCTAATTTTACTCAGAATTTAATTCTTTAAAACATCTTTTATTTATCAACATTGAGGAATTTTCTTATTAATTTGACTAGCGTTTCCTCTTACAAAATTTTGTATAAAATTGAATGGTGATTGATTTAAAACATTTTTTAACTGTTTCCCCACTGGAGATATTTGTAAAAATTGGAGACAGAAATAATTTTCAAAGGTATAAACATTTTTGTGCATTTTAAAATCAGAAATTTAAAATATAGGAAACAGTTTTGTTTATTAATTTATGCAGATCAATTTATTTTCCTTAAATTTTCCCTTGTACCTTCATTTGGTAGAAAGAATCCCTTGAAAATAATAATATGGCTCCAGTTTTAAAGAAATTTAGTTCTTAATTTGACTTTTTTTTTTTTTTTTAAATATAATTTCTTAATGCTTAAAATGTGTGTGTCATTGTGAAATAATTTTTCTGTTGCAGAATGATATTTTTAATATTAAAAGTATTTGAATTTTTTTTAGTATTTGACAAAATAATTTTAAAAAAAATAACGGGTATCAACAAATTTTAATCAGTTTTCAATTTATAAATTAAGGAAACATTTCATTTTTTACAATTAGTCCAGGTTAAACTTGCAATGAGAGTAACCCAAAGCCAAACTTTTTTTTTTTTAACCTCATTTTCCCAATGCATAAAAAAAAAAGAGGTCTAAAAAGGTTTGCTTTTGGATTATCTCCTTATTGCACATTTAACCTATTGTTATGAGTGGAAAACATTTCCTATTTTGAAAATTCTTTTTTTTTTTACTAGCTATGGGAACTGAATATTTGGACAACAAAAAAAAAAAAAAAAATGAAAATTTGTTTTCTTCTTGAAGATAATTAAACAATTCATTAAAATTCTTAAAACTTTTCAAAGGACACTTCTAAGTAGCTTTTTTTTCCTCTCATGACTAGAAAAAAAATCTAATGAAATAGACATTTTTGATTTGCTATTTACTTCCCATGCTGATTTGTTCTCATTTCATTTTTTTTTTTTTAAATGTGGCTCAAAATGACAGAAAAAGAAAAAATCCCCCCCACTCTCTAATCATCAGCTCTGTGTTCTGTCATGGTTGAGACAGAAATAAACATTTTCAATCTTAAAAATGGTATATATTATAAATGAAAAAGGAAGAAATTTAGTAACTAGAAAATGAGAATGACTCCAGTCATTTTCTTAAATTATAAGCATCTCACTTCAGATGTGTGTTTAAAAAAAATTTTTTTTTAAATGGGAGGGGGGTCTGTTTTTTCATTCTCCCTCCCCTTAAGACACTCAATATAAAAGAGTTTTAAGCAAAGATCCGTGAAAAAAAATTATTTAAAGAATTTCTTTTTCAAATTATCACAAGGTGATGAAATAATTTTTTTTAAACATACACAAGTTAAATAGATACAATATTGTCTTGTGGGTTGACTTTCATTGGTAACTTTTTGTTTTAGAGAAACTTGTCTTTTTTTTCCCCCCTCTTTCACTCCGAATTCTTATCAAATTTGATCCTTTTGGAATTTTTGTTGGTTTGGGCGTTATTTTGTTTTTATGAAGAATTTTATGATTTGGATTCAGGATTTGAGATGAGACATCACCAAACATTAGTTCTGTTACTGTTACATATTGGGGGGGGGGAAGCGTCTCTCCTCTTTAGTTCAATGTATTGAAATGCTTTTAAGGAAAGAACATCAAATGAAAATGTTTAATATGTTACTGATATTTGTAAAAAGAAAAATTGAGCCACTTCACTGTACAAACAGTTTTTCTTCCTTTGATATTTGCAATACATAAAATCTTCACCAAGGGAGATAATTCATCCTTCTTGCTGCTGTTCACAAGCCAATAATGCTAACAAAATTGAATGAAAGGGTTTAAATGAAAGTAACTCCTGTGATTTATTCTGGGTGATATTGCAGTATTTACTAGTACATACTTTTCGTATTCTGTACATACTAATCATTATTGATGGAAGGCAACAGAAAGACTGCTTTGAGGAGAATATTATTGTGAACTCCTAAAGCAACTACTTGCAGATTTGGCTTAGTGGTACAATAGCAAATTTGTAGCTGAGGTCTCATTTCAAGTGCCCAATTAGAGAAGAAAGAAAAACTGCTAAAAAGAAAAGCTTTTTTTTGCACTTTAGTAATGCTATGGTTTGTGATGAATGTAAATGGTCATATTATATGGCTAACTCAAATTTCTTCAAAGAAGCAATGGAAAACTAGTGTAGGGCACTCAGTGAGAACTCCTCACTACACTAGCAGCAAAATTGTGTAACACTACCTGGGCTAATCATTGCTCTTCCTTATTGCAATTTCACTAACATGAATTTTTTTTTCTTTTACATCACACCACAGACATATTTTCCAATTTCAAATTAGTCGGTGAAGTAAACAAAAAAAAAAGAAAATCTACAAAAATGTTTAAGTTAAAACTTAAACTTTTCTTTTAAATAGGTTTATATTAAATTACTTCCGTATTTTTTCTTTATAGGTATGTGTAGATATAAAAACAGGAAAAAAAGTGGTTGATATATCCAAGTTACAGAATCTTATTGATATAAATTTCTGTACATACCTCCTAATATTCATGACCTCCGTGTTTGTAGGATGTGTCAATGATTTGACCCAACTAAGAGATTGTGATATGGATTTTTACCGAATGTGTAACCACAACTGCCACTGAGCTGCTAGGGAGATAGACTGGTGGTGGAACTCTGGGAATGGGTTGTGTGTGTGTGTGTACCAAAGATTTGAGTGGTTTTAAGTATGATTGTGTGAGTTTCCCCCCCATCAAGTTACCTTCATCCTGTGTGCAATGCGATTACCTTCAAAAATTCCTTATAAAGAAAAAAATAATGCCTTAACAAAATAAATAATGTTATTTGAATGTTTTCTGGTGTTTTTTTCCTTCTTAACCAAAAAAAAAAAAAAAAAAACTATTAACGGTGACTGACAATGTTTTATCTGAAAAATAAAGTATAGGGTGATTTTAAAAAAAAAAAAAAAAAAAAAAACCTTGAGTACCTTTATGATATAATTTCAAACAATCTTCACCATCTTTAAGACCAACACATTCTGGTGACAAAAAGAACTTTTTTTTTTTTTTTTTTAAGAAAAGCAGGTATGATATTAGAGAGACCCCCTGATTTGTTAATGTTTTATGGCATATCAACCCTTGTAGGTTATTTAATATCAAAAGCCAATAGTTTGTGGATAAATTTTTTAAAATAAGTTGTTCAAGCTCATTTGTTTGCACACCATTAAATTGTTACAAGTATTCCTATACTTAAAGTTCTATTTAATATTAATCTTTTTTTTTTTTTGTACACAGTTAAATGGGTTCAAGTCTGATGTAATATAAATCATTGAACATAGATGAGACCCTAACAGTTACTACCACTCCAGAGATTTCAATAATGTGTCAACGGGAATGGTGAACAGGTGGAGACTTTAAAATCATGAAGGAACTCTTATAGAAAAGTTAATTTATTTTCTTTTTTTTTTTTTAAAAAAAAAAAACACCCTGAATATTAAAACTAGTTTGTTAAAACAAAAATGGTGACAAGAGTATTGGATGGGTTGATATATGGTATTTAGATTTTTCATAGACTACAAGGTAAAGCAGGCTTCCTCAATGGAAATAAAAACCCAAAATTAAAAAGATGAAAGAAAATACTCATCAAAATTGATAATGATGTTTTGTTTTTTTCATGTAAAAAGTTAAACAAAAACACTAGCTTTTTTCCAAGTTGTAGCTGTGTCAGTACTACTGTATAGTTGCACTGCACAGAAAAAGAATGCTGTACAACTGTTATTTACTCTCTTTTTGAAAACCATTCATGCAAGACATGTCCTTGCTTCTCGAGCAGTGCGTAGCATAAGTGACATTCTATGGACTCCTATGCCTGAATATGCCAGTGTTGACAAACTATAAGTTCTGAAATTACCTTTTCTTAGATAATTTTAATGTTAAAAAAGAATGCTTTGGGCTGATATTTCTTTTAATGGATTGTATTTGGAAATTCCATAATACTCCTTACTTTTTATCTCTTAACAGAAGTGCTATTGATGAGGCTTAGGGTCAAGCCATGTCAAAAGCACTGGTTCCTGCCAGATCATAAGTTAATTATTAATGAACCTGCTCAGTACAAAGAATTAGCAGGGACTCTAAGTAAGCTGAGACCCATATGCCAGACTAAAACTTGAAATTGGTCTCATACTGGGACCTCCTGATATAGTAATAAACTTTTTTAATTTTAGCATAAAACTTTGGCAATTTGTTGAGACCAGCACAAAAGAAAAAACAGTAAAATGTACCAAGTGACCTTTACACAATGACAAAGGCTGAAAAATCTCAAATTAAAAACTAAACGTGAAAACAGTCAGATGAATAGTAATTAGCTTTCACTTCACACAAATGAATGTTGGAAAGTTTTCCCCTTCTTTCAAGTATAACAATAGGATAGAGTGAGTTCTTTAGCCTTGGTAAGGCAACCAGGTTAGAAGAAGGAAAACTAAATTCAAACCTATTTTATTCCACTTAACAATTGATTATGACAGGAATGGTAGACACAGCATAATGGTTAGCGTTGTAGGTAACGGAATTGGTGACCTGACTTCAAATCCGAGACAACTTTATTTTACTGCATACTAATGCTCTTGCAAAAGGCATGAATACATTTCTTCCTCCTAAACTCTGAGTAAATAGTAGGGCAGACTGGGTTCTTAGGCAACCAGTCTAGAAGAAAATCTGAATTCAACTTGAAAAAAAAAAAAATGATCTTGTATCATTTTCTAAATATGGAAAGGAAATTGGGTAAATATACACGATTACTTTTCAGTGTATAAAAATCTGGTAACTGCCCACTGTTCTAACCCCTGAACCATGCCTAAAAATGAAATAGAGGGTTGGGGGAAAATTATAAACATTTTTTTCTTTGTTGAAATGTCTTTTTTGTTTTTAACTTATTTGGGTTAAGTAAATAAGATTTACTTGTAATTTTTTAAATTTATTTAATCAAAATAACAATTCAAACAAATAACATGGGGAGTGGGGGAGAAAGGTCATGTTGTGTGAGAATATTAGCTTGCTGTGTGATATGAAATCAGTGGTGCAAGTTGACACCTGTTGAGGGTGGGGGTGATGGCATTGTTCAATTGAGTGGAGGAGGCAGGAGGCACCCATGCCACCTACCTCTAAATGTGAAGAGTCTAAACAGAAGGAAAAACATGATTCCTTCAGTCAATAGAACTATAGCCACTTCAAATCTCTGCTTCCACCTCATTTAGCCAGGATTAAATAACCGAAGGTAAATTTATACCTTTTGTACCTGTCCCACTGCTGTCCTGAAAAAGAAAAAAAATTAAACACAGGTTCAACAAAGAATGAGACATTTTATAATGATTAAATACAATTTTTTTTTTAAAACATTAGATGAATGTTGAATTAACTAAAAGAGTTAAAATAACCTTTGTTAAAAATATATATATATATATATATATATATATATATAGAGAGAGAGAGAGAGAGTCACCTTAATGACCTAGAACAAAAAAGAGGGCCATTTCTCATGCTGGGTTATCTTAGTGACCTAAAACAAAGAAAGCTCATTTCTCATGCTGGGTGACCTTTGTGGCCTAGAACAGAAAAGAGGACCATTTCTTATACTCTTTGATTTTAGTGAATAAAATCAAGGAGTATGAAAAATGACCCTAGAACAACAAAAGGGACCCATTTCTCATGCCTGGTCATCTTAATGGCATAATAAAAATGAAGAGGGTTTTTACTTTTAATTGGAGATCAATTATAGTTTTTACATTATCATTCATTGATAGTAAGTTAAATTCTATGTTGGCCTTGAGTCAAACTTATCCTGGTAAATGACTGCAAGCAGTCATTGCAATACCAAATACTATCAGTAAAGTAAATTCAATCATGAGTGCTACATTTTTTTTTTTTTTTTTTTTTTTTTGTGGCTTTGTACCAGACTGCAATAAGCTTAGTTAATGTTGACAAAGTATCTGATATACAGTTATTTAGCAAATTAGTTCCATAGACTGCTTTTATAGCAAGTATGATTCTCACTGGGTGCTGAAATAAATCAATGTGTGCTGTAGGTGATTGCTTAGGAACAATAATGAGACAAATGAAATCGAATTCTAACTATATTGAAGTCGGGTCAAAATCTACAAAAGTGCTGAAGATTAATGGTTAACAAAATCTAACATCATGAGTGAATACTTGTGCAATGATTTGGAACCTCACCAGGTGCCTGTATTGTAACTTGATATAAGATTAAGCAAAGACTTGTAAATATTTTAGATTTCTTTTTATTTCTAAATGAAACCTATTTTCATAGTATCAATTAAGCAAAAAGAATAAAATCAATTTTAAAAAATGATCAGAACCAATTGAATTAAAAAAACTGATGAGTTTTCAATATTTTAAATAGGCCACCCTCCTCCCCTGACAAAACTGGGTTCATTTAGTGGGTGACTAAAAATTCCAAGTAATAAAAGTTAATTTGATAGAAATGCAAATTTCTGACAGGTCAAGAGGCCATATAACATTAGGTGTTCCTGAGAAAGGGAAAGAAATGTTTGCTGATGAGAATTAAAAAACACTTAATTAAAAAGAAAAAAGTAGTTAATATGTAAGCTGACATGGAACACAACTAAAGTAAATTGCAAAGTATATTTTCTTAAGAGGTCAATTCTTGAAGACCCAATTTTTAGCCAAAAAATTAATATCAACCTTATACATGGGTAATAATTTTGTAAGGTGAAATTCAATCATATTTAGAACGACTTGTAGAGCAATCTTTGACTTCAAAAATTAGTTTCATAAATTTGATTTATGGTTACAAAATCACTAGTTGACCCACAGAAAAAAAAAAAAATCTCATACATGAGTATATACTAAAAAAACCAATAAAGACATACATCTATTTCTTTTTTTTACAAATGTTTAAATAAGTAATAATCATAATGGCAATAAAATAAAATTCATGAATAACTTAGAATTGATCAATTAAAACATTTTTAATACGAGAAGTGAACTAATTAAACATTACACTTTGGAAATTTTAAAAATCAGTACAAGAAAAAATTTGCTTTTATCCTTGATGAAATTTTTACAAATTTGATAAAAGATTGTGGTGCCAATGGACATCTTTGCAATCAGGAAAACAAAAAAATAAGACTTTTTCTTGAACTGAATGTGATAATCTTTTTATTTCAGAATGAAATTATTGACTAATTTTTGATAACACAATCAGTTTTTGCAAGGTGTTAATATCGGTTGATTTGATTAGTATATTTTAATTGCATGTCAACCCACCTAGGGTTATTTTAGGTCTAGATTTTAGGGAATTGTGTTCATTGTACATTCATATTTTTTGTGTAGTTATTTCTTAATTTTTTTTTTTTTTTTTTTTTTTGCACACGGTCCTATCGAATACATATAGTTTTTAAACAGATCTATGGGACCCTAACAGATATTACCGCTGAGTCACAGTGTGGACCTGGGAGTAATGGCAATGAAAGATTACTTCATACTTACCAGATCTCCAGAACTGAAAAAGCACCACCAGATGCAGTTCAATGTCATACCCAAGATACATTTGGACAATCAGTCATCAAGTTTCTCACATAAGTTTTTTTTGGTTTAAAACTATTTCTAATTATAAAAGGCAACGGCTAAATTAATTACTAAGTTGGTGCTGAAAAGTTCTTTGTCCAATCCTGATGTTCAACATACTTACACATTGTTTCTCAACTCTCTCATATTTGTTGTGCCAAGAACTTTTCAGTAATGCTTATATTTTATCTATCCTACTTTATAATGGCATAAAAAGAAAAAAAAATAATTAAAATATTCAAATCAATGTGATAAAAGATAAAGACCAGTGTTCTTTAACCACAAATATAGTTTGAGGGCCTCCATTTCAAAATTGTTTCTCTCTCAAAAATATTTCTCAGAGGATCATGTTGACCCGAGACATTTAAATATAAGAATTATTTATAGCTATTCCTTGTCAACTCTTGAACTTGCCTCAATAGACAATGAACTGATATAGTGTGTGTATAACTATATGATCAATAGATTCACAAGTTGATAAGTATTCCAAAACAAACTTAGAAATGATGTTGTTTGATACTGAACTTCACTATCAGTGAACAGGAATCTTTTTGTAAGGAATTGGATTTCACAAACATATTAAAAAGTTTTCACAGTTAAAATGATTTATATCTTAAACAAAATGCAACAAATAAAAAATGTATATATATTCGGATTTATTCTTAAAAAACCTCCTGTATTGATTACAATCTAAGTTTTACATATGTTTTATGTCCCTTGATACACCCCAAGTTTTTAGAACGAAGAAACTTGGGAGCAATGACTTTTTTGTAAGACTAAAAAAAAAAATAAAAACATTGAAAGAATTTAATCAAATAAATGCTTGTGGGGAGGGGGGGAGAATTAATGTCATTCTCAAAAAGGATTCACCAGATTTTTGACAAACACATTTCAACTAATAATTTCTAAGATTAAAAAAAAATAAAGATTTTATGAAAATCAAATGTATTTAGTGTTTTTTCCAGATTCATAAACAATGGTCGATGGTTGAAATATGAAATATCGAAACTAAATATGGTAAGTTGCTTGCAGATAAGAAATATAACTTATATTTTTTGTTACTTTAAATTTAGGAAAAAATACTTAAAAATACTACCTGATATTTGGAAGGCTCAAATGGTATCATATGAGAAGTAGAGCCCTTTTCTAAGTTTTTCTCTCTGGTTCTGCAATCTGGAGAAACAAAAAAAAAAACAAAATTTAGATTATTAAAAATAAAATATTAACTTTGATTAAAAATAAAATCCAGGTGTTAATCTTAACACCTGAATGTAGAGTTTTAAATTATTCTCAGGGAAATATATTTAACTAGTATTTTTATACCATCATCATCACGGACTCCCTAGACTCTCTCTTTCACTATTGATCCCTATCAACCATCACTCTTGGTAGACCCTCTAGATGGCATCCAGTGTCTGGTGAAAGTAAGTTTTTGATGGTCAGCCAATACTGGTATGTCCACATGTAGGAGTCCACTGGAGAATATCACTTATAGGTTAATTCTACTTCTCCAGCAGTGCCCAGCTGTGATGTTGGCCCCCCGTTACATCAACTTCTTCGAAACCATTTCACTTCTTGGCTGGTGATCAACTAGTGGTTCTGATAGGGGCATCGCACATTTCTTTACGGCTACAAGAAATACAATCAAGGGAGTGGGAGAAAACGAACAATACGAGCCTGGGGTTAACTCATAGTGCAAGACAAGGAGTTATGTAACACTCTGCATTCCTGTGAGCATATATAGACTAACGCTAGCATGGATTTCTAGCGAAAATTCTACAACCCATGAGGAGTGCTGACTCATCTTGACTCGTCTACCCTCACTGCTCTGGACCTCATCTCATTCGACTGGTCTCTCTGCTGTCCGGTGTCGACTGCCCTGTCCGTCGCCAACTGCCTTCTTCTCAGTCCCGTTGTCTCACTCTGACTGGCGTTCCCTTCCCGTTGAGATCTTGAGTCCAAACCCTTTGTCTGGTTTTGCACCAAAACAAACAAAGGGATCATCTGCTTGGCGGACCACCTACATAGTGTTACACAGCATGTCTTGTTTATCTTACTTGGATGATTTGTGAGATGGGAGGTAAGTAGCCATACAACTGCTGTTTTGTAGGGTACTACTTCTAGGATTTGTTCAAAACAGCACACAGTATGCTTGTGTAGTCCCTATATAGCTTTTTCTCTAGGTGTTTTGTTAGTATCAAAGTGATTCAACCATACAGTAAAAAATTAAATCTATTCCATCACCTCACAGACATGCTGATAGTATAGAGTTGCATGACTCTCTTGACATCTGTTCCTATCACCCATTGCTCCTGGCAGGTCCTTTAGACTGTATACAGTTTCTGCACAGAACTGATAAATGTAAGTTTTGCTGGTTGGCCAACACTGTGTCCATGTGTAGTAGTCCACAGAAGAACATCTCTTAGCAGTTTGTCCTTTCTTCACCAGCAGTACCCAGCATGTTTTACTTTAATGGTTTGTTAGATTAGAGGCAAGTGGTCATACAACTGCTGGATTTTCTCAAAATAGCTGACAACATTCTTGTATAGTTCCCATCTAGCTTTTTCTTTCAATATTTCATTAGATTCAATAAAGTCCAACCATACAGTAGTATTAACACAGCTACAGCTTGGAAGAATTTCCATTTTATTTTATCAGACATCAGATTTCCAAGTGATTGATAACCTGTCAATAGCAGTCCATACCTTTCTGTATGTTGACATCAATTTTAGTAGATGAGATATTACTACCAAAGTATATGAACTTATTAATTAATTTCAGAGGTTTGTCATTTAATGTAATGGTTCTATCCTGTGTAAAAAAAATTGAACCAAAACTTTGTAAAATTGCCAAAAATTCAAGGGGGGGGGGGAAGAAAACTCACGTTATCAAAAGCTTTCAAGTGTAGAACTAGAGATGTATAACTCTGCAACAATGAAACTTGCAGCTTCAATAATCATTTTTGTCCTGGCTTGTCACTAGTTATCAGATTCTGGGGGAGGAGAGTGTTATACGAGTCATACAAGCATATAGCCTAGGAAAACATAGGATGCAGCATGGTGGATATGAAGCAAGGCAGTTGAGCCCAATAGCAAGTCAATGGCACAATTTATCTGATACTTGGCAGAGGAACCTCATTGGTCAATAGCCAGAAAATTTCTGCAAATCATCTATATAAGAGTGGCATCTCTTGATGAAGTAAAAATAAAAATAGTTGCCAAATAATTACTATGACTCAAATCAAACCAAACATCCAAATCACAAAAGAATTAGCAACACTTCACTCTAATTCTTTTAGGAAAGGCAGGAATATTTTTGTTCTCTCTCCAGTTATGCGTAAATAGTAGGGCAGACTATTTTTTTTTAACTTTGTTTAGGCAACCAGTCTTAAAAGAAGGAAAACTGAATTCAAACCATTTGTACAACAATTGAAAAAATTGACTGTGAGTCACAACCTTTTTATGATGGAAGGATTGGGTAAAAACAAATATACACATTACCAACATATTAACACATAAAGAACTTACCTACTTACATCACACATACACATTACCAAAATATTTATATACATGAACAATGACTTACTTATATTTCATACATATCAACAAGAAAGTTTATTATTCAACAATTTTGTAAATTTCTTACACTCTCATTTTCTATAAAATATAAAATTGGATTGATTGTTGATCAAATCAATTCTATCATTTTGGATTTCTAATTATTTATATATATATATATATATATATATCGGAACCTTCACGTCTGCTTGAAAGAACACAAAAGAGACATAAGAATTGGCAACTCAAACAATGCATTATTCCAACACATTTCTCAATCTAATCACAACTTCGACTTTAATTCTGCAAAGATGCTCATTTACACCCATAATAAAAGTCTAAGACGAATTTTCGAAGCCGCTGCTATTTCATTCTCTAATTCCCTAAATACTTGTCCTGGCTTTTATAATATTTCTCCTTTCTTGAGCAAAAACATTTTCAATAGCAACAATATATTCCATCTTTGGTTAATATTTTCCACATATATCATAAATTTTATGCTTTCTATTTTTCTTTTAGTTTTTCTTCCTTTTGACTTGAAATCTTTCTCGATAAACAAACGCAACATAAATTCTATACAATATTCGTAATAATTCAAATGACGTAATTTAAAACAACAAATGCTGATTCACCAATTAAACGGCCAACTTTTTCTTATTATACAAATTTTCCCCTAGGTTTTTGTATTTTGCATTTTCAAAGATCCATCGTTGACTTAAAATCACTAATATCACTCCTCATGGTCCTGATGATGGTTCAGTAGAACCGAAACGCTATACTGTCGACCTCTCAATAAATCTCTCCTTCCAATTGGATCGTTGTTATCAATTTTTCTACACACACACACACACATATATATATCTTATAATAAAAATCATGTGTCAGTTTGTGTGAAATCAAAATGACATCAGCATCAAAATGTCAATTCCCTTCTTTCTGTTATATTCTCCATGATTTTATTTTCATTTAAATCTCAATTATCAATAAAATTCTTTTATATTATTAATACTGTTGGCCTTATCTACACGCTAATAACAAGCAATCAATACTGTTGGCCTTATCTACACGCTAATAACAAGCAATCAATGGAAGTCGGACCTAACAGATAAAATGAAACGCAGTTTCTTCCAGGCAGCGGTTGTGTCGATACTGCTATATGGATGCACCACATGGACGCTTACGAAGCGGCTGGAGAGGAGGCTGGACGGAAATTACACAAGAATGTTGAGAGCAGTATTAAACAAGTCCTGGCGACAACACCCCACGAGACTCCAACTATACGGACACTTGCCCCCCATCACAAAAACTATACAAGTTCGACGAACCAGACACGCGGGACACTGCTGGAGAAGCAAGGACGAGCTCATAAGCGATGTACTCCTGTGGACCCCCACTCATGGATGTGCAAGTGTGGGACGACCAGCACGAACTTACATACAGCAGCTATGTGAGGACACGGGTTGTAATCCTGAAGACCTGCCGGAGGCGATGAGTGATAGGGAGAAATGGCGAGAGACGGTCAGGGATATCCGCGCAGACGGCGCGACATGATGATGATGATGATGACACGCTAATAAGAAGTAATCAATACTGTTGGCCTTATCTATACGCTAATAACAAGCAATCAATACTGTTGGCCTTATCTATACGCTAATAACAAGCAATCAATACTGTTGGCCTTATCTACACGCTAATAACAAGCAGTTAATACTGTTGGCCTTATCTACACGCTGATAACAAGCAATTAATACTGTTGGCCTTATCTACACGCTAATAACAAGCAATTAATACTGTTGGCCTTATCTACATGCTAATAACAAGCAATCAATACTGTTGGCCTTATCTACACGCTAATAACAAGCAATCAATACAGTTGGCCTTATCTACACGCTAATAAGAAGTAATCAATACTGTTGGCCTTATCTATACGCTAATAACAAGCAATCAATACTGTTGGCCTTATCTATACGCTAATAACAAGCAATCAATACTGTTGGCCTTATCTATACGCTAATAACAAGCAATCAATACTGTTGGCCTTATCTACACGCTAATAACAAGCAGTTAATACTGTTGGCCTTATCTACACACTAATAACAAGTAATCAATATTGTTGGCCTTATCTACACGCTGATAACAAGCAATTAATACTGTTGGCCTTATCTACACGCTAATAACAAGCAATTAATACTGTTGGCCTTATCTACACACTAATAACAAGCAATCAATTCTGTTGGCCTTATCTATACGCTAATAACAAGCAGTTAATACTGTTGGCCTTATCTACACGCTAATAACAAACAATTGTATCTACGTACACATCGAAATACTGGTTTAAAGTGTGAACAGAAATGCTAATTTTTACTTGGTTTGGTTTTATTCTAATTAATAAGAGCAAAAATCTCGTTGCTGAATCTTAACTCCATTTACAAAAAGAAATAACAGTAATTTTATTCTCTAGGGTCAAATTTAGTTAAATTAGGAAAATTCAGTTAAAAAAGCTGGGAGTGATGTGAAGAGCTAGCATCTAAGGCGTTCTGTTATTTGATTGTACTCTTCAAATTTCAAATATTTTTATATGCATTTTTATTTAGTTTCATTAGTCTTTCTAATTTAATATATTTCATTATATTATAACTTAAATATTTGCTCCTGGAGGAGGTATATTTTTGCTAGTATATGTAATTACTGTTATTTGGATTCTGTGTTAATCCTACTAAAACCAAACTACATTAAATTTTCATGATCTGTAAATTGTCCTTTAAAAAACCCACCAGCAATTCAAATATTTGCAGAATTTATTTATAACCCACCAAAAATCATCTTTTTACCCATATGTAAATAATCACATCATTTTAATGGCTTGAACTGCTTAGTAATTCTGTTAAAACGGGAGACCATGTTGCTGCAAGTTGTGAATAATTGTATAAATCACACTCTACCAGCAGTATCATCCATGTTGTAAAGACTAGATCTAACCAATCAAAATTATTCAGTGTTTTTTTTACATAGGAACTCAATAAAGTGTAAGATTTTATCCTTCCTTTTTGAAAGCAGTTATATTAGGATGTGTCAAAAGTTTTGCAATATTTTTGAGGCCCAATTCAACAGCTCTGGATTCTTTAGCCAAGTTTGTGAAGTTGATGAACCACAATGGACTGTGAGATGCCAGGCCCGCCTGATACTCTCTGAATACTACTCACCAGATTTGCATCTATAGCATAGGGCACACTCTCAGAATCCATAGTCTTAAGCCTAACAGACTTTGCCTGATCATCAAGGTTCTTGAAACTGAACTAAATTTCTTGAACCAACTATGCTATAATCAACAATAAACGTTTTGGCTGATTTCACAGCATTATGACACAGTTTGAACTCACAAAATATAAGTTCCAGTTATGCAGGACACTGCTGGAGAAGCAGGGACGAGCTCATAAGTGATGTACACCTATGGACCCCCACATGGCCAAGCAAAAGCAGGATGACCAGCTCGAACATACATACAGCAGCTATGTGAGGATATGGGATGTAGCTCTGAAGACCTGCCTGAGGCGATGAACGATAGGGAGAAGTGGCGAGAGAGGGTCAGGGAAATCTGTGTGGCTTTCAAATCACACACAGGGTGAAGCAAAGTATTGATGTGTCAGTACACTCTGGCCTACTATTGTACTAATTAACCAAAGCAGCTACTATTCAACAGCTTGAACTGCTCTGGTCACAATATACACACAACAAACAAATTGCAAAACTTTTGACTCACCCTAGTATTATTGTATTTAAACTAATATTAAAAACAAAAACTATTGCATTTCTTAGAATAGAGGAAACAGTGGCTTACTTTCTGCAGAATTATCCATTTTGGGCAAAATTAACAAATCTTTTCTGTCTGTTTCTCTGGACTTTGATTTCTTGGATTCTGAATTTGTATTTTTATCTTGACCTTTTCTGGGTGTGTCATTCAGCTTTGAAAATTGCTTTACTTTGTCAAGGGGACTACGTTTAAAACATTTTTCATCAGATCTGCCAAAGTAACAAAAACAAAAAAAACAACAAAAGAGAAATATCAGTCAAGAATTAAAAACAATTAAAATGATCATACACCAACTAAAAACAAAAAAAAACAAAAATTGTTTTTTCAAAACTAATTTCCAAAAGATAAAAAAAGTCTTATCAAGGAAAAGCACCAAAAATTACTTAAGAAAAGCTTCTTTTTTTTTTTCTATGAAAATGACAAACTTATTTAAACCAAATCAAGGCTGAAATATTACTTCATGGCACAGTAACACTTACACAACTAAATTTTAAATTTGTTAAGTGTGCATTTTTTTAAAATCTTAAACAAAAATAACTGATTATAGAACATTACAAACAATTCTGTTTGAAGTCATATTCAAATATTTAAAAGTAAAACAATATGACCTCTTCCTCACATATGAGAAGACATAGGAATCAAAATTCCTGATCACATTATCTAAACTTCAGGACCAAAGCAAGAAATGATTTTTTTTAAATGTTAAAAATAAACTTTCAACATCAGTTGGTACAAAGGACATATAAAGAGTCTGATTTAATTGTAACATACATATGCATAGGAATCCCGAAACACTGATGACTTTCTTTAGTTCAGGTACGAAACATTTATTAACTTATTTTGACTTAGTTTTTCGATACGAGGAGAGAGAGACACACACAATTTTTACTATGCTGACTGTTTCTACATCATTCTTCAGTCAACTCCCCAGCTGAACTCTCAGCCCAGAGTCAAATCTCAACTCACTGACCCAACAAACTCGCTTCCAGGCATGATGTCATCCACACCCTAGTCCCATTTCCTATCCTGGGTTTTTATCATGACATTTGTGATTTTCACATCCTTTGCGCGCGAACGTGAACTGCACTCGATGTGTGCACCTGCACGTGCACTAAGCCGAATAGTTCTAAGCCTAACCAAACCGAATGATAAGACATAACCAACAAAAAATTATAATATAAAAAAAATCCTTCCACAATTATATAACATCATGACAGAGTTAGTAAACTTTTGTGATTGGTGAAAATGAGTTAAATGTCTTGTGTATTTCTAGCAGATTCATTAACGGAGTCAGGATTCCAATTGTGCAGTTGGTTGTAAGTTTTCAGTTGATATGTAAATATACAAAGGTAATGATAAAAGAGAAATATAAGGAATGTCTGGTGGAAGAACTTTATGGTAGGTCTTAAAAACCTAAAACAAAACAACAAACAAAAAACTTAGCATCCCCATTCTTATGGCTATAAAGTCTGCCTATCTTCTTCCATATTAGTTGATTAACGACTTGCATGTTACATTTTTATGGCTGTTGAGAAGTATCAAGTCACCTGAAAGTCAACTAAATTTAGAAATCAGATTGTCCAATCAAAAGCCAAAGAACATACTGAATACTACACATATGGCAAATGTTGCGATCAATCCAACTGTAAAAAGACTCTATAAAGTTTATGTTAATATGTTGTTTGCTTTTGGTTCTAAGTATCATTTATTCTTCATAAAACAAAAGCCGTATTGGAAAAAAAAGAAGTTTCTCACAAAATGCACATCGTAGCAAAAAGAATTTTCATATCATTATTTAGTGCGGGAATTGTTTTGGCTGTGGAGTTTCAAATTTATATATTTCATCCAATGAGAATGACTGATGCCATCCTATCCGGGTCACCTCCCCGGGCAACATAAAAGGCCGCTCTAACGATTCTCGCCGTCTCTTCGCTTCCTCCCTCGCTAGCAGCAGGACAGACCAATCAATGTGAGAAAGCACATTCTCTCTCTTCGCTTCCTCACTTGCTAGCAGCAGGACGGACAAGCTAACATGAGACAGCACATTCTCTTCTTCACTGACTCTTCTTGAATGACTCTCTCTCTCACATATTTTTGAGCAGGACAGACCATCTTTTTCCTCTCTCACCACAGAGCAGTCCACAAAGCATTATGAGGAGAGCACATCCAATTTATGGACCATTGGTGTCTGGGAAATCATTCTTTCATCATCCATCTTTCCTTTTAAACCAACGGATCCTTGAAGAAACAAATTGGATATTTTCAACTCCTGCTTTGACTCTAGCATTTTAATTCCTGTCCAGATGACAGCATCTCAACTCCTGCTTTGACTTCAGCGTCTCTATTCCTTCTCAACTCTACAACTGTTTTCTTCTTCCTGCACAAGGGTTCCTTTCGTCTCAAGCTGTTAATAAAACTTCCAAATTGAAAACTATCAATATCTTCGTTGACTCATTTGTTCTTCCTTTTAATTTAACAAAAGGCAGCAGAACTCTACAACCTCAACTGCCGTTTTTGTATAAATGGTAATATTATCTGCCCTCATGTTATAACATTTTTGTGATGAGAGATGTATTCTTCCAACGGCAACAATATGTAGTTCTCTATGAGTGAATATTATTTTGTTAGCAGAAGAATTTCACAGCCTTAAAAACAACAATAGCCCAACATCAATTACTTTAATTTTACGTAGGACAATAATTATAATAACAAATTTAGTGCAACAGCCTAATTACGACCGAGTTGCAAGTTCAGTTTTTACAAGATGTCTCAGACATTTGGCTTTATGCAAAATCTAAGCAATTAGTTTTTTAAGGGGTTGAAGGGGTTAAAAAAAAGAAAATAAATTCAAAAAACATAGAAATTCCCTGAAGCCCCTGACAAAAAGTAGGAGTGGTGTATACTCAAAGAAATGACCGTCCATGCGCAAAAGAGAAATTCTACCTCACTTCAGTTTTACCTTTGATACTAGAAAAACCTTTTTTCCCTTGGCTGCTAGCAGGCAGTGTATGTGTTCACCCAAGTCTTATGCTTACCATAAGACCATGTCTCTAGCAGTGGCTTGTATTAAAAAAAAAAATCAAATGGACTTATCACCTGTTACTAAAAATGACAATTTTGGACAACCACTGAAAATGACTAGTACGTTTTAACATCTTGTCTGGGAGACATGATCATTTCTATTGGTTTCAGGAAGAATTTCCTCACATACAGAACGGTTGTTGAACCCAGAAATAAAGTTGAAATTCAAAAGATATCTCTTATCTTTGTCTCCTTCCTTTTCTTCCTTTCTTCAGGAATTCCTTTGCAGCCTCCAGTGACAAAGATGCCAATAAGTTAAATGGGGAAAAGCAGAAAGAAAACAATCGAGTCAGATATCTAAACTCAATACCCACAACCTATCAAACTAAAAACCAAATAATAAATAACTAAATCTGGATCCCTATAGGCAGCTTCACAGAGTTTAACAGTGATTTAGTCCAAAAGACCATGACAAATGATTGACTTTAATGGCATGTCAACCAATCAAAGGTTATTTTATGCTTAAAGGTCAGGGAATCTCATTCATTCAATGTTTATATTTACATTTTTTGTGTAATTGTTTCTTAAGAGTTTTTTTGCACAGTTATATGATATCAAATATTCCTACCAAATGTAAATATTTCACATAGTCATAAGAAGCCTCACTATCAGATACAGTTTTGTGTCATACCCAAGACACCCCTTTTTTTTTTTTTAGGGATTTTATCCCTCTGCAGAGGACGCAGTCAGTGTATTCAAAGACCTGACTGACAGGGTAGCATTACAAGTAAATTTGTTTCTCACTAGGTGCCCCATTGGGCTGTTTGCGTTTCACATAGCACTGATACTATTGGGAAAAGTATAAATCCAATTATTCGCTCTCCAGCTATGGGTAAATAGTAGGGTAGACTGGACTCTTTAATCACATTATGGCAACCAGTCTAAGAGAAGGAAAACTCTGAATTCAAACCTGTTAAACTCCATTTAAAAATTGACCTTGTGTCACAGCCTGCTTGTGTGGAAATGTTCGGTAAATTCATATTCAGTGGATGGTGATAATTATTGACTGAGTGAGAGAGTAAAATAACTACAAAGAAAAAGGAAAGAAAGAAAGAAGCAAAGATTGCAAAAACCTGATTCATTCATCTTTGTTGCTTAATGTTTTCATCCTAACCTGCTGGGATCACTTCAAAGAAAAGAGATTATGACATCATCTGAATACTTACTTGGACTGTAAATTGAGTTGAGTCATTGGCGTATAGTTAATAGGTGGCATGATATCAACAGGAGCTGAGAGAAAATCTGACGTTACAATGTTGTCTTGGGCCTGCGAACAACAGATACGCATATTTTCACTGATCTGATCCATTTGCGGTAAAATACTTAATTTATCTTGATCTGTATTTTTTCTTTTCCCTTTGAAATTATTTTCCTGAAACAAAAAAATAATTTTTTTTTTCAAATGCAACCAAAAATAAATTTGTTCTTTGAATACTACCATAGGGAGCCAATAAATGTCTCCCTAGGATTTTGGAGCCCTTGTCTTTTGTACACCCTGTAGTCATATAAGAACCCCAGAATCCTTTCTCATCCCTTTTTAGTTTTACAACTCTATATGTATATACAGTTTATGCTTTATTCATCTTATAGTAATTGGACAAGTTTTTTAAAAGTTTTTCTTATAAACTTGTTTTGTTTCTATTTTTTTTTTTTTTTTTTTGCTTTAAAAACAAAGAATTTATAAATGATTAATTTGATTTTATATAGACAATTCAAGGTGCAGAGTTTGTTTTTTTTTGCTTATCGATAATGGAATTGGTGAACTAAATCTAAATTCAAATTGAGGGGGTTGTTTTTGTAGTTATGTTCTTGAGAAAGGCATGGATCCACTTTTCCCTAAGTTCTCACCCATTACCAGATACCTTCACAAAATATTTTGTCAGAGGCATTCCACAATATTTGAGCAGAAGACTGCATACTTGGTCAAGCTATTCTCTTAATATAACAGGCCTCAAGTAGAAAGTAGCAGTAAAAAGCTGTTACCACAATTGTCAACCTTGACAGTTAATCAATATGGTACCTTTGAAGATTTTTTTCTTAAAATTAAGGATTTTAACTTAATGAAAACTCACTTTAAACTATTTATAAAGACTATATCTATGTTTGTCATATGACACACTGGGCTATGAAAAGATCCATGCTGGGAATATTATTCCGTGAGCATGTCCAAAGCAAGTGAAATTGGAAGCAGATAGTTGGTTTGGTTGTTTTGTTTTACGGCATATCAACATTTTTCGGGTCATTTAATGCCAAATTTAATTTCAAACAATTCAGTTTAGTATAAGTATAGTTTTTTGTTTACACACAGTTAAATATCAAAACAGTTCTATTTCAAACATTTCAATTTAGCATTAGTACACAGTTTAGTTCTGTTTGACCCATAGATAAGACTCTTTCAGGTGCTACCACTCCAGATCAGAGTGGACTTGGGAGCAATGGCAATGAAGGGGTATTCTGCATTCCCCAAAGCTCCAGCATTACTGAAGCCTCACTATCAGATTGTTTAGTGTCATATCCAGGACACTCATTGGGGGGGGGTCTTATTCTTCTGCAGAGAAGCAGTCTGTGTATTCTACAGCCCCAGCTGACTGGGCAAGGAAGTGAATGGAATGAAGGATGTGATCATAGAGTATCAAAAGCAGAAGTTCCATTTGACTGGACACATTGCAAGATTCACAGACAAGTGGACCTGAGCAGTTGTTGAGTGATATCAAAGAGACCAAAAAAAAAGAAGACCCCTGGAGGACCTTTACAACAATGGGAAGAGGAAATTGTCCAGTGATTAGGGCCAATATAGAGGGAGGGCAAGATCAAGAATGAAATGGAAGTGTGATGTAACCAGTGAGGCAGAAAACTTCAGGTAACCTGACCAATAAGGGAAGATCTATATTTGAGCTTATCAAAAAAAAAAAAAAAATCAAAAAACACACACCTTTTCTTTCTGTTCCCTCTCTCGTTCCTTTTTTTTCTTCTTCTCTTCATGCTTGACGCTATCCATTGATTTCTGGATTTTTTGCAAGGGTCCATTTTGATTTTCTCGTTGAATTTTTGCCCGAATTTCCTGAGAGAATTTGGCATAGAAAGAATCTCTTTGTATAAAATCTTTCTTTAATAACTGTGAACACGTAGGTCTGTGATTTGGGTCAAGCCTTAAGCATTCCTTTTGGAAAAAAAAAAAAAAAAAAAAAAAATTCAAACAAGATTCATTCCTGTCATCAATTTTGTTTCTTACCATAAAAAAATCAATTCCTTTCTTCTTCTTCTTCTTGTCTTGGAGTGCAGGAGGCTGTGAAAACACTTCTCAGCAGGCCAGTAAATATGTTTATATCGAATCACTCCACAACAGGCAGGATATGACACAAAATTTTCAAGCAGAGTACTGCTGGTTTGAATTCAGAGTTTTCCTTCTCCTAGATTGGTTGTCATACCAAGGCTAAAGAACCCAGTGTACTCTACTATTCACTCACTAGGAGAATAATAGATGGATTCATGCCTTTGCAAAGGGCATTATTAGCACAAAGTGAAACACAAATGGCTTTTGAACTTAGGTGACCAAGTTCATTTACTACAATGATTATTGCTACGCCACAAGCACCCCCCCATAAGCATCCAGTAAGTATGCATAGCATATTTAGTAGCTCTGCATCAATTTTTTTGTCCCTCTCAAAAGGACAGACAATCTCTTATCAGTTATTGATATAGATCCAGAAACAAAATGATACAAGATTACCTCCACGAATCATCATCATCATTATTTTCATCAAGGTATCCCAACAGCAGATTCCTATGACTCTTTCTCATCATCCATCTTTATTAGCCATTGCACTTGGATTATAAAGTTGGTTGGTTGGTTGGGTTTTATGGCAGATCAACCTTTGTTGGTTATTTAATGCCAAGTCCATTTTTATGCAAATAATCAGTTCTATTTCAAACAATTCAGTTTAGCATAAGTACACGGTTTAATTGTCAAAAACATTTTATTTCAAACTGTTCAGTTTATTCAAACAGAGCTAATTCATTTTAGTATAAGTACAGATTTTGTTTACACACAGTTAAATGTCAAAACAGTTCTATATACAGTTTCAATGTCAAAAAACACTCCCATTTCAAATAATTCAGTTTAGCATAAGTATACAGTTTAAATATAAGTACAGTTTGTCAAAAACATATGTATTTTAAGCTATTCCGTTTAGTCAAACAGTTTTAATTCAAACAATTCAGTTTAGCATAAGTATGCAGTTAGTCCTCTTTAACCCATAGATAGGGCCCTATCAGATGCTACCATTCCGGGCCAGACTAGACCTGGGAACATTGGGAATGAAGGGGTGCTCTGCATTCGCCAAAGCTCCTGCATCACTGGAGCCTCACCATCAGACTGTTTAGTGTCATATCTAGGACATTCGTTAGGGGAGTCTTACCCCTCTGCAGAGGTGCAGTCAGTGTATTCTACAACCTCAGTCGACTGGTCAGTCAACATTGGTGTGTCCATGTGTAGGAGTTCATAGAAGAATGTTGCTTATGAGTTTGTTCTTACTTCAGCCATTGCCAAGCATGTGTTGCTTGCCTTTCTTAGATAGTTTGTGAAATGGGAGGGTAAATGGCTATACATTTGCTGTTTTGTAAAGTGCTGCTTCCAAGATTTGCTTTGTAGTTCCCATCTAGTTTTTTCTCCTAGCATTTTGTGAGAATCCAAATGGTGCAACTATACAATAGTGCTGACATGGCCAAAAAGTTGTGCATATATTATTGATATTTGGGAAATATTTCTTTCAGTTTGTCAATTTCAAATACATATACAGAGTGTAGGGTACCTCTGGTGGTGTAATGGTTAGCAAGCTAGACTAGCAAACCTACATGAGTGAGTTCAATTCTCATTGGGTGCCCCATTCATACAGCCTTGTGCCACGTTAGAGCAAACCGCTTTGTAAATTACTACTACATGTACAGAGTGTCCCAAAAAGTGTAGTCACATTTTGATTCCTCATCACTCAGTGAATCTTTCATTTCTTTTCAGATCAAATTGATTTTAATAATGGCAGAAATACAAATAAGTTTTGAAGAAATAAAATTAATCTTTAAGTGCTAGTGGAAGTGCAAAAACATCATGGAAGTGCAAAAACAATTCAGAAAAGATTTTCACCAAGGTCCACCAACGTGATGCATTATTGCTCACGGACTGAGATAAGTTTGAATCCAATGGAACTGTGCATGACGTCCATAAGGAGTGTTCAAGAAGATGACAGTCATCAAACAACCCCACAAAGAAAAAAGGAATTATTATACGCCCTCCACTGATCTCCACAGAAATCTGTATGACAAATTGAAAGACAATGCCTCACAGTTTCAAATGAAGTGACTTGTAATGCCAGGGAATCTATAGGTCTGCATTATCAGCTGTGTTTGGAAAACAGTGATCATTACTTTGAACATTTGTAAATATATACTTATATATTAATCATGTTTTAGGTCAATAAACAATGCATTTATTGACATTTAAAAGTGACGACTACATTTTCTGAGATTACTCAGTATTCACTTAATTTTATAGATGTAAAAAAATTTTCATTGTAAGTCCAAAAAGAGAAAAAACATATTTTAAAATGAATAGGTCAACAAAGAGATTTGTATTTTAAGAATTATTTATTTCATTCTTACATATGCGTACATAAGTGACCATGTGAATGGGGAACTCAATAAGACCAAAAAACATGAGTGAGTTCAAGTCTCATTGAGTACCCCATTCACATGGCCTTGTGCCACATATGTTCTCTGACAAAATCAACAAGTTGGAAATGTACCCACATGTAAGAATGAAATAAATAATTCTTAAAATACAAATCTCTTTGTGGACCTATTCATTTAAAATTATATATATATATATATATATATATATACACACACACTTGGACAAAACATAAAACCACCCTCAAAAATGAAGAAAAAGATATTGTTTACAATCTTTAAATTATGAAAATCAGATATATAAAGATAAGGCATAAAGACAATTAAATTGAAAATAGGAAGAAATTTCAATTCATTTTTTATATGTATATTAGCATTTATGCTTAATTTTAAAATTTTATTTTGACATAATAAATATAAGACCAATGAGCAGAACTATAGAATATAAAGGCACATTTTTTATTCAATATTTTGTAGATCTTCCGTTAGCATTGATAACCTCAAAAATTCAGCTAGGCATTCTATCAACTAGTTTCAGAAGTTGAACCAAAGGTATTTTTCCCATGAGTCTAAGATTACGTTTTTGAGTTCAGAAATTGCTGTGTACTGTCAACCTCCTTCATAAACTTTTGCAACAATCAATCCCCACAAATTTTCTGGAGGATTTAGGTCTAGAGAGCATGCTGGGTGGTCAAGAAGTCTTATTTTTTTTATTCAAGCAAGTACTCCTTTGTTATTGATGCGTTGTGGATAGCAGCATTATCTTGCTGGAAAATCCATCCTTCTCCACATAGACAACACCCTTTTTTGTACAAGAGATAAATCATTTAGCATCTTCACATAATCTGCTGCTTTTTGTCAACCATTAACAAATTGTAGTTTAACTTTAAGATGAAAAGATAATTTAGTTCCTTTAGCCATTTGTGTTTTTAGTATTTTAAGTATTACAGTTTTAATAACTTTTATATTACATAGACTATACATAATAAATTTTCCAATCATATTAAGTCCTTTTTTCTTTAGTTTTTATTGATGGTCTTATATCTATGTCAAAAATAAATTTTAAGATTTAGCATAAATGCTAATATACATATAAAAAATGAATTGAAATTTCTTCATATTTTAAATTTAAATGTCTTTTAACCTTATCTTTCATATATCTGATTTTCATGATTTAAAAATTGTAAACAATATCTTTTTCTTCATTTTTGAGGGTGGTCTTGTATTTTTGTCCCGGGGTGTATATATATATATTTATAAATAAAAGAAAAAGTTTTCTTTCATACTTTTTATAAATGTAATATAAAAATTACACATAAGAATATTTGGAAGGTGTGAATGGTTGTGGTATCACTGTTTATGTTGGAAGTGATAAAAGATTACCTCCATAAAATTTTTTGCGTCTTCTGAAGATTTTGGGAATCTCATTTGAAGTGTTTGAGACTTTTGAACTTCTGGAAGTTTGGCACCAGAAAACATTGGATTTTTGGAAAATACTTCTTCATGGTGTGGGATTAGATTTCCTATAAGAAAAAGAAAAGATTTTTTAAAAAATAATGAAGCTGATATCATGTAGATATTTATATATATATATATATATATATATACACACACACACGCACAAACATATACATACATACATACACACAGAGAGAAACTAGTGTAATATGTGATAACAAGACCTTATAGAGCTCTTGTTACACTCCTGGTCACCATTATAGACACCTTTCCATTTTTTTTTTTTTTGCTATATCTTCAAAAATAAAAATAAAAAGACCAAATCTATATTAATGCAGTTCTTTATCAATCATGCACTACCAATAGACCAAAAGAGTTTCACTAGATTTAGCTTCTTTTTCTTTCTCCGCAGAAAATATTCTACATTATGTACTGAAATTTCATGGGTACCAATAATTGCGACCAGGATTGAATATCTCACTTTTTGATAGTGTGAAAAGTTATAAAAATATCTATTTTCTTTGAAAGACATAAAAAGCATTAAAAAAATAAATTTAAAAATGAAAACAGAAATTCCTAACAGAGCAAAAAATGATTTAAAAACCAACGAAAAATGATTTGTCTCCATATTTACTGTTTATTAAATTACAAGCTAAAATAGTGTCAGTCAGAAATGACGTGATTATTTCAGTTGGAAATGTATCAGATCAAAGTGTAATATTTGTACCAATGGAAATATTGTGGTTATTTAAAAAAACCATAAGATATAAAATATGTTAGTGAAAACTAATTATTTTGATTGATTTTAAGGCATGTCAACCTGTCTAGGGTTGTTTTATCCCAACAGGTTAGAAAAATAGAACTCATTGTACAGTCATATTTACATTTTTCTGCGTAATTGTTTAAGGGTTCTTTTGTTTATTTTTTTGCACCCAGTCAAATACAATTTTTAAACAGATCTATTTGACCCATAGATGGGACTCTAATAAGTACTACTACTACTCCTGATCAGAGTGGACCTGGGAGTAATAGCAATGAAGGGGTACTCCAAACTCCCTAGATCTCCAAAACTTGAGCCTCACCATCAGATGCAATTTAGTATTATATCTAGGCTGCCCCCATTTTTTTGAAGGAAGTAGTCTTACTCCTCTGCAGAGGTTATAGCCAGCATATTCAAAGGTATTTTGAAATAAGATTATAAAATCTAATATGTCCTTAAAAACTTTAAAAGAAAACATGAAAAACCCAATGACAATTATTCTCTAATTTTCCTTGCTATCAGATAAAATTACTTTTCTTTGTTTACTGGCCGCAATAGTTTCATTTTTGCAAGCTGTGATTCCAGTTAATTTTTCTGTTATGATAGAGTGTAACTGTATAAAAAGATTCAAACATTTTTAAAAAGTTAGCAACAACTACTTTCAGGTACAGGATTAAAAACATTGGTATATTTCCAATGTTTCAAGGGAATTTGCCAAATATCATTTAGGAATGAAAAATTATGGACCAGGAAGTGATGCAAAAAAAAAAAAAATTTTTAAGGCTCGCTTCCTTCTTGTCACAAGCGGAAATCTCGGACGCAACAGTAGAGTCTGTCTGTCTCTTTCACTGGCAAGTCCAACTGGTCATCCAATAAAAAACAAAAAACAAGCCCAATCGTAAGTCTCTTCTCACTTGCAAGCTCAATTGATATAATCCTCGTAACAAACACAAAAAAAAACAAGTCTGACTATAAGTCACTCCTTGCTCTCTTTTTATCACAACAAGAGAACTGCCAGCTACGCGGACGCTACTGTTTTATCTCTGTCCAGACTGGCTAAAATTTGCATGAGAGCATCTCTACATTCTACAAATCGCACCCTCCCCCTCGGGAATGTTTCCCTACTTCACATGCAAAACATGTTCTCACCCATTTTGGATTCAGTGATAAGTCATTCTTTTTGTTAAAATTATGGACCAGGAAGTGTTTCTGCAAATCTAATCAACATACTAGTCATGTTAAAGGAGGTGTGCTTAGTGTAATGGAATTGACAACCCGAGTTCAAATCCTGGACAAAATTGTTTGCATTTCAATTCATGTTAATTGCCTTGGTATGAATCCATCTGTTCTTACTACAACTATGAGTAAATAAGAGGAAAGTTCTTTCACCTTGGTTAGGAAACCAGTATAGGAGAAAGAAAACTGAATTTAAACCTGTTTTACTCTGCTTAACAGATTGACCTTGTGTTGCATCTTGCTCATAGCAGATGGGTTGGGTAAATACACAGTAGCTGTGTTACCTTAGATTTTGTTAACATTAGGAAAATTTTGATTTACATTTCATGTTGTAAAAAATACGCTTTATATGTAGAACCAACAAGGCTCTTTGAAATTCAGAGATGCATTATTATCATTACTCTACAAAAAATTCTAGTAATCTGTTAAGTTTTATTAGCTCTGGCCAAAGTGAATAAAGGGGAAGTATTCTATAGCTAGCATAGAATAATCTCCCTAGAGAATTATAATAATCAGAAGAAGAATGAATGTAAATCCCACACTTATCAAATTGGAAATTGTTTTTATTCTCTAAGAGCATTTTAATGCAATTGAACTAACAGAAGTCACATGATCGTGTGCTATTTTTGCAAAAGTAAAGCACAAACAAAAATTAAATCATTATAACAACTCTCTTTCTCTTCAATTGAACATTGTATCCGAAGGTTCAACAGTTTCATTAAAGCAAGACATTGGATTACCTCCACTTGTTTTGATGTGTTCAAAATCCCCCTCCCTCTGCATGAGCAGCATGCGACACAAGGTTAATTTTTTAAGCAGAGTTTAACAGGTTTGAATTCAGAGTTTTCCTTCTCCTAAACTGATGGCCATACCAAGGTTAGATTTTAATGGCATATCAACCTTTATGGGTTACATAATGCCAAATCCATCTTTGTAAAAGAACAGCAGTGGTGCTATTTACCTCATAGCTGAGGGCAATAAGGGTGTTCATACTTTTCCTAAGGGTATTAGTCTGAAACGGAAAGTAAAATAGCATGACTGGAATTCAAACTTGCTAAATACAGCGCCTCAGTCCAAAATGTTAGCCACTATGCCGCAGGAACTCTCTTTGAAGTTAGGGCAATTTACGTACAAGCATCCAGCCAAGTCAACATTTTACTGAGTTGAGGTGTGGGTGTGCTATTTTGATATCTTCTGGTTCTAGGAGCCACTGAGAAGTGTTCTTGCTCAAATAAGGCTGCCAGTAAAAAAATTTTTTAAAAGTTAAGGAGAGCATAACCCTTGACTGGAAATTTGGAACATTGGGGTCAGATGACCAAAATCCTATGCATGATGGGAAAAATGTATATTTTCTTTATTTTTATCATTTCACTTTATTCTTTTTCAAAATTTTTTTTTTTTTTTTATTAGTTTTGATTCTTCAGTTGTCTTTCATAGTCCTTCCAGGAATTTTGGACAAAAACCTTTTCTTCGATCAAAGAGTAAGTAGATTGTGAACTATTTGCTGTCCAGGCTAAGAGAATTTTCTTGTATAAGTTATTTCTTTCAGACTAATTCATTCTTGAGATGTTACTTATCACTTCTAGTGAATCTAAGAATATAACTGAACCCAGAGCTAAGATGATACACTTTAGGTGACAACTTTCACTTAAATGAAACAAAAAAGACACACTGCTTTGTGTGTCTTTTGTGTAAACAACTATTTATAATGTTATTCATGTCTATGCACAGGTTTGAGTCCTTAATATTACTATCACTTATGAATATGTATAATTTATCATATACATAAAAGTCTCATCCAAAGTGAGAGAGTGACACATCATAGAGCAGAACTTTGTGTGAGAGAGAGAGAGAGGAAAACAAGTTCTGTCTGACTTTATCAGTGAGAAGAAAAATAGAAAGCAAACTCTACTTTGGAAATGCTGTTTTGAATACAGTCAGAATAATGTGACTTGCAGTGGGAAAAGAAACAAGTCTTTTGGCAGACATTTTCTTTTTTTCACTGGATTTTCTATTCATGGTAATTTAATTCAGAATATAATTCCTCTACTTAAGAAAAATACCGGCTCATTGGCCGAGTGGGTAGAGTGTTCGCCAAAGACTTTAAAAAAAAAAATGGTACTTGATACCTCCTTGCTTATCACTCAGCATTATAAGGTACGTATCAAGGGTAAAGAGGAGCAATTCAGGGAAAGGAGTAGCGTCCTCCCCTATACCTTGGTGTAGTAGCTATTGAAAAGGGAGCCTTCTGGTTGCCCTCGAATACAGTCACCAACTTTACTTACTTTTTACATAAGAAAAAAAAAAAAGGAAATGTACATCTATATCCTTGCCCTCTTGAGGTCATAATAATTATGCTGATGCGCATTTCCAATCCTCTTGGGAAGACGTGACCCTGGAGGAGACCATGACCTCAGTAAAGAGTACGGATGTAACTTGCAAGACACATTCAGGTTAATTGGCTGCAGAATTACCATGACTAGTTAATTTGGCATCACTTGTGTGCAATATAGACTGATGGTTCAGTCGTAGAGTTTCGGCTCTGCAAGCTGTGACCGCTGATTCAATCTCCAGTGGTGGAGATAATGGTATACACTGCTGATGAGACCTAATAAGGTTGAAACAGCTATCCAGTGTTTCTATATGTTGTGCGTAGGTATTCGCCGGATTTTCTGGTCATGGTAATTTAATTCACAAGTCTTTAGGCATTGTTCACAACACTTTAACTAATGATTATATCTACTAGGATCTTGTCTTATTGGATCTTCTGCATTTTAAAAAAAATTATATTAAGATAATAGAAATTACTTACCAAAACATTTAATGATGTGATATAACTGATCAATATCTGAATCACCAGGAAACAAAGGATCTCCACACAATATCTCTCCAACCAAGCACCCGACAGCCCATGTGTCTACAGCTCTTTAAAAGTATTCATAAAAAAGGAAGGAAAAATATAAAAACATTTTTTAACAAATTTTAATGGTTAACTGTAAACATTCAATACACTTGCTATTTAAGAAAATATGTGTGTGTAAGATCAGCTTGAACTAAGTATTTTATTACTTCAAGTAAAAAGTACGTTAAGATTGTTAAATTTGTCCATGTCATTATTCAAATTTACTTACATCAGTACAACCATCTTCTGTCATTACTGAAAATAGCTAAAGCAGCATTTGATTATTTTACTTTTATTTTTTAAAATAAGGACTACTGATGAAAGGAATGCAAATAGATACAAGATATATTATTAACCCATAAATGACTGTGGGTCTTAAAATACACAGACTGTATCCCCTGTAGATGGATAAGGTCACTCCTCAAAAAATAAATAAAAGAGGTGGGGCAAGTATGACACTAAACTGCATCTGGAGCTCTGGAAAGTGTGGAGTAGCCTTTTATTGCCATTATTCCCAGGTTCACTCTGACCCAGATTGGTAGTACCTGTTAAGGTTGGTTGGGTTTTATGGCATATCAACCTTTATAGGTTATTTAAAGTCAAATCCATTTTTATACAAATATCAGTTCTATTTCAAACAATTCAGTTTAGCATGAGTACACAGTTTAATTGTCAAATACATTTCTATTTCAAGCTATTCAGTTTATTCAAACAGTTCTAATTCAGCCAATTCAGTTTAATATAAGTATAGATTTTGTTTACATACTGTCAAATGTCAAAACTGTTCTATATTAAACAAATAAAGGTTCAATGTCAAAAACAGTTCCATTTCAAACAATTCAGTTTAGCTTAAGTATGCAGTTTAAATGTGAGTACACAGTTTAATTGTGAAAAACATTTCTATTTCAAGCTATTCAGTTTAGTCAAACAGTTCTAATTGAAAGAATTCAGTTTAACATAAGTATGCAGTTAGTTCTATTTAACCCATAGATAGGGCCCTATCAGGTGCTACCATTCCAGGCCAGAGTGCACCTTGGAGCAATGGCAAAAAGGGGTGCTCCACATTCCCCAAAGCTACAGCATCACTGGAACCTCACCATCAGATTGTTTAGTGTCATATCCAGGACCTTCGTTGGGGGGGGGATCTTACCCCTCTGCAGAGAAGCAAGTGGAGTATTCTACAGCCCAAGCCGACACAGAGTTAATGTCAAAACAGTTTTATTTCAAGAAATTTAGTTTTGCATAAGTATGCAGTTTAAATGTCTAAACGGTTCCATTTTAAACAATTTAGTCTAGCATAGATATGCAGTTTAAATTCAAAAAACAGTAAACCCAAGAAACCACAGTTTAGTTCTATTCAACCCATAGATAGGACCCTTATCAGGAGCTACCACTCCAGGCCAGAATTGACCTGGAAATGATGGCAATACAGGGGTACTCCGCATTCCTCAAAACTCCAGCATTACTGGAACCTCACCATCAGATTGTTTAGTATCATATTGTTAGGACAATCGTTGGAGGGGGGGGTCTTACCCCTCTGCAGAGAAGCAGTTAGTGTATTCTACAGCCCCAGCTGACTGAGCAAAGTACCTGTTAAGGTGTCATTTATGGGTCAAATAGATCTACTCATAAATCATTTGTTTGAAATAAGTTTTTTTTGTTTAATGGTATATCAAACTTCATGGATTATTTAATGCCAAATTTATCTTTGTAAAAGAAAAGAAGTAGTACTATTTAACCCATAGTGTCCTAATGAGTAGAGTGTTTGCCAATGGTCTGGGAGACTGGGGTTCAATTCCAGGTTGAATCATACCAAAGACTCAAAAAAATGGTACTTGATGCTGCCTTAACACTCAGCATTATAAGATAAGGACCAAGGGTAGTGGAACAATCCAGGGACTAGAGTAGTTCCCTCCCTACACCTCAGTGTTGTAGCTATTGAAAAAGGAGCCTTCGGGTCACCCTTGACTAAGGTCGACTAGATAGGAATACTTGATATCATATAACCATGTGCAAATAATTTGTATTAGATAGGAATACTTGATATCATAACTGTGCGCAAAAAACTTAAGAAACTAAACAAAAAAATGTAAATGTACAATAAATGCAATTCCCAAACCTCTAGGTATAAAAATAACCACAGACAGGTTGAGATGCCATTAAAGTAAATAAATAATTGAACCCTAATCACATTTTTAATGGAAATTTAATTTCCTTCTCAACCAAACATATCATTTGTTATTTTGGTAGAGTTTGGTCACAAATAATACCTGATAATTTACATTGTGCCACTAGAAAAGATAAAATCCTGATGCTTTCGGTTGAGAAGAAAGTAAAATTTTTCTTTTAAGAAAAAATGGTATGAGTTTACTTATTTATGGGCACTACTGTATGTGCAAGTAGATACAAGCAACTAATCTTTGTTTTTCAGGTGAGACAATACAACTAATCAACAAGGTGATCTTAGGTGGAATTAATTAATGAGTAACAAAGAAAAAGAAGATTGTGGGGTGTTTTCATGGGTGAGCAGGCAGATAAGCCGGAGTACCTGCTGAGAAATTACCATTTTAAACTGAGATTTACTTTGGTCAAAGTAGCCAACAACAGGCAAAATTGGCCCTAAGCAACCCAAACAGAAATCTCAAAACATAACAATTACAAGGACACACACAGACACAAAGAGGGTGTCCAGAAAGTTTTCTTTGACTTGGTAAAATAAAAACCAAATTATTTTTGCTATTTTAATATTCCTACAGAAAATCTGAAAACAGTGTTTAGCAAATTCACCTCACAAATGCAGGGCACTCCAACTACTGTGACCTTGTGCCAGACTGAGCTAAGCTGAGTAAACAGTCATAACATTCTTATCAGTAAAATCTATATATTACTAACATTTAAATGTTTGTATGGATTTACCCAACCTCTCCACCATGAGCAGGATGTGACACAAGGTTAATTTTATAAGCAGAGTACATCTACACTGAATTTAGAGTTTTCCTTCTCCTAGACTGGTTGCCTAACCAAGGCTAAAGAACCCTACTATTTACATGTACCCAGGGGGAGAAAAAGAGATGAATTATACCTTTCCTAAGTGTATTAGTGCTATGTGAAATGCAAACAGCCTTGTCCAGGTTTGAACTTTGGTTGCTGTGTCCATTTCCTGCAGTGATAACCACTACACCAAGAGTGTCTCCATTTTCATATTTGTATGAATATGACTATAACCCAGAAAAAATAGCATACCATAACAGAATTTTCACTATAGCAGTACACTTAAAATATTCTGACTTAGAGAATAAAAGAATTTCCAGTTCAATTTGCAATTAGTGGAATGTATGTTGTAATATTTTTTTTGATCATCCAAATTTTTTATATAACATATATAATCATGAAATGTTAATTAAAATCCTTCTCTCCTTTCTAAAAAGAAGAATCAATATAATCATGGACCAGTCACAACAGGAACCTAACGGATTTATGGGTCATCCAGTTTATAAAAAGAATAATTTTATGAAATTAATACCAATTGGTCACTAATTCTTGCTAAAATCAAACCAAACAGATATTTTTTTATTTATATCTACTAGCTGTTACCATGGAAATTTCATAGTGTGTGCATGTGTGAGAGATATAGCATTCACACAATATCGGTTAAGCTGGCTTCTCACATTGATATGTGAAGTTTCTCAAGTTTTGGTGTCAGAGGTGGTTCCCAGCCAAACTAGTACAAATGGTTTGAATTCAGTTTTTCTTCTCCTAGACTGGTTGCCCCCAAAAAGTTAAAGAGTCTAGTCTGCCCTACTATTAATCCATAGTTGAATCTGTACCAAGGATATTAGCACTATGTGAAATGCAAACAGCCTTGTCCAAGATTTGAACTCAGATCACTATATCCATTTCCTGCAACAATAATCGTTACACTACAAGCGCTTCCATAAGGGCATAAAAATTGCACATATTTAAACTACAACATTTTGTGATAAATCATTGTCAATTTCAAAATTTGTTAAATTAATTACGCAAATACCTAAAGAAAAAAAAAAAAAGAAAAAAAAAAGAGAAAAAACATTTTAAGATTTGGATTTATAAAGTAGCTTTCTTTTAAAAGGTAATTAATTTTTGGCGAAAATAATGTAAATATATTGTAAATATATTCATGTTATCTTGGAAAAAATTTAACTTTTTAGACAGGTGGTTTGATAAAAAAAAAAGCAGACAAAAAACAGGTTATTAAAAAAAATAAAATTGAAAATAAATAATAAAATAGTTATTCATTTTCAATCTTATTTTTCCAAATGAACAGTTTTTTTTTTACTGTTGTTTCTTAATAAGCAATTTTTAAAAGCAAAATATGTAAATTAGCTAGCCCCACAGAAAAAAAATTGTTACTTTTGTTAAGTTATATAGCACAGTAATCAGAATTTTTTTTGAGACAGAAAGAAGTGGTTCTTTGGCTGACAATTTTATCTAAAATCCATACTTAAACAGACAGAAAGACATGGCATATATATATATATATATATATATATACGCCATATCTTTCTGTCAGTTTAAGTATGTATATTAAATCAGCGATGTGAATTAATAGCTAGATGTAGACATTGGAATAAATTTAAACTATAGACAAATTATCATAGATAATGCTTAAATAAAAAAACATAGGATTAAATTGAAATTTAAGGTGAAATGAATGAAAATAGGATAAAATAAAAAAGATGAGAAGAAACCATGTGATGTGTACATACTCTTCAATGGAAGGGTAACTGAATAGGCACGAAAATAAAATTTGAAATTAAAAAAATTTAATTTTAGATTTAATTTAATATAAGTATTACTGTATCCTTACGTAAGGTTATTAAAGAAAGTTGTACTTCCCTAAATTAGTATTAAATCTGGAGTTTTAAGTTGAAATGTATTTAGATTTTAAAAAATAAAAAAATTAATTTATTATAATTTCAACTGGCAATAAAAAAAAAACAGAAGTGGGCTAAATGAGGAGAAAATTTTCCACCCCTCTTCTACCCCCACCCACCCTTCTTTCCTGTGTCTATTCTGAATTATTTTATCCATTAGATCTGAAGAAGTCCCGTTATTTTTGGTGTTTTTGATTTATATCAAAACCCATAACAGGATGGAAATAAATTTATAATCCAAATGTGACCGGTTTTTGTTTTTTCTTAAATAAATATATATATATATATATATATATATATATCAGTGGCAACTCTAGCCTATTTTTGCTACTCGTGCCAACCTCCCTCCGCCCTTTGTCAACTTAAGTTCCCAACCCGTGGTCCGTGGACCCAAAGTAAGTCATCATAGTTGCTATTACGTGATTCTCCATTGTATAGCACAAGATTGACAAACGTACCTTGCATGGTGTTTTTTTTGTAAACAATCAAGATACTATATAGTTTGTAGTCTTGTTAATACAGTAGATAAGATAATTTTTTTCCTTTCAAAAGTATAGAAGAAAAGAGAAGATGTTCATTACTATGACGAGAAAAATATGTTTATTAGAATAAAGAAACTGATGACAATATACACAGACACAGCTAGTAGTTTCAATTTCGCTTAAAATAAAGATTATTTGTTGAAAATGTATTCAAATAAACAAATTTTAGTTACAGAATGTAATATATGCAACATTCATTAAAGAAATAGACATCTGTTAGTGAAAAAACGAATTAAAACACGCCATTTAACCAACATTTACCATAGCGATGATGATGACGTCAGCGACGGCTATAATCTGTTATCCCCCCTCTCTCTCTCAGTCCCTCTCCCTCTTCCCAAGACAGTTGTCAGCAGTCAAAATGTGCTAATTTTTTTGAGCACAGTGTTTTGAGTTGCTTTTTCTATTGGCTACAGCCAAAAGCGAGATTTCGCTAACATTACTGTTATTATAAGGGTCTAGTGCCTGGCACGGATTACGCGCGTTCAATATTATAGCCGATTTTATGGGACGTTCAATGGATCTGACGGTGGCCGGACAAAGACCATCCGTTCAAAACAGCATCGTTGTATTATTCCCAGATATATTTATGAACTTTTGGCTACTTAGTTATCGAAACTTGAACAGATATGTAATTTAATTGAGATCAGACTAAGTATGTTTGCTTGAAATTAATGGATGATTTTTAATCCATTTTGAATAACATTGACCGAGTTATTGGTCATGCCGGGCACGAGTAGCACTAGTCCCATCTCTGCCCCTGATATATATATATATATATATATATATATATATATATATATATATATGGAAGTAAATGATGAAAAGGAACCCAAAAGAAAATAGAAAAACAAAATAATCCAAAAAGTGATAAATTTATCATAAAGGAAAGTCAAAATTAAAACGTTAGTAAACATTCATCAGGACTTTAAGATGGTGAAACAAGTGCTGCTAGAACGACAATGGATGTTTTAATAAATTACAGTAACAGGGGAAAAAAAATATATATATATACATAAAGAAAGATCATATAACCGTTCAATCATTCTATCAGTGTTCTTTTTGAAAAACCATCACCTGACTGGCACAGGCAATGATATTTAAATGTATTGAACTTCTAGGAGATACAATCAATTATTTATAATGAATTCATCACTTTTAGATTACTTTGTTTTTCTATTTTCATTATATATATATATATATATATATATATATATATATATATATTTAAACCATGGAAAATTGTCTGCGACCCAGGGTTGCATGGAGTTTTTTGCAAAACAACAATCATCAGGCAATTAAGAAGATGGAATGAATCGAAAATACAAAAAAATAGTGATGTTTTTTGTTCTATAGTTATAGTCACCTAAATAAATAATGTAATGAATTATTAATATACACTTGAATTCATTTCCGCTCAACCCAATGCGCTACGTTCGTAGCCTGGCTTAACCTCATAAAAACATGCATCCGTACATAACAATAACACATACATGCATATGCATACACCCACATACACTCACACACTTACAACCACACATAAACGAAATCCCAAACGGTTTTTGTCTGTATTTTTTCGTATTTTCAATTTTCAGTTCATTCCATCTTCTTAACTGCTTTATGATTGTTGCTTTGCAAAAAACTCCATGAAACCCAGGGTCGCAGACTATTTTCCATGGATTAAATATATATATATCTAATATATATTTATTTATTATTATTATTATTATATAATAGATCTATCCAAGATATTGAGCACTTTCCATATTATATTGCACTTGGTTCGACACATACCCACAAAGTGATTGAGTGACAACCAACACTCTTATAATACATATATATATATATACACACACACACACACAACATACAAATTGTTAGAAAATAGTTTGTTAAAACCATTGAATTTCATGTCTGAAATATGTAAAAGTGGCAAATAAAATGTAACTAGAATTTTAATAATAAAAATTCTTCAAATTCAACCCATTTCTTGCAGAGTGCCAAATAACAATTTGTATAAAAATGTTCTTACTTTCCATATTTTGTATCCCCCACAAGCAGCTCAGGTGCTCGGTACCATCTTGTTGCAACATAATCTGTATATGGTTCCCCAGGACCAGGAGTAATCGTTCGAGCAAATCCAAAATCACACACTTTAACAATTCCTGATTTACTAATCAAAATATTTTCTGGCTTGATATCACGATGAATGATCTGCAAAAGAAAGAAATTATCAAATATTTATGTTACCATATCATAAATTACATATGCACAGGTAAAACATGGGCTGCTATTGACAGATTATCAACCATATACAAATCTGATATCTGTGATAAAATACAATGGGAATTATTCCAAGCTCAAGCTGTGTCAGTGCTATTGTATAGTTACACCATTTGGACTCAAATGAAACATTTGGAGTTCAATGGAAATTGCCCAAGGATGCTGCATGCTGTTTTGAACAAATAATGGAAGCAACACCCAACAAAACAGCAGCTGCATGGCCACTTACCTCCCATCGAACAAACCATCCAAGAAAGGCAAGCAAGACATATGAGGCACTTCTGGTGACATAAGGATGAACTCATAAGAGATATTTTCCGATGGACTCCTACTCATGAACACACCAGTGTTGGCCAACCAGCAAAAATGAATTCATCAGCACTGTATAGACACTGAATGTCATCTAGAGGACTTACCAAGGGAGATAGCCAATAGGGATAAATGGTGAGATAGAATCAAGGGAATCTGTGCTGTCAGCATGCCTTAATGATGATGTCATTAAGTTATTTTTTAATCTTTTTTTAACTACCCCAATTTAAGGGATCTTTTTTAAGTTCTAAGATGAAATGCTTTTATTATTGCAACTATTTTTATTTGCGAAAGATTAATGGGATGTTGAGTATTTTTCATAATGACTAAGAGACTAAAATATTTTATTGAAAATTTCTCCCTATTAAAATCAATGAAACTGGTAAATTTATTATTTTTAGTATATTTAGGAATATGTATACATCTGTCATGTCCTTGAACATTCTTATAGAAGCAGTAGATATAAATATACAATGAACACAATTCCCAAACCTCTAGGCATAAGATAACCCTAGATGGGTTGACATGCCATAAAAAAACAAGCAATCAAGTATACTAGTCTGGGGTGGAGGCACAGATTCTGATAGCCAGTCTGAATAATTCAATGAGAATCTTAAAGAAAGCTAAATTTAAGATACCAAATATTTTTTATTTTTCTAATTTCTCTCAGTTTTATTCAATCTGGAATTTTCAGATTGAGGTTTTTAAGAAAATTCACACACATTTTTTTTCCCTAAATTCAAATACCCATGTCAGGGAATCACAGGACTGAATATTAAGGTCTCATGTTAGTAGCATTAAATGTTATTAAAAACCAATAGGGCTGCTGCTGCTGCTGCTATTATTATTATTATTAGGATGATGATGGGGAGAATAATCAAGAGAAATAAAAGTAACCATGAAACTGATAGACTAAAATATTTCATTTAAAATTTGCTTCTAATTTTACTATTTAAAGATTACATAACATCAAAGCTTAAAATTTCTCCCTATTAAAATGAAGGAAACTGATAAAAGATAAAATTGACTTAAATTCAAGAAATAAGAGATACAACACTGAAGAAAATAAGGTTAGCTTCAAATTCAAAACATGTATTCTTTTAATGAATATTGCAAAATTTGTGATAACAATATAACATTTGTGACCTCATCTCATCATGCTTTTCTAAAAGAAACAAAGTGCACTAGATGACCCTTAATGTACCCACATCCACTGAAGAACATATCAACCAAAAATGATGAAATGAAATGAAGCTATAAGATAGAATAATTGTGGATATAAATCTTATTTTCAATCTGTCTTGAGTGATTAATGGCATATCAAACCATCTAGGGTAATTTTATGCCAAGAGGTTAGGGAATAGCATTCATTGTACATTCATATTTACTTTTTTGTTTAATTGTTTCTTAAGAGTTTTTTTTTGGCACACAGTTCGATTGAATACAAATAATTTTTAAACAATACTACTGGATGCAGAAGCCAAATGTGCAATTTTTAAAACATTTATTTTTAGTCTGATTAGTCCAATTTTAAAAGAAAAAATGCGATAAATCTAAATTTTCATGATTAGCTCTATTATTCAAGCACTTTTTTAATTAAAAAATCAGCTTAATATGAATGAACAAGGAAAGAAACAACAAAGAATCTATGATTTGCTTAATGCTGAAACCAAGCCAAAGTTTCTACTGTATACAAGGCAAAGAAAATTTTTTTTACAGAAAAAGAGCTTTTGAAGGAAAAGGGGAGAGTGGAGGATTGCACAAAAAAATGAAAAGAAGGCTTTTTAACTCCTCTCACTACAGCGATAAAGAAGGACTCCAGAACGTCAATAAGAAAGCACGCTAATGAATTGAAGTCCACAAGAAAACCATGAAGACAGTTATTAAACAAGATTTAAGCCCAGACCTTAACCCCCTTGATTACACTATATGGGATATTTTAGAAACAAAACAAATGCAACTTCCCATCCAAATATTGGTTTGCTTAAGATTACTATTGAGGAGGAATGGAATAAAATGTCTGAAGAATTTATTTTGAAGGCATGCAAATCATTTCAAAGGTGTGTTGATACAATAATTGAAAAAAAAAATGGTGGCCATGTTGAGTAAATTTACTGTTTTATGTCTATCTTCTTATTTTGTTGTTTTTTTTTTTTTAATTAAAAATTAATGTTGTTTTATAACAGAGTCATTATTATTGTACTAGAATATTCCTAATTTTGCTTCCGCACTCTGTATTTGACCTAAAGATAGGACTAACAGTTATTACCACACCAGGTCAGAGTGGACATGGGAGTAATATCAATAAAGGGGTATTTCACACTCCTCATAGCTCCAGAAATGGAATGCCGCCATCAAATGCAGTACAGCATTATACCCAGGACACCATTTTTTTGTGTGAGAGGTCTTATCCCTCCACAGGAGGATACAGTCCACATATTCTAAGCTCCTCTAATACAGCATTTGGTTTATGAGAAGTTTATATTATCAGTAAACATTTTAATGTCAGGTTAATAAAGACTAATATCTACTTAGTTGACTTTATGCCTACTTCATTCAGCTTATCCCCACTCAGAATGACTGACTTATATAAACTTACACTGTACAAACATGCACATATGATCTTGTAAGGAAGACATAAGTACTTTGCATTCAATTAAAAAACAAACCAAATAACACTTTCTTGCGAGAAACAAGTTGGTCTCTTAAACCATAAGTAATTTTAAGTGATTCTCTATGACTGAGACCTTGTGATAGACTAGGCTAGGTTTATTGATTGATTGATGGATTGATTTTAATGGCATGTCAACCTGTCTAGGGTTATTTTAAGTCTAGGTGAGGGAATCCCATTCATTGTACATTTATATTTACATCTTTTGTATAGTCTTTTTTATACACATTTTTTTATACGATATCAATTGTTTGTTTGGGTTTTATGGCATATAAACCTTTGTAGATTATTTAATGCCAAATCCATTTTCATACAAATAAACATTTTTATTTCAAACAATTCAGTTTGGCATAAGTAAACAGTTTAATTGTCAAAAACATTTCTATTTCAAGCTATTCAGTTTAGTCAAACAGTTCTAATTCAAACAATTCAGTTTAGTACAAGTATAGTCTTTGTTTACACACAGTTAAATGTCAAAAACAGTTCTATTTCAAACAATTCAGTTTAGTGTAAGTGCAGTTTCAATGTCAAAAGCAATTTATTTCAAACAATTCAGTTTAACATACAAAAAAGTTCCATTTCAAACAATTCAGTTTAGCTTAAGTACAGTTTAGTTCTATTTGACCCATAGATAGAACTCTATTAGGTGCTACTACTCCGGGCCAGAGTGGACCTGGGAGTGATGGCAATGAAAGAGGTACTCCATATTCTCCAAAGCTCCAGCATTACTAGAACCGCACCATCAGATTGTTTAGTGTCATATCCCAGACACACATTCAGGTGGGGGTGGGGAGTCTTGCCACTTTGCAGAGAAGCAGTCAGTGTATTCTACAACACCAGTAAACTGAGCCATACATATCAACTATCTCTATCTAATACAAATAATTTGTACACAGTTATATAGTTGCAAGTATTCCTTTCTAATACTACTAATTATATTATTCATTTTTACATTCTTTTGTGTAGTCATTTCTTAAAAGTTTTTTGCAAATAGTTATAAGATATCAACTATTCCAATTTAACACAAATAATTTGTATACAGTTGTATAATTTCAAGTATTCCAATCAAAAACTTATGCGTTATACACAATTATATTGTTTCAAGAAATCATTTCTATTTGATAATAACCACTTATTTGTACAGTTATATGCTTTCAAGAAACAAATAATAATAATGATTTTTAGCAGATTTATTTAACCCATAGATAGGACCTAACAGGTACTACCACTCTGGGTCAGAGTAGCAATGAAGGGATAATCCATACTCACCAGACCTCTAGAAGTAGAGCCTCACCATCAGATGCAATTTAGTGTCATACCCGGGACACCCCTTTTTGTGGACAATCTTACCCCTCTGCAGAGGATACAGTCAGTATATTTTAAGCCATTGACAGAGCACTAGGATAAATTTAGTAAATTATATATATATCTTTGACTAGGTCAAGGGTTTTCATATTTAATGATTTTTTGTTCAAATCTTTCAATGACTTCATTTGAAGCATCTTAAAAAAAAGTATTAATATAAGTTTAAAATCATTAGAATAGATTTTTCCAATTGTAATGGCATGACAAAATTGACAAATGATTTTTAGATATAATGTAATAGATATTAAATTTTTTTTTGACAATTTTGGTTATTCTATAACATCAAACTCAGCCAGGCTTTGAAAAAAATTATATCATTTATATAAATGATTTAATCTTTTTTGTTTAGGAAAATATTTTATGAAGCCAGAATGTTCAGCTATTAAAGAAAAAACATTTTATATCTTATTAGCAATTAGTTTATTTACTGTTAAGGGAACATTCTCTAAGTGTGATAATCCCATAATTTTTAACAGGAGTAGTAATTCAAAATTTATTAACAAATTATTGAAGATATTTCCAGAAAATTTATTATTTCTAGTATATTTAGGAGCATGTACACATATCTGTCATAACTGAACATTCTTATAGAGACAATAAATTAATTAGATTTGATATAATCATTGTTAGAATAAAGTCATCAAGATAGCTTAAACTTGCGTAAAGCTAAAGAACAGAGGGGAAAATTTATGCCAACACACTATGGCTTTTTACAAGGAAAGTAAAGGGTACAAAACTATCTCAACACAATTTCAAGTCCCTTTGGCTATAGTGCAGAACTTTATCAAAATTTATAAGTTCAAGACTGTAAAAGATCTTAAAGAACATGATTAAAAACAATTTCCTCTAGGCTAGCAACAAGATATTTCCACAGAATAAAGATTTTAAATATCTTAAATTGAGCAAAGGTGCAAATAATTCTGAGAGTAACTTTCTGTATTCACCAACCCCTCTGCACAAGCAGAATGTAATATGAGCTCAATTTTTTTAAGCAGAGTTTAACAGGCTTGAAGTTAAAAATTTTCTTCTCCTAGACTGATGGCCATACCACTGTTAAAGAGCCCTACTATTTACCCATAGCTATAGGGAGAATAGTTGGATGAAGACTATTCTCAAAAGGTATTAGCATAACGTGAAATACAAACAGCCTCATCTAGGATTTGAACTCGGGTCACCATGTCCATTTCTATGACAATAACTGTTGTACCATGAGTGCCAACATTTGATAGTCATGATATATGATCAGACACACACACACAGTCATGATATATGATCAGACACACACAGAGTTTGATAGTCATGATATATGATCAGACACACACACACAGTCATGATATATGATCAGACACACACCCACAGTTTGATATAGTAGATGTTATCATTAATACTAATTGCCCAGTCAGCTGGAGTTGTAGAATACACCAACTGCACCTCTGCAGGAGTAGACCCCACCACCAATGAGTGTCCTGATTATGATACTAAGCAATCTGATGGTGGGGCTTTGGGGAATGTGGAGCACCCCTTCATTGCCATTGCTCCCAGGTCCACTCTAGCCCAACGCGATAGCACCTGATAGGGCCCTATCTATGGGTTAAATAGAACTAACGGCATACTTATGCTAAGTTGAATTGTTTGATTAAACTGAATAGCTTGAAATAGAAATGTTTTTGACAATCACACCGTACTTACATTTATGCTAAACTGAAGTATTTGAAATAGAACTGTATTTTGACATTGAAACTGTACTTATACTAAACTGATTTTTTTAATATAGAACTGTTTTGACATTTAACTGTGTGTAAACAAAATCTGTACTTATACTTAGCTGAATTAGAACTGCTTGATTAAACTGAATAGCTTGAAATAGAAATGTTTTTCACAATTAAACTGTACTTACATTTAAACTGCATACTTATCTTAAACTGAATTGTTTGAAATCGAACTATTTTCATAAAAATGGATTTGGCATTAAATAACCTACAAAGGTTGATATGCCATAAAACCCAAACAACCAACCAACCATTAATTCTAAACTTTAATATCATATGCATTTTTTGAGGGTTAAAATCATAAAACAAATTTTAGTTTCTCACATTATGCAAATGACAAAATTCAATTCCTTTTAGGACTTGCCACAAAATTTTTCGAACAAACAACTCATCCAATCCATGTGGAAATTTCTCCAGTTCATCTAGGATTGTGTGATCCATGAATTCAAAAACCAAGTACAACCTTTTCCTTCTCCTGAACACTTCAATAAGGTTAACCAAATGGTCGTGCCTTAACATCTGGAAAGAGAAATAAATAAATCAGTAAGATAATTTGTAGTCAAATATTTTCACAAAAAATAAAAAAATTTTAATTTTATTGTATGTTTTCTAAGAAAAGTATAACAGTCCATAACCAATGTGTCCCCAAATCTGAAAGTATAAAAAGACCCATGTGTCAGTTTCTAGAAAGAACTTTTCCCTATTTTGCCACCAAAAGATAGACCAAATCCCAAGCACTAGTCAGTAGAAGTGCTACAGCCTAAGAAGACAGATGAACCAAAAGTTTTATCCTCTAAGGAATCTCAGGACTGACACGTAAGTAACTATTTAAAAAGTATACCAAAACATTCCCACAGACTATATGAATACAAAAATTCATACTCCTTCAACATATCTATGCAAAGTATTGTTCAATACCAAAGAAATAATTCATAAAAAGACAATGTCTGCTTTAACTCAATCTCCCATTATTTGTTTTTGCTGTGATCTTGTTTCACTTATAATTAATTTCAGCATTAACTTCTTTTTTTTTAACCACTGTACCCAGAAGATTCCTCTTCTACAATATTAATGTGCATTCTATTATTAACTATATATGCATAATTCACTACAGCACACACACTACCCTCAGAGCAAAAGAAATTAAAAACAAATGACCAAAATTTCTATACAGACAGTTTTTAGTTTAATCCAAGAGATGCAAAATAAATAAAAGACTTTCAAAAAATAGAAGGATATCCATTTAGAAATGTTCCACCATTGTATGTCAGACACCAACAAACAAAAATCTCAATTATTTCATAAAGATAATAAATTAAATCCTTTTTTTGTCAAAGATTTATTTTGTTGATTTTTTTACAAATTTTCATTTTTTCTTAATTGTAAGAACTTTTTTTTTTTAATTCTTGATTAAGAGTCCCACTTCAGCATTAATCATAAATTCTCAATAAACTGAACTTGCAAACAAAAAAAGGATTTTAAAAAAAAGATCAGTAAGAGTGAAGATGTGGTTTTAAAAACAAAAAACAATTATAAATACTCTGTCTCAGAATAGTTGTTACATTTACATAGAAATTTCATACAAGATGCAAATTTCACATCGTTATTTCATACCAACTACATTTCCTCAACTCTTTGGTGGTATCTGACATCATTATATATAGTTTTCTATATATATAAATAAAGAGTGCTCATTATCAGCGATAAAGCATAAGTTAGGATAGCATTGATACAGAGTCAGCAGTGCTTAGTGACTGTTAGTTACTCCTCTACGCAATCATCAGACCAAGTGGTTCCCACATGGTGTGTATCTATTTATATATTGTTGTGTGGGGCAGGATGAGGAGGGTGATCTATTTTGTGTGGTTTTCTGGGAAGGGTATTCTAGTTTATGTTACATTGATTATTTATTTATTATATCGTGATTTGTTCGTTTATGTACTCTTATGTTTAATTAAGTATTTTCTAGTGTTTTTATTTATTCATCATTATTTTTAGATTTTATTATCTTATATTAATTTTATCCATTTATCTATTTTTTTAATGGTTGCATTGGCAAGAGATAATCACCAAGCACCATTGACTCTACACTATGCTTTTATATATATATATATATATATATATACAATTAAATTATGCGTACAGCAAAGTTTGTACAATATAATAAGCAGAAATACCATTGGCAATTGTAGTCGGGGAACTTAAGTAAAACAACGAAGGACCCTTTTCTTCCGGTTCTTTTCAATTTGGGAACACCGGAAATTTAACTAAAAATGGGGTATATATGTATAATATATAAGTAGAATGGCCAGATAGAGGTGGGGAGGAAAAAAAAACAAACTAAGTAACCCCTGTATCCAGAAGTTCCCCAAATATATTAAGAATGTGATTGTTTAACTGCCTGCACAGAAAGGGGTGATTCATAGAGATATAAATCGCCTCTAGAAATTTGAAATGGGATTTATTTCTTGCCCTGTGCAGGACAGAAAAACAATCATCTTCATAACGAGTTCTGCAATTATTCATAGTGAGCAGATGCTTACCAATTGCCGAATTCATTGCTTGGGAATGCCTGGATGTTAGTTGGCCTGACAAAAGAGATCTGGGTATATGCTGCCTAACCCTTACTTCAAGACGTTGACAAGTCATACCTATATATGTCGAATTGCAGTGACAAGTAAATTTATAAATTAAGTTCCCTGACTTCAATTACCAATGGTGTCTCTGCTTATATATATATATATATATATATATATATATATATAAAAAACAGTGTTGGTTGTCACTAAATCACTTTGTGGGTTTGTGTTGAACCAAGTGCAATATAATATGAAGAGTGCTCAATATCTAGGATAGAGCTATTATATAATAATAAATAAAAATATATTATATATATATATATATATATATATATATATATATATAATTCATGGAATTTAGACAGTGACCCCTGGGTTTCATGGAGTTTTTTGCAAAACGACAATCCTCAGGCAGTTAGCAAAATGAAATAAATTGAAAATCAAAAAATGAAAAAAAACAGTCAAAAAACCGTTGGGATTTTGTAGGAATCTTTATGTGTGATTGTAAGTGTGTGGGTGCATGTGTTTGCATGGGTTATAGTTGCGTATTATTGTGTGTATGTGAAGGTACAAATGCAACACGTTTTAACCAGATATAAATTTGTCAGTGTATCTTATTTTTGCTACATTATTCTATTTCTGTATGCGTAAGTGACTATAGCTAAGGAACAAAACATCATCATTGCAACCCTAACAATTTTATTTTAATAAAAAGTTAATTTTCAAAATAATTAATATGTAGTAGTCTATTTAAAAAAATATGAACCCCTTGTTTTTCTAAAAAAATAGGACACATTATATATATTTATGCAAATTTATTTTTGGCTGTAATATCTGGTCATAAATAATACCTAATAATATCCATTTTGGTTGTCTTTGGTTTAGAAGGAAATTAACTTTTTATAAAAAAATTACTAGAGTTGGTTGTTTGGGTTTTATGGCATATTAACCTTTGTAGGTTATTTAATGCCAAATCCATTTTTATACAAATAATCAGTTCTATTTCAAGCAATTCAGTTTAGGTGTACATTTTTTTCAATTTACAATTCAGTTTAGCATGAGTAAACAGTTTGTCTAAAACACTTCAATTTCAAGCTATTCAGTTTAGTCAAACAGTTCTAATTCAACCAATTCAGTTTAGTGTAAGTACAGCTTTTGTTCACACACAGTTAAATGTCAAAACAGTTCCATTTCAAACAATTCAATTTAGTATACAAAAACAGTTCCATTTTAAACAATTCAGTTTGGCATACAAAGAGATAAATATCTAAAACATTGAGCAAGCTTATAACTTTGTCTGCAGTTAAACGGTTTCAAGCATTGTAGTTATTTAATACTTCTTCAAGATTAAGACTGACGACTAAGCGGTCTGTGTCACTATCCATACTTTCCATACTATAGGTTCTTCGTAGGGGTTTTGTCAATCCCTGAGCATTGCACTGTTTAATTCTTATCAGCAACTTTGTTTTTGAGGGCATTTTGAATGCTCTTCCTGGTTTTTCATTGTTCACTTTGGTGTTCATCTGTATCTTCCAAGCTCGGCTAATGGGAACTGGTGATTTTTGTTAAAGTTGTTCAGGTTTTATGGGAGACAAGTTTTTTTTAGTTTGTCTTTAATGCTTTTTGGTGGACAGATTGGTGCCTTATGTAACAGCTGTTTTGTTGGAGATTTTGCACTTTTAGGAGTGATTTGTTTTTGGAGTGGTAGATCCTATATGAGTTTTTGCTTGGACTACGATATTGGATTTCTCCCCATTTATAACCCGTTGTTGAGCTGGTGCTTGGTAAAATCCAGTCTAGTGTAGATTTTTCAGGTATTCCAGAAACTTTGGCCAATTATTCACTTCCAACTGGATCAATTACTCCATGAGCGTTCTATATTTGTTGCCTTGATTGGTTGTATCCACCCTCTGTGCAACAGAGGTGTAGCTGTTTTCTCCCATGTAGGTTCCTACAATTTTCCTTGCTTTCAGAAAGGACACATTCCTCTTGTGTTTCACCTCAAGTATTTCCTTTTCTTTTTTGTAAACATCGCAAGATCTTGCATAAGTTGGATGATCTTGTTGGTAGTTTGAACATCTAATTTGCTTAAAGCAATCTTCCTCCAAGTGGTCAGGGTCCTTTTCACCACATTTGGCACATGTCTGTCATCATTTACAGGCTTCCCTGTGGTGTCCATATTTTTGGTATTTGAAGCACCTCAGGGGCACTGGGACATACTGCTCCACTCTCTCAAAACAATAGCCGATCTTCACCTCCTTGGGAGTACAGGGCTGATTAAATGTTAGGATGTAAGTGTTGGTCTAAATTCATTCTTTGCCTTTTCTAATGGTCATTCTTATATTTGTAACTACCTGTTTTACCAGGGTTAATGCTATCTCTTCTTCCGTAGCCAATGCCAACTCCCTACTCCTGATAACTCCCTTGGAAGTGTTGAGTCTCTCATGCGGGTAGGTTCTGCATTTCATCATATGAAAAGTTTTCATTTTTAATATGCTTTCTGGTTCACCTCAACAAGCAAGTTTCCGTTCCTAGATTTCTTAATAGTTTTCAGAGTAGCCCTTGTAGAAATAACTTTTTCTATGAGGAAAGGCAAGAATTTGGCTAGGTAGACCTCCTTCAAAGATTCAATAACAATGAATCTTGGGAAGTCTGCTGCCTCATTCTCTAAGGTTTTTGTGCAGGTTTTGTTTATTTTTTTTTATTTGAAGACATCATAGATACAGTATATTTTTTGCTGGTTCTATACTCTACCACCCACCACGACGTCCAATTTGTGTTGAGAATGTACCAAGGGAGAAACCCATTCACCTTGGTTGAGATGGGGATACATGACCAGTATACTCGAGTTGAGGGTAGGTTTTCGAGCCGTTGCTAATTTCAGGTTCTCAGCACTGGTCAAATTCCTATTTTCTCAAAGGAATTGACACTTAGCCACTGCCTTCTACCACCTAAAAACTAAGGGTTGGGAACTTGCTGCAAGTGCAGATTTAAAAGTATGGTCAGGATAAACATATAGGTGCTAGGGCTTGATATGACTAGCCAATTGATCGGATTGGGCCTATCGTATCGCCTGTCAGACCACGTAAGGGCCAAAGTGGTGTGTTGCAAGTCACTGACCACTTTGTCATCATATTAATGACTGCTCAACCACCAGGATCCCATCCTAGTACCTTATGAGTCACCACTGAGGGCCAATAGGCATATTCTACAGCCCCAGCTGACAGGACGCAAATTACTATGGGTCTACTTATTTATAGATGATATATGTATTGTTTTAAATAGAAATAAATCATTAGTGTAATTACTTATTATAATCAAAACCTTATTTAATTCTATCACATCTGTAGATTTACTATCATTACAAAAAAAAACCAAAAAAAACCCCAGAAATTCTTCAAGGATGGCAGGTTAAGGCTTATCACTCCCAATGTCTTACAACAGACCTTGGGTAAAGCCTATATCCAACAATAGACTTAAAATATTCATAATGATGAGGATGATTAATATTTTCCTAATGTTGATAAATAATACATTAATGCTGATAATGATGATTTTTATATTAAAATGTTGATTATAATGATTATATTAGATATTGATGATGATTACATTAATAAGGAAAAAAATTCCTCATAGAAAAGGTCATAAATATTTTAAGTAATATACTCATTTACTCATCATCATCATCATGTCGCGCCGTCTGCGCGGATATCCCTGACCGTCTCTCGCCATTTCTCCCTATCACTCATCGCCTCCGGCAGGTCTTCAGGATTACAACCCGTGTCCTCACATAGCTGCTGTATGTAAGTTCGTGCTGGTCGTCCCACACTTGCACATCCATGAGTGGGGGTCCACAGGAGTACATCGCTTATGAGCTCGTCCTTGCTTCTCCAGCAGTGTCCCGCGTGTCTGGTTCGTCGAACTTGTATAGTTTTTGTGATGGGGGGCAAGTGTCCGTATAGTTGGAGTCTCGTGGGGTGTTGTCGCCAGGACTTGTTTAATACTGCTCTCAACATTCTTGTGTAATTTCCGTCCAGCCTCCTCTCCAACCGCTTCGTAAGCGTCCATGTGGTGCATCCATATAGCAGTATCGACACAACCGCTGCCTGGAAGAAACTGCGTTTCATTTTATCTGTTAGGTCCGACTTCCATATGATCGAGAGCCTATCGATAGCTGTCCATGCCTTCGTCAGTCGTGTGTCGATGTCCTTCTCGGTTGATGAGACGCTGCTTCCTAGGTAGGTGAATTTGTCGACTAGTTTCAGAGAGGCTCCGTCTAGTGTGGCAATGTTGCCTGTTTGGTTGTAACACATATATTCGGTTTTGTTTGCATTGACATGTAGGCCAATGCCAGCTGCAGCTCGTTCCAGACTATGTAGTAGTGTCTCTGCTTGATTAGGCGTATTCGCTAGTAACGCCAAGTCATCAGCGTAGTCGGCGTCCGTGATTGTTTTTGCGGGGTACCTTTTGCTTCTTCTCTTAGTCAGCTCAAAGCCATTTTCTCTGATTTTGTCGATCGAAGTCCTAAGCACATAGTCTAGACAGATGATAAAGAGGTACGGGGCTAGTGTGTCTCCTTGTAGTACTCCTGCAACAATGTCGAAGTATTCCGTGTCTCCATCTGGTGAACGTACTTTTACTTTGGTGTTTCTGTAGAGAATCATTATCGCTGCTACGGTTTCTTTTGGTAGGCCGTAAGCTAGTAGGATTTGCTCCATCTTCCCTCTGTGTATGGAATCGAAGGCCTTGGTAAAGTCGACAAATAGTAATGTCGCCTGTAAGTTTTTTGCCCGAACGCCTTCCAGGATTCTACGGATGGTCAGTATTTGTGAGGTTGTGGATCTATTTCTCCGGAAGCCATTTTGGTTTTTCCTAAGGATGTTTTCCATTTTGGGTTCTATGCGGTTTCGTAGTAGGGCATTGTAGATTTTGGCTGCTATGGATGTAAGTGTTATCCCTCGGTAGTTCTTGGCTAGTCCGAGGTCGCCTTTTTTAGGGAATGGAAGGATGCATCCCTTCGTCCATCGTTCTATCCTATTTTGCCTATAGACTGCGTTGCATTGCCGGAGCAGTATATCGTCGAATTGTCTCGTCTTCCACACTTCTAGGGGGATCTCGTCTAGCCCCGCCGCTTTCCTATTTTTAATTCTTCTGAGAACCGTGTCGAGTTCTTCTTTGGTGAAAGGACCTAGTTTTACGTCTAATTGCTTACTAATAATTCTGGTGATCGGTTCATCCGTTATTTCCGGTGGGTTTCCTAGTAGATTTTTGAAATGCTGTTCCCACAGTTTTATTCTTTCTTGTTGGCTTGCAGCTTTCAATTTTGCTTTGGCTGTGCTCTTTCTTCCACTTACTTCGTTTATTGTTTGCCAGGCTATCCTGGATTGCCTATCTTCCACCGAGTCTCTAATCTTATCTATCTGATTTTGTACGTATTCTGCCTGTTCTTTTAGGTATATTCCTGTTAATTGATGTTGCGCCTTTTCTAGTTCTCGTGCATTTGTATTTGTTGGGTTCTGTTGATAGTTTTTGGAGGCAGTCTTCACAAGTGCACGTTTTTCTCTAGCCGCTAGCGTTTCCCAAGGGACTCTATATTTAGTTCTAGGTTTTGTTGGAATACACTTTTCTGCCGCCTCCAGGTGCGCTTCTACAAAATTTTCATATTCGTCATTTGGGGTGCCTATTTCTACCTTCTCTTGTAGTGCTTCGAATCTGTTTCTTAATTCTAATGCATATTTGTCTCTAATCCTAGCGGTTAGAGTGTTCGCCAATGGCCCGGGAGACCTGGGTTCAATCCCAGGTCGAGTCATACCAAAGACTCAAAAAATGGTACTTGATGCCTCCTTGCTTAACACTCAGCATTATAAGGTACGGATCAAGGGTAAAGTGGAGCAATCCAGGGAAAGGAGTCGCGCCCTCCCCTACACCTTGGTGTAGTAAGCTATCGAAAAGGGAGCCTTCGGGTCACCCTCGACTATGGTCGCCAACTTTACTTTTACTCATTTACTAATTATATGAAAACCATAAAAATCTAATAGTACATGTATGGAAGGTCAGAAGTAAAAGAATATACCATACTGAAGGCATATGAGATCTCATTCCTCAATCTTTTTACCTTTTATATTGCAGTGTTGTGAAATTAGGGTGCAGTCATCTCCACCAGGATTCTAAAACTGGTAGATAAGTTCATATACCTGGGAAGCAATATCTCATCTACTGAAAGTAATGTTAGCATATGTCTAGCGAAGCATGGACAGCTATTAATAGATTATCAATAACATGGAAGTCTCATCTATCTGATAAAAAAAAAATGGGATTTCTTCCAAGCTGTGGCTGTGTCAATACTACTACTTGGATGCTTAAAAAAAAATGATCGAGTAAAAGGTAAATGGGATTTACACAAGAATGGTATTACGAGTTATTTTGAACATATCCTGGAAGCAGCACCTCATGAAACAACAGCTGCATGGCCACTTACCTCCCATCTCAAAAACCATCCAAATAAGATGAACAAGACATGCAGGACAGTGCTGGAAAAGCAAGGACAAACTTATAAGTGAAATTCTCCTATAGACCTCTACACATATACACGCCAGTGTAGGCCAACTAACAAGAATTTATTTACATTAGTTCTGTGTGGAGACAGGATGTAGTTTGGAAGTCCTGCTAGGAGTGATGGATAATAGGGATGGATAGAAAGAGAGAGTCAGGGTAATCTATGCTGTTAGCATGACTTGATGGTGATGATAAATAATAATAGTATATGGTATCTGGGAATGAATATAAAACCTAGGAGATATTTTGAAGTTTTTTTTTCAAGATAAAGAGGGTCTTATATTCTATCAAATACAATAATTTTCATACAAATGGTAGTATCTTTAAAGACAAATCTAAAGTTTTTAAGCCTTCAGTGCAGTGAAATAATCAGATACATTAAAATGAATTTTACATGTAATTTTCTTTGCATATGTACAGTTGTGAACAAGGCAATATAATGCTCAGTTGACACAAAGTTCAAAGACCAAAATTAGTAAGCTAAGTTTGTATTTTGTCAGAGTCAGTCAAAGTTTCACTTCTACAAAAGCATTTAATGTTTTCAGTGTAATTCTATTGTTGGTGGGTGGCACACTGTAGTTACATGCCATTAATTTCAAATAGTACTTTGAATTATTAGTCATTAACAAGACCACTAAAAATTACCAAAGGCCAATGGAACATTGGGAAATGAGTTTTGGTTAATGTGCTGTTGCTCAAGAGGAATTCCTATCACATGTTCTTTATGAGAATTCCAAGAGATTACCACACACAAAGACGTTCAACAAAAGAGTCCATTCAATTTTTAAGTAGTCATTTATTAAGCTTAGTTTAGTTTAACACAAGACCAAAAGTATAGAGTACCCAGTCAGAAGCAAACTCAATAACAGTCTGCTAGCCTATTTAATGAGCCCAAATACCTATTTACAAGCTACTATTCTATAAACAAAATATAAATACAATCAATCAATACTAATTAGATGACTTAATCCTACAAAGGGTAACAATTTAATACAAAAGTCTGACTTCATAAACATGAATTTTTATTAGTAAGGGGAAAGTTTATTTTGAAAAATTTAATTTTTAATATATGTAAGTAAGTAAAGTTGGTGACCATAGTCAAGGGCGACCAGAAGGCTCCCTTTTCAATAGCTGCTACACCGAGGTGTAGGGGAGGGCACTACTCCTTTCCCTGGATTGCTCCACTTTACTCTTGATACATACCTTATATTGCTGAGTGTTAAGCAAGGAGGTATCAAGTACCATTTTTAAAGTCTTTGGTATGACGTGACCTGAGATAGAACCCAGGTCTCCCGGACCATTGGCGAACACTCCACCCAATGAGCCGGTCTATATGTAACTGAACAGTAATTGAAATATAAATATTTTTTCTATAGTTAGATCAAAGGACTATTGGTTGGTGGTCAGATAATGATTTCATCTTTGGTTTAGAAAAAAAATTAGCTTTTTATTAAGATAGATTGTTTGAATTTTACATATTTATGGAAAATACTGTGTGGGTGTGTGTGTATTTATGAAAATGTTGCATTTTGTATTAGTGGATAATTTCTTTGTAAAAAAAAAAAAAAATAAATAAATAAATTTTCTACTAATACACAGATATATATGATAAATTTAGAAATGGTATTTATCAAACTATCAAGTTCAGTGCTCGTAAAATTTATGATAATTATAAATTATAGAATCTATTAGGACCTTTAATAAGTTCTTGCTTATTTTTCATGACAAGTAATGTTTTATTTTCAAACATTAGTAAGAAACATGCTACTGAAAGTATTGTCCATTGCTGCCACTACTTTTTCCAATCTTTCTAGTAGCATTTAAATTCCATGTCGGAAAAAGACATGTCTTTTGAAGTTAACCATGAGTAAACCCATTTTTTGGCATCTTCATGAGAATAAAAGTACTGCTCAGCCAGGCCATGTGCCATTGATCAGAATAAATGATAATCAGACAATGTCTAGTGAATAGTGTGGTCAGGGTAGGACTTCCCATTTAAATATTTCCAAGTAGGTTTTCATCGGTTTTGAAACATGTGGCCTAGCATGGTCATGTTGCTAAATCACTGTCATGTCTGCCCATATAGTGGCCATTTTTTTTCTTTAATGCTCAACTCAAATGCATCAATTGTAGTCAATAGTAATCTCCTGTTGGTTGGTTGGTTGGGTTTTATGGCATATCAACCTTCATAGGTGATTTAATGCCAAATCCATTTTATGTAAATAATCAGTTCTATTTCAAACAATTCAGTTTAGCATGAGTACACAGTTTGTCAAAAACATCTCTATTTCAAACTATTCAGTTTATTCAAACAGTTATATATAACAATTCAGTTTAGTGTAAGTACAGTTTCAATGTCAAAAACAGTTCAATTTCAAACAATTCAGTTTAGCATAAAGCATGCAGTTTAAATGTAAGTACGGTTTAATTGTCAAAAACATTTCTATTTTAAGCTATTCAGTTTAATCAAACAATTCAGTTTAGCATAAGTATGCCGTTAGTTCTATTTAACCCATAGATAGGACCCTTATCAGGTGTTACTACTCCAGGCCAGAGTGGACCTGAGAGCGATGGCAATGAAGGGGTACTCTGCATTCCCCAAAGCTCCAGCAGTACTGGAACCTCACCATCAGATTGTTTTGTGTTCAGGACACTCATTGGGGGAGTCTTATACCTCTGCAGAGGTGCAGTCGGTGTATTCTACAGCCCCAGCCAACTGGGCAAGTGATCTCCTGTGATGGTTTTGGTTGGTTGAGCAGCTCATAATAAACTACATCCAGCTGATCCCATCAAATGTAGATCAGAAGCTTCAAACCATGGATATTTGGCTTTGCTGCTGATGTTGATGCCTGACTGGGTTTAACCCGCAATCTTCTATGACTACGGTTATCAGTGTATCCAATTTTCATTGCTGGTCTTAATATGATGCAAAACACTTTTCCTTTTCTAACATTGAAGCCGCTGTTCACATGTGACAAGACGTTGTTTGATGTCTCTTGGCTTTAACTTGTACAGTACCCGATGTCCTGGTTTTTTAATCATTTCTAATACTTTCAAACATTTTAAAACTGTTCAGTGATCAACTTCTAATGATTCTGCAAGTTTAGCTGGCACCTGAGTCTTCATGAAGTAATGCCTCCAATTCTTGGTCTTTAAACTTTTTCAGTGTACCAGAGTGCCCTTTAACTTAAACATCAAAATCATTATTTTTGAAGCATCTAAACCAATCTCTGTATGTTGTATCCAACAGAGGATGGTTGTCATAAGTCTCAACAAGAATTCTATGTGCTTCAGCTGCAGATTTCTTTTGAATGAATTAGTACAGTAAAATTCCCCATAAATACACTTTTACATAAAATCCAACATGTTTAACGCTATGAAAAACAAAGTTCTTTACACTTTTGCAAAATGACATTCGTTGAATTTCAAGATTCCAAATAGTACTTCCTTATAGATTTGTTATCATCAGAAAATACACGCAAGCAATTCTGGGAATGCCATCTGTTAGAAAACAGCAAGAACTTATTCAAGGTCCTAATACACTTCAACTGAATACATTTTTAAATATCTTTAAGGAATCATAACCGCCAAATTTTTTGAAAAATGAAAAAAGAATTAAGATTTCAATGAGGCATTTTTGGTGGAATAAGTCATTTGCATTGAAATGATTTTCAAAACAATGCTAAAAATAGATTTTTTTCTACCCTTAGCGGTGGTGTAGGTGGTGAGTAGTGCAAATACAGAAAAAAAAAAACAAAAAAAAAACTCACCTTTAACATCTTAATCTCCCTAAAGGCAATTTTTTTCACCAGTTTATCATCTTCACTTTCCAAGAACTTTTTGATGGCTACAATTTGGTTTGTGTCTTTGTGTTTGCATTTCAGAACCATTCCATAACTTCCCTCCCCAACTATACCCAAGTTTTCATATTTGTCCATGGCTTCACTATTAAATCTTATCTGCAAAAAGAGAGACACCGAGAATGATAGAAAAAAAAAGATGGCAAATGTCAAACAGTTAAAAGAAAAAAAAGAAAATTTTCCAAAATCAGAAGAATGGAAATATTTGTAGAAAAAATAGGAAAAGTAAAAGATAGTATAAAAAATAAAGAAACAATTTTGAGAAATAAAACATACCTCTTTATATGTACTTTCCTCTGATGGTCATAAATATTCATAAGTGCAGAGTATATTTCTTTTCTCTTGGACATGGATAGTATTTCTACCCAAGAGATACCCAGCATGGGGTAAGGTCAATGTTAATGTTTCATTAAACTAGAAACTCAGAAGAATCAGAACTGTCAATGAATAAGTGTGTGAGGGAGAGTGAAGGCACAAGTATATATATATATATATAGTTTAAGATGGCCTTTTGTTCAGCAGTTTGTAGTGTTCCTTCATAAAACAATGGTGACGAGATAACACTGATTTACCTTTCTAGGGCAGATTATCTAATTTCAAATTAACCAACATTTAAGCTTTTGAGATTAAATGAATAGTATTTCATGAATACAGTAGTTAGTAAATTTGTTGCTAAGACAAATTCAATAGATTGGCGTGTTTAATTCTTACAAGGTGCTCAACTAAAATGGCCTTGTATAAGACTAATTTCTAAAGATCCTATGGTATGTACAGAATTTTAGAATAGCTTTTAAGTCAATTCAAATCTCCTCCTAAAGAAAAATTTCAGTAAATAACATTGAGTGAAAGAATGTTATATGAAAGAGGAGAATTTAATAATGATAAAAATCATCCATTTTGTTAAAGAAAATTTTCTAAAAATTATCAACATTTTCATAAGTAAATTTTCATCCTTAATTATAAAAATAAGACTGTCCCAGTAAGGCTACTTGGCATTACACGGTCAGAGGGAATAATATCACATATAGTAAAAAAATATGTTGTAAAATATATTTCTTCTAAATTAGTTAATTCATTTATTTTATTTGTCTATTTTTAAAGTTGATGTTAATAAAACAAAATAGAGTTTCATTTAATTGATCAAAATGCAAATAAGTTTAAATATTTTCCAATTCAGAATTTTCTTTTGTTTTTTAAGAAAATAAAAATATAAATAAATGAAGTTATACTTAAACTTAAGAAAATATTTCTAAAAAGTTTTTCTCTAAAATAAAAAAAATATCCAAATTAAAAAATGTTTTACTTTTAATGTGTATTTCATTTTACAATTAAGGTTTGGTTGGGTTTTATGGCATACCAACCATTGTAGGTTATTTAATGCCAAATCCTCTTTATACATAATATATTAAATATATGATGTCATTTGGTTTGGTTTTATAGCATATCATAGATTATTTAATGTCAAATCCTCTTTATACATATATTAAATATACATGATTTGAAAACATTTTCAAACGAACCTGAGCATATTTTTGGTATGCAGTTAAATGGCTCCAAGTATTTCTAACATGAGTAATTCTATTCATTATTAATCATTTGTTTGAACACAGTAAAATGGTTTCAAGTATTGCTATATAACACTAACAATTTGATTTAACATAAATCATTTGTTCGCACACAGTTTAAATAGTCAATAGTTCTATTTTTAACAATTCAATTTAGCATAAGTCATTTGTTTGCACTCATTTTAATTGTCAAACAGTTCTATTTAACCCATAGATAGAACTCTATCAGGTGCCCGTGGTGTAGTCGTTATCGCCGTAGGAAATGAACACGGCGATACGAGTTCAAATCCTGGACGATACTGGTTGCATTTCACATAGCACTAATACCCTTGGGAAAGGTATGAATCCAATTATTCTCCCTCCAGCTATGGGTAAATAGTAGGACAGACTAGGTTCTTCAGCCTTGGTTAGGCAACTAGTCTAGGAGAAGGAAAACTCTGAATTCAAACCTGTTAAACTCTGCGTAAAAATTGACCTTGTGTCATATCCTGCCCGAGCGGAGGGGTTGGTAAATAGTATCAGGTGCTCCCACTCTGAGTCGGAGTGAACCTGAGAGCAATGGCAATAAAAGGGTACATGATATACCCCAAAGCTTCAGTGTTGAATCAGATGTTTTAATGCCATATCCAGAACACTCATCAGGTTTTACCCCTCTGCAGAGGTGCAGTTATTGTATTCTAGAGCGCCAGTCAACTGGGCTGTTAATGATTTAGGGCACATTTTCTGCCAGATAGAGTAACACTTTTTAAGATATTCTTGATTTAAATTCTTTAAGGATTTTATAAGAAATATATTTTCTTATGCAGAAATGTTTTGGTGTTGATTCAATTTTGAAAGAGTGAAAGCAAACCAGTTGACTGGGGTTGTAGAATACACTGACAGCATCTCTGCAGAAGGGTAAGACCCCCTCCCCCAATGAGTGTCTGGGATATGACACTAAACAATCTAATGGTGGGGGATCCAGTAATACTGCAGCTTTGAGGAATGCAGATTACCCTTTCATTGGCATCACTCCCAGATCCACTCTGGCCTGGAGTGGTAGCACCTGATAGGGTCCTATCTCAATCAAATAGAACTGTTTGACACTTAAAATGAGTGTAAACAAATGATTTATGTGAAATTGAATTATTAGAAATAGAACTGTTTGATCATTTAACTGTATCGACAAAATGTGTTTACAAATCAGATATTTAATAAATATGTAAAAAAAGGGATTTGGTATTTAATCACCAACAATGGTTGATGTGTTATAAAACCAAACCAAACGGAAAGAGTGAAAGACAAGAGATAATTGTAATTGTGCATGTAGTTAAAGTAAAGTTTGCGACCATAGTCGAGGGTGATCAGAAGGCTCCCTTTTCGATAGCTACTACAAGGTGTAGGGGAGGGCGCTAATCTTTTCCCTGGATTGCTCCACTTTACCCTTGATACATACCTTATAATGCTGAGTGTTAAGCAAGGAGGTATCAAGTACCATTTTTAAAGTCTTTGGTATGACACAATCTGGGATTGAGCCCTGGTCTCCCGGACCATTGGTGAACACTCTACCCACTAGACCAATTTTCCAAGTCAAGATACCCAAAATGTACTCATAATTCAGCTTCCAGTAGGCAAATTAATTTCACTTTCATCAATAGGTAAAAGAGAAGTTTATGGTAAAATGTCTCATTTTCTCAATAATTCTTTGACAAACAGCCAGAGATTTAATATTATAATTAATATTCAACACTTAAAATTAAATCCAAATTGATGTAATTCTATTTCTGTTTTGAACAAGTCCACTTTTTTTTAATAACTAACTATTCTCTCTGATTTCAATCAAAACTTCTAAAGAAGGCTGTTCTTGACATCAAACAGTTTTGAGATAAAGAAAAAGGTGATAGAATATAATTAAGCAGCAGTTCTCAAACTATGAATCTTCACTTCAACATTTTTTTAGAAAATAATAATTGAAGGGATTATATCATCTAACACCTAACTTCTGATAAACAAGAAAAGGGCAAGAAGAGAAACGGAAGAGAAAAAGATCAAGAAAAAAAAATAACGAAACTTCAACCATGGGAAGAAAGAACAAAACTCTTTCAAAGACTGGGAAAAGAAAAAATATAGAGATGTAACAAGTCCCAAATCTTCTTGTCACATACACAACATTGTCTGGCCTCACATAAAAACACCTACTCTTACAATTTCCACTTACATACATTTTCACAAGGAATTGAAGCTGAATATTTTTGACACATACATCATGACATAAATAAAGTGTTACACTTAAAATTAATGACATTGTCCCTATCATCTTCTTATATTTTTCTTATAACATCGTATTTTTATAAATTACAACTGTAGTTAACCCCAAAGATAGAAGAATAAAATCATTCTTAATACACTATTTTATGTTACTATGTTATATGCTCTTCAAAGTATTTTCTGACGCGTATTTTTTTTATATGCACAGCTGATGTCAAGAGGATCAAAGATACGTGGTGCATTCAATAAGTTTCCAGACTTTTTTGTACAGGCATTTAAAATTGTCATAGACTCTTGAAAATTCAATATGTTATTGCAATACATCTTATGAGATGACTGACCAATTTTTATGATTTCACATTCAAATGAATAGCAACAGTAGCAATTGGAATACACCCTACTAAAGCCTGATTGTCACATCTGGCGATTTGCAAAAATGCAATCAGGATGTGAGGAAGAATGATATGCAATAAAATTCTGTTTTAACCTTGGAGAAAAGGCTACAGAAATGTATGGAATGCTTCAGACTGCTTTTGGTGCATCTTTCTGAGTGGCATAAGAGATTCAAGGAAGGTAGGGAGTTTGTGAGGGATGATGAGAGGTGTGGGAGGAGTAAGGAAGTCAATACACCAAAGTTGATTGGCCAAAGGGTTAGGGTTAGGGTTACTATGTTGAGGCTTTAAGGGAGTTCAGCAAGAGATTCCGTCGGAAGAGGCCAGCACTCTTCAAATTGGGTCAATGGCATTTCTACGAGGACAATGCACCAGTCCACAGCTCCATCCTTGTCACAGACTATTTGACCAAGATGGGCATCAAGACTGTTCCTCCCACTCCCTAGAGTCCAGTCGTTGCTCCCTGTAACTTTTGGTTATTCCCTAAGCTCAGAGGCTGTCATTATGAGACAATTGAGGAGATGAAAGAGGCTGTGACGAAGGTCATTGACATGCTCACACAAGCGGACCTCCAGGGGACCTTGAAGAAGTTGCTGGAACGATACAACAAGTGCATTGCAGCTGGAGGAGATTACTTCGAAGGGTACTAGAGTTTCATGTGTGTATTATCAATAAAAGTCTGGAAACTTATATATATATATATATATATATATATATACACACACATATATATATACACACACACACACACACACACACACACACATATAAAACATTTTTTTTCTATTTGGACCAAAGCAGAAAATGTATATTTTTTAATTGAGATCTAAGAAAAGTACACCCATAAAGACACTAAACATACCCTTTTAAAAGGTAAATGATGAAAAAAAAGAAAAAAAAGAACCAACATTTGCAGAAACATCTAACACAGAATTGAAAAGGATTGGTATAGCAGTCGCCACAAAACAAATAAAAGATTCACACCACTGAAATCATTTTATGCTCTATGACAATACTAAGAGGCTAGAAACATTGAAGAGGAAAATAGATAAGTTGAAAAATAGATCTGTTTTTGGACCTATTCATTTTGAAATTATATATTTCATTAATATCAAGTAGAGCTCAACAGATGTAATCCATTATAAATTCTTTTCCATTTATTCCAGACTGTTTCTTCAGATGGCAAACAATAAGGTTATTACCTTGATATCATTTGCTAGAGCACTGAAAAAGTTTACTCTTTAAAAAATAAAAAATTTTTGATTAATTTCTTCGGGTTTTTTTTGTATATAAATCTAGGGTGATTCAAGTTAACATTTATATAGTAAGGAATGTTTTGTTTTTTTTAAATTTGGTAAGTGTTATTATCTAAATCAAATGTAATATCTAAGAAATCTCTATTCTCAATCCTAGTAATATAAATGCTGTTATAATTTTCTTTTGCAGTTTATCTATTTTTTGTCTGTTACTGTTACATATGAAAGTTAATCCATCATCTATAAATATAGATCTATAATCAAACAGATACCTAACACAGTCAATTTAAGAATTATTAAACTATCTTCAAAAAATGTTTGAAAACAATAAAGGAACTTATAATTACACACACAGGCTTTGGGGAGTTGTCTATAGATTAATGATTAATGCGTTGGTCTGCAACCCTGTAGTAAGTAATTTCAAAATTCATTCAGTCTATTGCATTTACTTTATGATGCAAATATCTCTCTATATATATATAGATAGAGAGAGAAATATATATATATATATATATATATTCTTAATTACAACAAATCAATTTGAAACAGAATGCCATCAACAGAAATAGAGTTATTAAAACTCATCTTTTTTCTTTTAAAAATTCATACAATTTGATAAAAGTTCAAAAAGTGAAATGTTTAATTTTGTCAAATTATTCAAACTATAAAGAAAATCATTCTCTGAAGAACTTATGTTTATATATATATATATATATATCCATGTATACAGGGTGAGATGGGTAAATTATTCCTTTTGCCCATGTGCTTTAATTGTTTCATGTTTTATCAACTGTGCAGCCAACTAGAGACAATTGGGCACTGTCCATGAAGAACGCATCACCATGATGCAATTCAGTCCCCCAGAAATTTGCAGACAGCCTGCTGTACTGCTTGGCATTCATGTTGGAAGTGCAAACATGAAGATTTCAAAGTATTTGAATGTCAATTTGATGACAGATTCATATTGATGAACACCAAAAACTCAGTTGACATCATGATGTTTGGGATGGTCACGAGCAACAATGATGTTATACTACCAATCATCAAGAGGTTTTGGCATAACTTGTCTCATAAAAAGATATTGATTATAATGTGATGTCTCAAAAAATTGTCTATTTTGTGGTGTCTAGGTTGTAATTGGGATGAGGAAGGGCTAAAAGACAGAGGGATAAGGAAAGGCAAAAGGAAAGGATTCTCAAAAGTATGGTGGCACAGAGAGAAAACCAAACCCTTCCCTACTTTTTTTCTTATCAGCTCCCTAAAATCTATCTCCACTTTCAAAACAAAAAAATCTTTAAATGAAACCTGATACATTTGACTTTAAATCCCTCCCAGCTTTCCTGCTAAAACTATACCCCCTCTACCATCTTATCATTTCTCCTCACATGCTTTTAAATTGAAAAACTAAGAAAACAGTCTCTCTCTGAAGAAGTTCCTGAAGATGAAATAAAGCTGAATGAAATATCACATTTGAGTTAAGTGTTTGATTTATCCAACTTTCCACATATTTCTATCAAACTGTCAGATTCACTACAAATCTATCTTTTCAACAAACAAATATATATATATATATATATATATATATATATACACACACACACAATAATGAATGTACTAGTTTCTGACAAATTGTGATTCCTTTTTTTTTTTTTTATACAACAATCAACTAATAAACAAAAACTAAGGGTTTGCATATATTTCAGGAAAAAAAACATAAAGGGGTCTGAAGGTGAGGGAGATTTAGAACCAGTGAACTTGAGAAAGTAACATTCCTAATTTGAGTTTTTTTTTCCCTTTTATGATCTTAGTTGGATTAAGACATGAGAACATTGAACCCATTGTACAAATCCAGGTGAGATTATTCACCATAGTAGCTGAACCTATTGTAATTACCCAGAATGATTTACACACTCATTTTTCAATCTTTTCTACTCATAGTAGTGACTAGTGGGAATAACGAATAAGCTAAGGAGATTTGAAGGAGAAAAACATTTTAAATTTCAGGTCTTTAATTAACTGAATTCAAATTTTACTCAATAAGCAAAGAACAGAATTTTTATAATATTCTTTTTCAAATAATAAAAAATACTGAAACAATTTGCACTCTTTTAAAATTTACAAAAACAAATTATGACTTGTTTGTTAGGGCTCCTTGAGCATCTTCCTTTTTTTACTATCTTCTCATATCAACTTTAAAAATAATAATTTCAATTGAAATTTTACAACTATGGTTGACAGCATAGAGAATTTTACAAGAAAATTTTTGGAGATTACTGCTCCCAGTAATACTCATCCTCAAGCTATCAATGATACCAACTTAACAAATAATTCAAATTTTCCTTGTCAGTACCAAGCAAGTTATTTACTAAGCTTAGCTTAGTTAAAGCACAAAGCCAGAAGTATGAGGTACCTAGTGAGAACTGAACTTACAACCAAGTCAGCTTAGGATGTAGAATACACTGACTGCATCTCTGCAAAGGGATAAGACCCCTGCTCCAACAAATGGCCTGGATATGATACTAAATAATTTAATGGTGAGGCTCCAATCCTGGAGCTTTGGGGAATGTCATCATCATCATCATGTCGTGCTGCCAGCACGGATATCCCTGACCCTCTCTCGCCACTTTTCCCTATCATTCATCGCCTCCGGCAGGTCTTCAAAGTTACATCCTGTGTCTTCACATAGTTGCTGTATGTAAGTTCGAGCTGGTCATCCTGCTTTTGCACGGCCATATGTGGGGGTCCATAGGAGTACATCACTTATGAGCTCGTCCTTGCTTCTCCCGCAGTGTCCCGCGTGTCTGGTTCGTCTTACTTGTATAGTTTTCGTGATGGGGGGCAAGTGTCCGTATAGTTGATGTCTTGTGAGGTGTTGTCGCCAGGACTTGTTCAATACTGCTCTCAACATTCTTGTGTAATTTCCGTCTAGTTTCTTCTCCAGCCGTTTAGTTAGCGTCCAAGTAGTGCATCCATATAGTAGTATCAATACAACCACTGCCTGGAAGAAACTGCGTTTCATTTTATCGGTTAGGTCTGATTTCCATATGATCGAGAGCCTATCAATAGCCGTCCATGCCTTCGTCAGTCATGTGTCAATGTCTTTTTCAGTTGATGAGACGCTACTTCCTAGGTAGGTGAATTTGTCTACTAGTTTCAGAGAAGCTCCGTCTAGTGTGGCAATGTTGCCCGTTTGGTTGTAACACATATATTCAGTTTTGTGTGCATTGACATGTAGGCCAATGCCAGCTGCAGCTCATTCCAGACTATGCAGTAGTGTCTCTGCTTGATTAGGCGTATTCGCCAGTAACGCCAAGTCATCAGCGTAGTCGGCGTCCGTGATTGTTTTTGCGGGGTACCTTTTGCTTCTTCTCTTAGTCAGCTCGAAGCCATTTTCTCTGATTTTGTCGATCGAAGTTCTAAGCACGTAGTCTAGATAGATGATAAAGAGGTACAGGGCTAGCGTGTCTCCTTGTAGTACTCCTGCAACAATGTCGAAGTATTCCGTGTCTCCATCTGGTGAACGTACTTTCACTTTGGTGTTTCTGTAGAGAATCATTATCGCTGCTACGGTTTCTTTTGGTAGGCCGTATGCTAGTAGGATTTTCTCCATCTTCCCTCTGTGTATGGAATCGAAGGCCTTGGTAAAGCCAACAAATAGTAATGTTGCCTGAAGGTTTTTTGCCCGAACGGCTTCAAGGATTCTATGGATGGTCAGTATTTGTGAGGTTGTGGATCTATTTCTCCGGAAGCCATTTTGGTTTTTCCTAAGGATGTTGTCTATTTTGGTTTCGTTGTAGGGCATTGTAGATTTTGGCTGCTATGGATGTAAGTGTTATCCCTCGGTAGTTCTTGGCTAGTCCGAGGTCGCCTTTTTTAGGGAAAGGAAGGATGCATCCCTTCATCCATCTTTCTATCCTATTTTGACTATAGACTGCGTTGCATTGCCGGAGCAGTATAGTCTAGTCTTCCATACTTCTGGGGAGGATCTCGTCTAGCCCTGCAGCTTTCCTATTTTTAATTCTTCTAAGAACTGAGTCGAGTTCTTCTTTGGTGAAAGGACCTAGTTTAATGTCTAATTGCTTACTGATAATTCTGGTGATCGGTTCATCCGTTATTTTCGGTGGGTTTCCTAGTAGATTTTTGAAATGCTGTTCCCACAGTTTTACTCTTTCTTGTTGGCTTGCAGCTTTCAATTTTGCTTTGGCTGTGCTCTTCCTTCTACTTTGTTTATTGTTTGCCTGGCTATCCTGGATTGTCTATTTTCCACCGAGTCTCTAATCTTATCTATCTGAATTTGTATGTATTCTGCCTGTTCTTTTAGGTATATTCCTGCTAATTGATATTGTGCCTTTTCTAGTTTTCGGGCATTTGTGTTTGTTGGGTTCTTCCGATAGCTTTTGGAGGCAGTTTTCACGAGTACACGTTTTTCTCTAACCGCTAGCGTTTCCCAAGGGACTCTATATTTAGTTCTAGGTTTTGTTGGAATACACTTTGATGCTGCCTCAAGGCGTGCTTCTACAAAATTTTCATATTCATTATTTGGGGTACCTTTTTCTGTCTTCTCTTGTAGTGCTTCGAATCTGTTTCTTAATTCTACGAAAAAACGCCACACGAAAAGCGACAACCAAGCACTATGACTGGGCCCTACTTAACAACAGAGATATTAGAGACAAATATGCATTAGAATTAAGAAACAGATTCGAAGCACTAGGGGAATGTGGTGTACCACTTTGTCATTGTTCCCAGGCCCATTCTGATCTGGAGTGGTAGCACCTGATAGGGTTAAATAGAACTTTTTAACAGTTAAACTGTGTCCACAAAAATGACTTATGCTAAATTTAATAGTTAGAAATAGAACTGTTTGATCATTTACCTGTATGTAAAAAAACTGATGTTTAATTTTAACTGTTATATAGCAATGCTTGAAACCATTTAACTGTGTGCAAACAAATGATTAATAGTAAATAGAAATACTTTAAAAAGTAAAAAAATAAAGCTGGTGACCAGAAGGCTCCCTTTTTGATAGCTACTACACAGAGGTGTAGGGGAGGGTGCAACTCCTTTCCTTGGATTGCTCCACTTTACCCTTGATATATACCTTATATTGCTGAGTGGTAAGCAAGGAGGTATCAAGTACCATTTTTAAAGTCTTTGGTATGACATGACCTGAGATGGAACCCAGGTCTCCCAGACCATTAGCAAACACTCTACCCAATTAGACCAATGAGCCAGTATATGCAAAAAAAAAAAAAAAAAAAAAAAAGAGCTCAGGCTCATTTAAAAATGTTATCAACAAAATGTCTATACAAATCCTATATAGTTAATATATATGTATAAAGAGGATTTTTCATTAAATATCCTACAACGGTGGATATGCTATAAAACCCAAACAAACTAGCTTACTAAACATTACACCACATGAGGTGCCCTCTGCCTGTACCAAGCAAAGCATATCCTGTAAATCAGTAATTATAATATATACAGACATTTACTCGTTGAAGATGCAGATTTTATAAGATTCAATACTAAAATGTTAATTTTGAGAGATCTTTTCACCAAATTACATAACAATAGAAAAAAATAGTACATCTTTCTTTATTTAACAGCATATTTGTGGATTATTCAATACCAAAGCCATCTTTGTAGAAGAACAGCAGTATCACTATTTAACACATAGCTGGAGAGACACTTTTCTCCAAGTATATTGATCTTAAAGTGAATTTCATACTGTGATTGAAGTTCAAACATACTTTGAAGCTGCAGACCAGTACTTTAGACATAACAATACAGGGACTACACCATCATCCCCACTGAAATTGTAATTCAGTCATGTTTACACAAATATTATTTGCAACAATATAGGATTGTAACAAAAGCTAAAATAAAAAACTGAATAGAAATTTAAATCATTAAACTAAATTTGCTTTTTATGATAAAAACAACAAAAAAATCATTAAAAAGGTTTTCTATTATATTTTAAACAAATAGAAAAAAAATATTTTCAACAATTATTTCTTTCAAAAATGAAAAGACAAATCTACTCATTAGCCTAGTGGGTAGAGTGTTCACCAATGGTCCAGGAGACCTGGGTTCAATCCCAGTTCGCGTCATACTAACTCAGCAATATAAGGTACGTATCAAGGGTAAAGTGGAGCAATCTAGGGAAAGGAGTAGTGCCCTCCCCTACACCTTGGTGTAGTAGCTATTGAAAAGAGAGCCTTCTGGTCGCCCTCGACTATGGTCGCCAATTAATGTCCATAAATAAGTGCACTCCTAAGAATTTTTTACCTGTTATTTATGTAAACAAAAATAAAATTGTATATATATATATATGACATGTACTTTTGTTTAGACTGCTACATATGTAGACGTATCATCCACAGCTTGTGTAGCCTCACCTACCAAATGATTCAATCCACTTTGTGTTTATGGTTAAAAAAGATTAGTTAGTATTAAGTTTCGGTTAAAACTATATAAGCCATGGCCCAGCACCACAATGAAAAGAACAAGTAAAAACTGAATGCATATGCATTATTGCACTTAAATATGTTCAGCCAACAACAAAAGAGTTTATAGTGTCACCTATTCATATTTCTTTCTTATATAGTTTCAAAGCAGTTGAGTTTTGTTATGAATAAAATCCAATGTATATTTTGATTATATAATATTCTGCGAGAAATAATAAAATCCTGGTATCTTTGGTTCAGAAGAAAATTACCATTTTATGAAAAAAAATTGTGGCTCAAAAATAAATATTTATTCAACTGGATCCAACTGATTTCAAATACGTTGTTATTCGCTCTCCTGGAGATCAATTATGTGAAACTCAAAGTTAGGGTTTTTTAGCCTGTTTTCATTATTATTCTACTTAATAATTGAAAATATTATGGTATTGCTCTGCATTATCATTCATAGAGCACTGTAAGTATTGAAATGATTAAAACGTTTTTAGAATGTGTATATATATATATATATATATATATATATATATATATATATATATATACACATGCATGCATGCATTCACTCATTCATTTGGCAAACACATCTGCATTTGCAGTGAAGGCATCCACATATTGATTTATTTCTCTATTGTCCATCTTTTATGGTTTTAAAGGTGGGGGTCCTGTGAATATCCACGTAAAATGACACCAGAACCAAGTGAATGAACCACTGGATGGGCGATGATAAGTCTCTTGTTCTATATCTCTGTGACCTTCACCAAAAGTGTGATGGCCGACCTCCTAAACCCAATGGCGATCACTCCCTAGTCAGTCAAAAGGGAAGTAATTATTTTCTTAGGATTGATCCTAACACCATCACTGGCTTTAGTGGCTTGTGTAACGGCCATCAGCAGGATCAATCCTCTTGAGAGGCCCATCATTCTTGAGGATACGGTATCAGCCAGCCATTCAATATCCATGTCACTAATTCTGTCTCATATGCAGCTCTGCATTTATTGGACATCATGTATTCTGCAATGGCGTTGTGCAGGTGATTTGGTGCTTTATTTCCTATCCAAGCCTTTTTTCATGGTCACAAACAACAGAAACCTTGTTCTTCAGTCATGATAGCTGCACATAATTTGTGTTTTCTCCAGAGCTGCAATCCTCCAGTAGGTCTGATTTCAATACTGCCCAGTTTGTGTATTGCATCAATCCCAATCAGTAAATCATACCCCACAGGCTTGTCACACACCACCAGTGCATCCACCTTAGCACAATCACCTCCCCTATTATGATCGAAATAATTCCTACTCTGCAGCACACACGGGACATCCTGTCAATTATCTCAACCCTCATATGTCACCAATTCTCAGCCCCATCGCAACTTGCACTGATTATTGTACTGGAACATTTCATATCTGTACTTTGCATGCCAATTACACGTTACTTGCCATAGACAAATTCACATTTATTAACTGACAGGGGGCAAGGGTAGCGACAGTTCCTTGCCCCTGAGCTCATTTTCTGGGCAATTCCATGCTAGATGGCCCAGACTGTTACAGTGGTAGCAATGTGGTTTGTTCTAATTCCTGCTCCCCATATCACTTTGACTTCTGCACTCCCAGGAGAAATGATTGAGACCACCACACTCGTAGCACTTGGGCCCTCATGGGTTCTGGAGACAAGAAAATTGCCAGCAGCATTCTCCTCTGATTTGGACAAAACGTCCTCTGTCCTTGCAGCTGCTACTACATACTTGGACTTCTTTAAAATGGTTTAGGCCCTAGCCAGCAGCTGGTCTATACTCATCTCACCCAGTTTGGATGATGCTCGCAGGAGTATTAAGCTCATTTCATAGCCAAAGGCTACTCGCAAATATATGACAAGGATTATTGAGAAACTTTCACTCCAATGACAAATATGACTTTCATAAAGTTACTACTGCAAATTGCAATCTAGTATGACATATGGATGTTTAAGATTGCATATTTAAATGCCTCCTTAGACTATGAAATATATACTGAGCTGCTAGAAGGCTTTAAAAGGTAAGAATGGGAATTATGTTTAGAAACTAAAAAAATTCTAATATGGGTTAAAACAGAGTGGTCAAACTTGGAATAAAACATTCCATACTTATTTAACTACACAAAATTTCATGCAGTCACCCCAGTGACAGTGTTCAAAATGTCTACAATCAAATATCCATCATTTTATTGGGCATAGACGATATACTAATAGCTTCAAAAACTGAGGTATACCATATGCAAATTAAGACAAGTCTGAACTCTAGATTCAAAGTGACTGATCTTGGGAAATGATCTTGGTTTTTCGGAATACAATTTAAATGTGAAAATAATTCTATTTAAACGAATCAGTCTAAATATATCGATAAGATATCATAAAAGTTTCGCATGGCAGATTGCAAACCACACTCAACTCCATGTGAAATGGATATAATGAAAACAAGTGACAAAGTTGATTTAATAGATAGTAAACCTTATCATAAAATTACTGGCAGTCTAATATATATATATATATATATATAATGGTTGCAACAAGACCAGATTTTTGTTATACAGTTACTAAATTCTCTCAAGACCTAGAAAAACCAAATTCTTTCCATTTAATGAAGGTAAAACACGTCTTACGTTATTTAAAAGGCACAATCAATCAGTTACTAATATCTAAGAAATCATAGCAACCTTTGAAATTGGAAGGATTTTGTGATGCAGATTGGGCTAATTTAAGTCACAGAAAAAGCATGAGCAGATTTTGCTTTAGATTGGCAGAAAATAACCCAATGATTTCATGGAAATCTAAAAAGCAGAATTCAGTCACTTTGTCGACATGCAAAGCAGAATTTATTGCTATTTCAATAACAAGCCAAGAAATCCTATATCTTAGAGCACTATTTAGAACTATGATGAAACTAGAGTCGCTTAAGAATCCAACAACTATTCATTGTGATAATCAGTCCAGTATTGTTTTGGCAAAAAACCCAGTCGCTCATCAAAGATTGAAACATATCGATATAAAATTTCAATTTATACGTGATGAAATAAATAAAGGGCCGATTCTTTTAGGATACATTGAAACAGAGAAAAATGTAGCTGACGTGTTCACAAAGTCAATGACAGGAATGAAATTAAACACTTTCAGAAAAATAATAGTAGGTAATTGATTCTTAACTTAGTAAATTAGGCATGAATAGCCCTGTTGACTGCAGAAGGATAAAACTCTCCCAAATGAGTGTCTGGGATATGACAATAAACCAACCAATTAATCCTAACAAAATAAATAAATAAATCACAAATTGTGTTTTTGTGTCAATTAAACAAAATTATATTAATACTAATTATTAAAAAAAATTTATTCACATTCTTTTATTTTGATATGTATTTCTTTTAAAAATGGAAGATTCCATCTTATACCTCCAAACAGGGGTGGGCGTTGGATTGTTTGGTGGGGACTTATTCATGGTGTATCAGCTGTCTACAAATTGTCAGCAAATATTTACAAGCTCGACAGTCAACACCAGCATAGATAGCCAATCAGTGAAGACTAAAGCATATATAAACAATAGCAAGTTACAAAGTCTAAACTTAATGCAGTCTTGTTACTTAGAAGGTGTATCTTTTGTATCACTCAACTACTAACAAGATGGGTACCCAAATTCCAATAAAAGAGATCAGCATTTACATATTGCCAACATTAGGATGGGGTCTCATGTTAAAGGAGTGTTTCTGTTCAAAGGATTGGCTGGTGCTTCTGGCATGTTGGGTATTTTGTAACAATGTCTTTGATGTTCCAATTGATCCCTACCAAGTTACTGGTGTTCTTGCTCTTAGCTTTGTTTTCTCAATCCCCTGATGGAATGTATGTTGTTTCTGAAGTACACATTACAGGAGTGACACTGGTATTATACCCTTGTTCCCTTTCAACAGAACACCTCGCACTTCTCTGAAGTTCCAGTAGGACAAAAGAGTATGTGGGGGGAAGTTGCTTCTATCTACTAACCATCCTGCTGTGATGATTTTTGCTAAGATATTTAGAGTAGGATCTCTTACAGTTTCCTCTTTTAAAATCTGTAACTATGTAGATGTGTTGAGGTATTGATTCAGTATGTGTATATTAAGATCAATGCTCTTCACTGGTACTTCAGGTCTGAGAGATATCCTTGATAAGCAATATGCAATGAGGACTGTTTTGGCTGGATAGTCATACTCTTTCACTTCTAGAAACATTCTTGCACGTCTGGGTCACACTTGTGCTAAGTTCTTCAATGCTATCCACTAATGTGCCCGTGGTGTAGTCGTTATCGTCGTAGGAAATGGACACGGCGACACGAGTTCAAATCCTGGACCTGACTGATTGCATTTCACATAGCACTAATACCCTTGGGAAAGGTATGAATCCAATTATTCTCCCTCCAGCTATGGGTAAATAGTAGGACAGACTAGGTTCTTCAGCCTTGGTTAGGCAACTAGTCTAGGAGAAGGAAAACTCTGAATTCAAACCTGTTAAACATCGCTTAAAAATTGACCTTGTGTCATATCCTGCCCGAGCGGAAGGGTTGGTAAATAGTATCAACTAATGTTTTATGGTCAGAGTCATTCTGTGCGCCCATACATAGAGATAGAATCTTTCAAATCCAAACATGACAGCTAATATTTTTCTCTTGATGTTAGAATATCAGGTTTCTGGTCATGTTAGTGTGTTACAGGTAAATACTATAGGCATTTGTTTGTGTAGCAATACTACTTCTAGCCCTGCAGTTGAGGTGTTGACCTGTAGTGTTATGGGTATATTTGAATAGAAGTATCTTAACACTGAGATTTTACTTATCTCTTTTTTGATGACCGCAAAAGTTTTTTCCTGTTGAGGACTCAAAGTGAACTCTTGTCTTTGGACATCAGGTCCCATAATGGTTTAGTAAGTCTTGATAATTGTAGAAAATATTTGTTGAGGTAGTTTACTAACCCCAGAAAACTTGCTAACAGCCTCTTCTGGAGGTTTTATGTTTGTGATTACCTCAACCTTCTTGAGATCTGGTCTTATTTCCTCTTTTGATATTTTGGATCTGAAGAAATGTATTTTGGACATCCATATCTTCAGTTTATCATGATTGAATTGGGGGGGTCTCTAGTTCTCTCAAGGAGGTCATTAATTACAGTATCATGGTCACTGCCATCTCCTTCAAATCCATTGACAATGTTAATATCCGAAATTGAGGGGACATTCTTGATATTGTCAAAATGTTTGAACATTGCTCATTGGAATTTGTCTTAGGTGCATTTCATCCCCATGGTAAATCTATTGAAGTGATATCATCCAAACAATGTAATGAAGGTTGGCAGTTCCTTTGATTGTTGCTCTTCAGGATGAGGGGACAACAGGTGTTACTTTCAGGTCTGTGTTTATCATGTATCAAATACACCAGTGAGTTCTTTTAGGACTTATTCCCATGTTTTTAAGTTTCATTTGGGTGGTAATTCAGCTGGGTTTTTTTTTTGCTGTTTGGTCTTTTCCGGATTTCATTATGTTAGGATTATTCGTCCATACTGCAAGGTTGAATGTCACCAAGCTTAATTTTCTGGATGTTTGTAACCCTATTAGTATTAGTTCATTTCTCTTCATGATGGGGAATGTCACTGATGAATCTGTGTTACTTGAAAGGACTGTGCATGGGAAATAGACAGTTTTCTTGCACTTGATGAAAGTTTTACCCTTTGCCCTGCTTTGTGGTCTCTAGCTACATTTTCTTACACTTGTTTTTAATTGAATGCATGATCGTTGTCTCTATTGACGTATCAATAGCCTCCCAATTGTCTAGTTGTAGCTTCATTTGTTTCTGCTACTTTTAGAGTTGCTGCAATTGTTAAATCTCTTTCTTCTTTTAGTCAGGCTTTTTGCATTGATTTGAGGTGTAATCTGAATATAAAGTGATTCACCCTCATGGTCATATTCACATAGCTTTATTTGTTGCTAGAATCTTTAGTAACGGATGTGTCACTTCATGGGCCTCTGGTTGATATCCCAACAGTTCCATGTTAGGAAACTTGAAAATTCAACCTAGGCTTCATGAAAGTTTTAATTTTTTTTATATAGAGGAATCACATTCATTGTAAGTTTATATTTACATTTTTTGTGCAGTTGTTTCCTAAGGGTTTTTTTTTTGCACAGTTATATGATTTCAAGTATTCCTATCTAATACTAATATCTTAAACATAATTTTATTGTTTCAAGTAACTATATCTATATAATAATAATCATTTGTTTACAAATAGTGATGTGGTTTCAAGTAACTAATCCTTAGTAAACAAATATATTATAGTTTTGATTAAGTATACTCGTTCATTAAGTTGTACTGATAACACAGACTTCCTAACTCCCTTTTGCTTTATGTCCCTACCATCGTTCACTCCTGACAAGTCCTCTCCACTACAACCGATGTCTGTCAAGATTGTCCATAGTCTTTCTTCTTGGCTACCAGCTTTTAGTTTTACTCCAAAAGAAAAATACGAAAACTTTGTTACTACCTATATAGAAGTAGTAGCAGAGTGCATAGCAACCAAACTAAGAACCAAATGTAAGGTTCTCTGGGAGTCGATAACATTTAATGAAAAACCAGATAACTTGAAAAAAGGATCCTTACTTAATAAAATAGACCCAACAGACACTGATGTACAGAAACTAAAGAAACCCTAGAGAAAACCAAGTCATATAAAAAAAGAACAACTAGAATAGATTCAAGATCAAATAGATAAAATTAGAAATTCAGTAAAAGATAGACATCAATGATTAAATGAAGTTAGCAGAAGAAAAAGAATCTCGAAGGCTCCCTTTTCAATAGCTACTACACCAAGGTGTAGTGGAGGGCAATACTCCATTCCTTGGTTTGCTCCACTTTACCCTTGATCTGTACCTTATAATGCTGAGTGTTAAGCAAGGCCGCACCAAGTACCATTTTTTGAGTCCTTGGTATAATTCAACCAGGGATTGAACCCCAGACTCACAGGCTATTGGCAAACACTCTACTCATTAGGCCAATGGCCCAGTCTGTACACATATGATGTCTATATTCTGTTCTGCTGCAAATGCTATAAGCTCATTTAGCTGGTTTATTATATTTAATGTTGACAATGATTTTTGCATTCAAGTTTGTTTTGGGCTCATTTGTCAACCTGTTAGCTACACTTTAATTACCCTTTTAACTGGCCTGTTTTATAGAGAGGTAATAACCAAAACAAAAATCCTTAAATTGGATAAAAATTAAAAACAAAAAACAAACCCAAAAACATTAGCATTATCAAGAATGCAAAAATGGCAAGATAAGAATATTCACATATTTATTTGTTTTATTATATGATTTCAATGACTTCAAGTAGCTTTTTCTTTAAAATTTCACAACCAAACGTATAAGTAAAATTAAGGCTTCTACTCAATTTGAGACAAACAAGCAGAAGAAAACACTGCTTCATTTTTTTGTTGAATTGATAATTAAAAGAATTAAAATGTTTCTTGCTTGTTGACCTATTAGCTACACTTTTATTCCCTTTTTAACTTGCCTATTTTGAGGAGAGAGAACAAGAAAGATTTTTTTTTTAAATTAACAACACATTAGAAAAATTCAAATCCAGTGCACCAAAATAACATGATCTATGCAAGAAATGAAAGAATAAAATGATCCTACATTTACCTGATTAAAATAAAATAGGAGAGGTGAACTTTAACAAAGTTAAAACTTGAGGGGAAAAAAAGGAGGGGGACTTTTTTTTTCTCATGAAGGAAAATTCCCATCATCAAAACCCAACAAGCATAGCACCAGAAACATACAACTCTGTGATAATAAAACCTCATTGAACATGGAGAGGTCAAACTTCATAATATTCAAACATGCTGTCTCTATAATCACTCAGATATCTTGTCCAGGCTTGTCACTGAATAACAGGAAGGAGAGTATTATACAAGCCACACAAACATACAGCAATAGAAACCATGGGGTGCAGCATAGTGGATGTGAAGTAAGGCAGATGAATCCAAAGGGCAAGTCAACAGCATGTTTCACAAGATGCTGGGAAAAGGAACTTCATAGGTCAATGGCTAGAATCAAATAGTTCAGTGAGGAAACTACTACTCATCTATAAGTGTGGCATCTATTGATGAGAAAAAAAACAGCCACCAAAAGATTACCACAACTAATTCAAACCATTCATCCAAAATGCACCACCATTTACATTAGTAAATAAGGCGTGTGTTCTGCTAAGGTTGGAGTTTTGGCACTACTGTTTGAAAAATCAGGTAGAGAGCTCAAACTATACTTAATATAAATAATTTATACTTATATGGTATCAAGTATTCCTGTCTAATACAAATAATTTTCAAACAGCTAAAAGGTGACAACCATAATTTATCAATGAGATATCTGAAGTTGTTTGCAATCAAAAAAATGAAATGCTAGGGTTAAATGACAAGGTTGACAGGAGCACATCAGTAGCTGAGTGTGGGTGATAAGATTGGAGATATGTCCATATAAAAGCATGTGATTCCTATAGAAATTGAGGATGTGGCAAGCAAGAAATTTGGACTTAAAATCTTCTGAACACTGAAGATCTACAAGTTCCATCAGCAGCTGTAGTAGTAGTTCTTCACAGACACCATCAAAAATCAAGGAGAAATTTTTGAAAGTTGGATGTAGGGGCATAAAGATAGGCCTTGAAGTTTGCATATGGCCAGCAGAATTCAAGTTAGGGATTCTTGTTGGAGATTATTCTCTTTCCTGAAAATTATTCAAGTGTATTATAAAATAGAATTTACTCTTGTTGAACTGCAATTTTTACTTGTCATTTTGCTACCTCAAATCTTGTTGGCCCATAGATAGCTAAAACCCTTCCAACCTCCAACCATATTTTAGGTAACATTTATAGATATGTCCGTGGAAGAAAGACTAAAAATTAATAATAGTATTCTGTTTGAGAACATTCCTATCAGAAACAAAGAAACAGAACTTTATTTGTTTCTTTTTTTTTTTCCTTTTCCTCTTTTACTGATTATGTGAAAAACTTTTTACTTAATATTTTAATTAAAGCAGTATTTTTTGCTTAAATCTTTGTCTTAACAAATCTGCAAGACCTATTGATTGGGTTATTTTGCTGACAACTGTCTAACTACTTCCATCAAATAGTATTTGCTCTTAAACTTTTTAGGCTTTATAAGCTTCCATATTTTCCCTTGATGAGTTTGTCATGACAATGTGGCATTTGATTACTGGTAAAATAGGAGTAGTAGTAAGAACCAAAGAAAATACATAACTAGAATAAAGCTGTTGATGACCTAATTCTTATTGACTAACGAGATAATAATAATGAAGGAATTGTGGTATGCTGGGATTCGATGGATGTGGTTGGGTGGGGAGGGGAAAGTCTCAGATGGAATTTTACTGAAAACCTGAGCTTTGTTTTTCAATTTTACCTTGATAATAATGTACATATGTGTGAGACTATAAGCTCTTCAACTCCTGGATACACATAAATTAGGAACAATAATACACATCTATACAAGCATGTCTATATGAGTACATATGTTACATCCTGATGGGTTGAGTAAATATATAAGGTCGATTTTTAAGCTAAGTAAAACTGATTGTGATTCAGAGTTTTTCTTCTCCTAGACTGGTTACTTAACCAAGACTAAAACTCCAGTCTGCCCTATTATTTACCCATAGCTGAAGGGAGAACAGTATTAGCATAAAGTGAAATACAAACAGCCTTGTTTGTGATTTGAACTCTGGTGGCTGATTCCATTTCCTTGATAATAACCATCATGTTAAAAACATATCTTATATATAAGTACATATATAAGTAAGTATAGGCATGTGAAGGTGAGCCTATATGTATGGGCATAGGTAATGAATATACCTGTATATAGTAATATAAAGAGAATAGCCTACAAGTTGCAGGTGTAAGTAGATTTTAATAGATGATAAAATAGAAAGAGATGAATTTCTCAATGAGTATAAAGGAGGGTTTTTTTTAATGTCCATTATAGACAGAAGTCTTCAGCACTTGTATGGTCAGAAGTCAGTAGACAAGGGTATTATTTTCCAATGTAAATTAGTTCTGGAAGGTCCACATAAGAGGTGTGGGGTTTCTTTTCCAGAACCAAAAGGCTCAATATATTCAAAGAAACCATCAGGATATAGACAAATGAGTGGCAACCCAATTAATGATGGTTGGATTTGCTCATCATCCACTATGGTTGGTCAAAAGAGGAACAGACATTAGTTAAGAGCTGACCAATAGAATGGAACAAAAAAAAACTGACCATGTCTTCACCAGCTGTGATAGCAAGAGAACAACAAAGTCTCACATACCTTCTCCCAGAAGGATAAACTATAAGACTAAATAAAGAAATGGCAGGTGGATTCTTGGAATTCTTTTTCTTTTTTTTCTTTGTGAAGCTTATGCAGTTTTAACGAGAACACGATGACTGATATATCTCTGTTTGGAAACAATCACAACATGGTGGTGAAAGACACTGGCTAGCTGGCAAGACTGGACAGGTTGTGACAAAAATATTGCCTAGGATTTGTAAATACTAGGATGAGTCAAAAATTAGTTGAAAACACTTATAAACATTCATGGGTCAATTCCATTGTTGACTTGTGTTATTGTTTAACAAAAAGGCAGAAGATTATTCTTCTCATTTCTTCTAATAAACAACAGGAATCATTTGAATTTAAAGTTAAGGTAATAAAAATAAAAATAAAAACAACTTTTCCATCATTAAACACAAGATTATGATTGGATTCAAAAGACTTTCACAAAATGTGATCTGATACAAAGGTGAGTCAGAAGTTTTACAATATTTTCATACATGCCAGTTTGCAGTGTGAATATTACATGACCAAATCAGTTTAACCCACGGAAGGTACCTGCTGTGATTTGTAATATCATGGTAGTTGGTGTGCTGACATGTTGTGCATTCCTTTACTTTGTGTGTGACTTGAAAGCCACACAGATGATTAGTTGGTTGGGTTTTATGGCATATCAACCTTTATAGGTTATTTAACGCCAAATCCATTTTTATGTAAATAATCAGTTCTATTTCAAACAATTCAGTTTAGCATGAGTACACAGTTTAATTGTCAAAAACATTTCTATTTCAAGCCATTCAGTTTAGTATAAGTACAGATTTTGTTTACACACAGTTAAATGTCAAAACAGTTCTATGTTAAACAAATCAGTTTAGTGTAAATACAGTTTCAATGTCAAAAAAACAGTTCTATTTCAAATAATTCAGTTTAGCATAAGCATGCAGTTTAAATGTAAGTACGGTTTAATTGTCAAAGACATTTCTATTTTAAGCTATTCAGTTTAGTCAAACAGTTCAGTTTAGCATAAGTATGCCATTAGTTCTATTTGAAACATAGATAGGGCCCTATCAGATGCCACCAGAGTGGACCTGGGAGCAATGGCAGTGAAGGGGTACTCCGTATTCCCCAAAGCCCCAGCATTACTGGGACCTCACCATCAGATCGTTTAATGTCATATCCAGGTCACCCACACAGATGAATGTGCAACAGTCTAATTTAGGAACTTATGCTTTACAAGTTTAAACTAGACTATAATGCTTTGGAAGCAACCAAAATTATCTTTTGTATGAAAGGTGAAAGCACAGTTGATCACAGTACAGTAACCAGATCGTTCAAGAAATTTTGCTCAGGTTACAAGAACATTGACGATCAGGCAATGCTGGGTAGCTCTAAAACTGAATTCTGAGGCCATGCTCCAAGCCATAGATACTAATCATTCAAGCTTGAAATCCCAGAATCCAGGGTAAATTGTTATCTATATGACCTGAGCAAAATATCTGGAGCTGATGAATTGTGTCACACATCAAAACATCACAAAATGTTTGACTCCACTTAGGATATGCATATACTTATACATTGATATTTTGATCCTTTGAAATTATTCAAAGATTTTAACATTATAAACGTTACACTGTTCTTTAATACCCATCTATGTTCATGAAATGTCTTGAAAATAATGAAAAAGTTAAATGAGGAATGCAATCTACAGATTGGCTTTGATGATACATTTAAAGCTGATAATCATATTTTGGCTATTGTATCAAGGGCAAATCGAAAGATTGGCTGGATGGTTAGAAATCTTATTTCAAGGGAGGCAAATGGGGTTTTCAAAATACATATAACCCTAATAAGACCTCATATAGAATATTGTACTCAGGTCTGGGCTTCATTGTCTAAACATTGAAATTGGAGTGTAATATTGAGATTGGAAGGCATACAAAGAAGAGTGAAAAAACTAATTAAAAAAAAAAGTAAAAAATTACTGTTACAGGGAGAGATTGGAAGAATTAGGATTAACTGTGAGGCTTACTCCTCATTCGAGGGTGTATCCTCCAATCACTGAATTGTCATGGCAAAAACACGACTGAGCCTACGAAAGAATGCGACCTGAAAAACAACCACCATACACTATGACTGGACTCTGCTTAATAACAGGGATATTAGAGATAAATATGCGTTAGCACCAAGAAACAAATATGATGCACTATAGAAGAAGACAGAAACACATACTCCGAAAGAAGAATATGAGAATTTTGTCAATACCCACTTAGAAGCAGCAGCGGAATTCATACTAACTAAACAAAGAACTAAATCTAGAGTCCCATGAGAGACATTAGCAGTTAGAGAAAAGCGTGCTGACGCAAAAACTACCTCCAAATGCAATAGGAAGAACCCAACCAATACCAATGTCCTGAAACTTAAAAAGGCACAGAATGAATTAGCTAACATATACTTAAAAGAACAGACAGAATGCATACAAAATCAGATTGATAAGATTAGAGACTCAGTTGAATATAGACAATCTAGGATAGCATGCCAAATGATAAACGAAGTGAGCAGAAGGAAGAGCACTGCCAAAGCTAAACTGAAAGCTACCAGCCAACAAGATCAAATACACTTGTGGAAACAGCATTTCAAGAATTTACTTGGAAACCCTCTGAAAGTTACTTATGAACCAATCACAAAAATTATAAGTTAGCAATTAGACATCAAACTAGGAAGAAGAACTCAACTTGGTACTGAGAAAAATTAAGAATAGAAAAGGAGCTGGGCTCGATGAAATACCCCCAAGAAGTATGGAAGACCAGACAATTCGACAACATACTGCTCTGACACTGTAATGCCGTATATAATCAAAATTCTATAGACAGATAGATGAAGGGATGCAGCCTCCCCTTCCCTAAAAAGGGCAACCTCAGATTAACCAAGAACTACCAAGGTATAACACTTACATCCATAGCGGCCAAGATATACAATGCCCTAATACGCAAACGCATAGAACCCAAAATTAACAACATACTTAGAAAGAACCAAAATGACTTCTGGAGAAATAGATCCACAACATCACAAATTTAAGTTCTTGAAGGTGTACATGCAAAAAGCCTACAGGCAACAATATTATTAGTCAACTTTATTAAGGTCTTTGACATCCTTCACAGAGGAAAGATGGAGCAAATTCTATTCGCCTACAGCCTACCAAAAGAAACTGTCGCAACCATAATGATGCTCAATAGAAACACCAAAGTAAAAGTCCGTTCTCCGGACGGAGACACTGACTACCTGGACATTTTAGCAAGTGTACTGCAAGGAGACACATTAGCCCCATACCTCTTTATCATCTATCTAGACTATGTGCTTAGAGCATCTATCGATAAAATCGAAGAAAACAGTTTCAAGCTAACAAAAGAAAGAAGCAGAAGGTACTCTACGAAAACAATTACCAACACTGACTACACCTATGATATAGCCTTCTGGCAAATGAACCTGCCCAAGCCAAAACCCAAGTCTGGAATGAACCGCTGCAGGCATTAGCCTCCATGTCAATGCACACAAGACAGAATATATGTGCTTTAATCAAACAGTTGATATCTCCACACTAAACGGTAGCTCTCAGAAACTAGTTGACAAGTTCACCTACCTAGGAAGCAGTGTCTTATCAACCAAGACAGACATCAACATACAACTAGCAAAGGCATGGACAGCTATCGATAGGCTATCGGTCATATGGAAGTCAGACCTGGCCGATAAAATGAAACGCAGTTTCTTTGTAGCAGTGATCGTGTCAATACTACTATATGGATGCACTACATGGATGCTAACTAAACGTATGGAGAAAAAGCTTGATGGCAACTACACAAGAATGCTGTGAGCAATACTGAATAAGTCCTGGAGACAGCATCCCATAAAGCAGCAGCTGTACAGCCACCTACCACTCATCACGAAAACTATCTAAGTTAGACGAACAAGACATGCGGGACACTGCTGGAGAAGTAGGGACGAGCTCATAAGTGATGTACTATGTCTATTAACCAATCAGATTTTTTCTTTTGCTAATAGAGTAATATATTTTTGGAACAAATTGCTTAATCAGATTAAAAACAGCAATCAAGTAAAAAATTTCAAATTGTGTGATCTCAGAAATAATGGTAAGAAAATGAATTTAAAAAGGTCATTTTTGGAAACTATTGGATTAATTACAAAACAGAATTTGACCTGTATATAAGTATTGTATTAATATATTCTCTGCAAAGAGTCTCTTTTTTTTTCTCCTTTTTTTTATAAGGTTGATGTGAGAAGGTATTAAAAAGGGGAGATAACCAAAGAGGAATAACAAACAAATAATACTGTAATGTCATAACCTGCTAAAACTCCCTTTAATAACCCAACTGGAAATGTTCTCAAGAGCCACTGCTTATATAGAAATGACAGACAGAAATCCAAACCAGTTCTGGGACAAATGTAAGAAAAAATATAAAAGGTTAATAAAGATATTTTCTAACCCATCAGAAACTGTAATGCAACTTTTAAGCAAGTCTATTTCTGAGCCGATCGGAACCAATCTGAATGTATATAAAGTAACCTATTTGACCCAGCAACGGAAGGAAATGGATGCTAGTATAAGTCACTTCAAAGAGATGTTAAGCAATGACAAAACAGCAGCAACTTCAAAGAGATACCAAACAGATCCTGAATGGTCACTAAAAATCAGCTGCCACTTTAATGAAGATGTAATTACATTATGCGATGACAGCTAATCCTTGTACATTAGATGAGAAGAAAAATCTTTTATTTATTTCGTCTTTCTCCTATTACTTCTCACTCTTTTATGTTTGTAGCACACAAAGACAAGAATAAACATACAAGGTCTATCATCACTTATAGTTAATATAGCTCTACAATAGGATTTTTACCTAAAATCTCCACCACAGACAGAATGTGATATAAGGTCATTTTTAAGTGGAGCTAAGCTGGTTTGAATTCAGAGATTTTCCTTCTCCTAGATAGGTTGACCTACTAAGACTAAAGAGTTCAGTCTGCTTTACTATTTACCTATACCTGGGTGGGCAGAACAGATGGATTTATGTCTTTCCTAATGGCATTAGCACAAAGTGAAATTGAAACAGCCTCACCCAGGATTTGAACTTGAGTCACCATGTCTGTTTCCAAAGATGATAACCACTACACCATGTGCCTCTAACAAAATCTATTGTATCTTTAAGCTGACTTGTATAATTCTTTCAACATATACTATACTATGAGGCTGATAATACTTATGTGGGACGGTGATTATATATGGGTGTTTCTCTAATTATTGAAATGTTTATCAAAAGGTTTTTATAATTCTGATGCCAGTTTGGATACAAGTGAATGCTTAGTGTTAGTCAAGCATGTCCTTTTATTGGCTCTTTAACTCAAAGTCCCTCGTGATTACCGATGCATTTCATTGGTTAACAGGATCAAGGTCTGTTGATTTTTTTTTCTTCTGCTAAGTAGGCTACTCTTTGAAGAGAATGAGCAAAAGAAATAAATTTTTCTTACACAATTTATGTGTTAATAATAAGGAATCACATTATAACATGAGGGCAGATGATATCACCATTTAAAGATAACTGGCAGTTGACGTTGTAGAGTTCTGTCACCTCTTGTTATATCAAAAGAAAGAAAATAAATAATGAAGGCGTTGATATTGATAGTTTTCGATTTAGAAGTTTAATGACAGCTTGAGACAAAGTTTTCCTTTGTGCTGTGAGTACAGAAGGGAGAAAGACAGGTGTAGATAGCAGTGTAGGAATTCAGTACTCAGCCAGAAGCTTCGGGGTCCATTTGATTTAGGAGGGAGAAATAATTGACAAGGAAATGGTCTCCTAAAGGAAGCAGAGGAACAAATATTGAAATATGCTCTCTCGAGATGAAAAGTCCCTCTGTCTGCTGTTTGGAATCGTCCCAGGATAGAGAGAGAAATGTTCTCTCTCATGTCGGCTGGTCTCAACTTGCTGCCAGCCAGGAGGAAAGGGAAAGAGAGATCGAGCATGGTTAGCACTGCCTTTTATGGTGCCTGGGGAGGTGTGCCTGGGCAGAATGGCATCGGTCATTCTCATTAGATGAAATGTATAATTTCAAACTGCTAAAGCAATTTCCGCCCTTAATAATAATTCATTATTCTTTCTGCTACAAAATATTAACATTTTAACAGACTTATTACAAAAGTTGATTTGCAGGTGTCACTAAAATTGCAACTTTTGGTGAATTCTCATTCACTGATTTTGATTTATTTTTTGCCTAGATGTTATAGAATCACATTATTCATATATTTACATTTTCATGTAGTTCTTTCTTAAAAGTCTTTTGAACAGTTAAATGATATCAGGTATTCCTATCTAATACTAATAATTATATTAGTAGTTGGTGACCATAGTTGAGGGTGACCCGAAGGCTCCCATTAGCTACTACACTGAGGTGTAGGGGAAGGTGCTACTCCTTCCCCTGGATTGCTCCACTTAAAAAATGAGTTAAATAGTCTTATGAACAATTTAGAAACTTCTTTCTTAATTTTACAACTGCTAGTACAAAAAAAAAAAAAAAAAAATAGCTTTTTTTGTACTAGCAGTTGTAAAATTAAGAAAGAATTAACCAAATTCTGAAATAAAATCTTTAAGAAGTTTAAAATTTACAGTGTGAAAAGCAAAATATGGAATGATTTTTTTTTTTAGTCTGATTAGTCAATCTTTTTAAAAAACCTGATAAGTCTAAATTTATATGATTAGCTCTATTATTCAAGCAATTTGCTTTAAAATTTAGCCCAATATGAGCGAGTAAGAAATAAAATGGTAAAAAAATCTATGATTTGCTTAATGCTGAAACCAAGCCAAAAATAATTTCCAAAATTAGTTTCTTTTTGGCCTCCATCAAGCCCAGACCTTAACCTCTTTGATTACACTATATCATATTTACCCAACTCCTCCGCTCGGGCAGGATATGACACAAGGTCAATTTTTTAAGCGGAGTTTAACAGGTTTGAATTCAGAGTTTTCCTTCTCCTAGACTAGTTGCCTCACCAAGGCTGATGAACCTAGTCTTCCCTACTATTTACCCATAGCTGGAGGGAGAATAATTGGATTCATACCTTTCCCAAGGGTATTAGTGCTATGTGAAACGCAATCAGTCCAGGATTTGAACTCGTGTTGCCGTGTCCAATTCCTGCGACGATAACCATTACACCACGGGCACCTCTCTTGATTACACTATATGATGCATTTTAGAAAACAAAAAAAAAATACAACTTCCCATTCAAATATAGGTTCACTTAAGACTGCTATTGAGCAGGAATGGAATAAAATGTCTAAAGAATTTATTTTGAAGGCATGCAAATAGTTTTGAAGGTGTGTTGATACAATAATAAAAAAAATGATGGCCATATTGAGTAAATTTACTGTTTTGTGTCTATCTTATTTTGTTGTTTATTTTTAAAAATTAAAATAGAGTGGTTTATTATTATACTAGAAAATTCTCAATTTTGCTTCTGCACCCTGAAGGACACATTTTTTTGGAAGGGTCTTGCATCTATTGCTCCACTTTACACTTGGTCCCTACCTTATAATGCTGAGTGTTAAGTAAAGAGGCATCAAGTACCATTTTTTTTAGTCTTTGGTATAACTCAAGCTGGGATTGAACCCCGGTCTCCCAGACCATTGGCAAACACTCTACCCACTAGGCCAATGGAATCAATTATTTGCACAGTTATATGGTTCCAAGTAACTGATGATAATAATGCTAAGTAAACAATTAAAATTTCAACTGTTCTTAATACAAATGATTTACAATAATATGGTATCAAGTGTTCCAATTATGAATAATTTTTAAACAGATCTATTTGACCCATAGATGAGTCTCTAAGCGGTACTACCACTCCAAGGCAAAGTGGATCTGTAATGGCAATGAAAGGATACTCCACACTCACCAGATCTGGAGCCTCACTATTAGATGCAGTTTAGTGAAATGCTCAGGATACTCCTATTTGGGAGAGGTCTTACCCCTCTGCAGGGGATACAGTCAGCATATTTTAAGTTCCTTTGACAGTGTAGCAAATGATATTGGAAAAGGATTATATTTACCCATTTTATTTGGTTTTGTTTTGTTTGGTTTAATGGCATATAAACCACTGTTGGTTATTTAATGCCAAATCCTGTTTTTAAATATATATTAAATATATCATTTGTAAACACATTTTGTAGATGAGTTAAATTATCAAACTATTCTATTTTAAACAATTCAATTTAGCATAAGTCAAAGTTAAATGGTTCTAAATATTGCTATGATTCACTAACAATTCAATATCTGTCATTTGTTTACATATAAATGATCAAACAGTTCTATTTCAAATGATTTAATTTAACATAAGTCATTTGTTTGCACTCATTTTAAATGTCAAACAGTTCTATTTGACCCATAGAATGGATCCTATCAGGTCCTATCACTCAGGACCAGAGTGGACCTGAGAGCAATGACAATGAAGGGGTACTCTGCATTCCCCAAAGATTCAGGACAACTGCAACCTAACCATCATATTGTTTACTGTCATATCCAGGACATTTAGCCATTGAAAGATAACCAGGACTTCTCTAAATATTACACAATATTTCACAGCAGATGGATTTGTTGTAAATTATTTTAGTAATTTACATGGCTACTTTCAAGATTTTTTTGGAGAAAAAAATAGATAAAAATAAATAAATCAACCTTAAAAAAAAGAAATGCTCATTGACATTTCCTCTTACAGCAGAGACATTCTTTTCTGTTTACTATAATGAAATACCTCCACTTGCAAAACATTTTATGAGAATAATCCAGTCATTTGAGATGATTTTCTGTTTATGATCATCAAGTGATCTACACAAAAAACAAAAATCAACACAGAAATATTGAAGGTTGAATGAAATAAGATCCAGGTTTTTATTCTCCTTGTCAATTAAAGCCATAAAAAAAATCACTTTAACATTTTGTAAACTGTCGCCAAGATTTTAGACAAGCAGCAGCTTTCAACTATGAAATAAATCAAATTGGAGGATGGACAATCCTATCAGGGTTTTTTAGGGTGTGTGGTGTGAGTGTGTGCATATATATATATAACATTTAGCTTTGAAATAATCTTTGTGAGTGTCTAGAGAAGAACGCCTCTGTCTACAGGCCCCACCTTTAACCATGGAGAGTTACAGGGTGCTGAAGCAAAATTAGGAATATTCTCATATAATGATAAATGACTATCATGAAACAAGACTAATTATAATTTTAAAAAATAAACAACAAAATAAGAAGATAGACACAACAGAGTAAATTTACTCAAAATGGCCACCATTTTTTTTTATTGTAGTATCAACACGCCTTCAAAACTATTTGCATGCCTTCAAAATAAATTCTTTAGACATTTTATTCCATTCCTCTTCAACATCAGTCTTAAGTGAACCAATATTTGAATGGGAAGTTGCATTTGTTTTGTTTTCTAAAATGCCCCCATAGAGCTTAAACAAGGGGGTTAAGGTCTGGGCTTGATGGAGGCCATTAAGAAACTAATTTTGGAAATTATTTTTGGCTTGGTTTCAGTATTAAGCAAATCATAGATTCTTTGCCATTCTACTTTTTGCTCACTCATATTTGGCTGAATTTTAATGAAAAAGTGCTTGAATAATAGAGCTAATCATAAAAATTTAGACTTATCAGGTTTTTTTAAAAAATTGACTAATCAGACTAAAAAAAAAAAAAAGTTTTAAAAATCATTCCATATTTTGCTTTTCACACCCTGTAAATTTTAAACTTCTTATTGAATCTTATATAAAAGATTTTATGTCAGAATTTGGTTAATTATAGCTTTTTTGTACAAGCAGTTGTAGAATTAAGAAAGAAGTTCCAAAAATTGTTCATAAGACTATTTAACTCATTTTTTAAGCTCAGTTTGTTCTTACAACTTATTGACCGATTCATTCGACAGACTTCTTCTGATGTAAAATCCATCCATCAAAAAAGAAAGAAAGGATGTCTCTTTTTCCAGAAGACAGTAGAATTAAAAAGCTTAAGTCATGTGATAACAAATAAAACAAAGAATGACACACTGTTGATGGGATTTAGAATATCCTTACTGTATCTCCTTCCAGAGGGGTAAGACCTCTCCTTCCCCAAAAAATAAAGGGTGGGTGGTGTCCTGGGTATGACACTAAACTACATCTGATGGTGAGGTTCCAGTTCTGGAGATCTGGGTAATGAAGAGTACCCCTTCATTGCCATTACTCTGACCAGGAGTGGTTGTACTTGTTAAGGTCCCATCTGTGGGTCAAAAAGATCTGTTTAAAAATTATTCACAGTCAACAGTACTGTTTTAAAATAATTCTCTTAAACAACTAGTACAATGAAAACAATTCCCTAATTATAAAATAATCCTAGATGTGTCAACATGTCATTAAAGAATGAGCAACAAAGAATGGGCTCAATGGGCAACACAGAATGAACAACAAAAAATGAGCTCATTGAGCAACAAAGAATGAGTAACAAAGAATGAGCTCAACGAGCAACAAAGAATGAGCTCAACGAGCAACAAAGAATGAGCTCAACTCTTGAAATAACGTCTCATCTCCAAATTATAGAAAGTAACTAAACAGGTTCTCTAAACATAATTCAAATCATTTTCATCCCAACATTTTTTTCTATGTATGTTCTTCAGTTGTAATATTCTGAATTAACAAAAAAAGTTTAATTTAAAAAAGATGAAAATATGAGTTCCAGCAATTAAGATGTAAAATAAAGAAAATTCATTTCAGAAGTTCAGACAAGTAGGATTTTTATATTTGAGTAACACCATTGTGTTTTAATAAAAGATTGTGGGATAGTCCATTTCAGAGAAATGCTTATATGGAAGGAATCTAATCAGTTACACACCATATCAAAAAGAGAATTTCTGAGATGCTTCAACCAATGGAAAACTCACTGGAATGTATTGTGTGCCAAAGGTACCACTTTGAATAAAAGAAAATTTATAGTTCATTTCCGTCTTGGTAAATGCAGCTTCAATTTTGTTACTTTTTGAACACACCGCATATTTTGAAGAAAAATAACATTGTAATTCATTGTTCATTTCTGTCTCAATGAATACAACTTCAATCTTATCACTTTCGAATGTATGTGGTTCATTCAATAAGTTTCCAGACTTTTTTTGTACAGGCATTTAAAATTGTCAGACTCTTAAAAATTCATGTTATTACTATACATCTTATGAGATGACCGACTAATTTTTATGATTTCAGGTTCAAATGAACAGCTACAGCAGCAATTGGAATACACCCTACTAAAGCCTGATTGTCACAGCTGTTAAATTTCAAAAATGCAATTTGGATGTGAGGACACTTTAGAAGAATGATATGCAATAAAATTCTGTTGTAAACTTGGAAAAAATTCCATGCGATGAAAACTGGATCTACTGCTATGACCCAGAGACCAAAAGACAGAGTTCCCAGTGGAAGCATGCTGGCTCTCCCAGACCCAAGAAGGCCAGACAGAGCAAATCCACCCACAAACTTTTGATGATCCTTTTTTTGATAGCACTGGCATGATCTACATTCACTGGGTTCCCACTGGACAGACAGTCAACAAGGAATACTATGTTGAGGTTTTAAGGGAGTTCAGGAAAAGATTCTGTTGGAAGAGGCCAGCACTCTTCAAATCGGGTCAGTAGCATTTCCACTAGGACAATGCACCAGTCCACAACTCCATCCTTGCCACAGACTATTTGACCAAGATGGCCATCAAGACAGTTCCTCAGCCTCCCTTTAGTCCAGACCTTGCTCCCTGTGACTTTTGCTTATTCCCTAAGCTCAGAGGCTGTCGTTATGAGACAATTGAGGAGATGAAAGAGGCTATGACAAAAGTCATTGACATGTCCACACAAGAGGACCTCCATGGGGCCTTCCAGAAGTTGTTGGAACGGTACAACAAGTGCATTGCAGCCAGAGGAGATTACTTTGAAGGGGACTAGTTTCATGTGTATACTATCAATAAAAGTGCCCATACGAAAAAAGTCTGGAAACTTATTTAATGATCCTCGTACCTCATACAAAGTAGTAGAAAAGCAGTTCTTTAAGACAAATACAATTCCTTCCTTATTTGAAAGAAGAAATTGTATTTATTTGAAGTTTATCATTGGTGACTCTACTGATGGGAACACACCCCAAATAATCATGCAACATTTTGACTTTTCCAAAAGCCAAAAATCACAATGGATCAATTATATAGTTTCAAGTCATTTCTACTTCATAATAGTCATGTTTGGTCACAGTTATATGGTTTCAAGTCACTAACAATAATAATGATACTTAGTAAACAATTATAGCTTCATGTAACTTTTCTTAATACAAATAATTTGCACAGTTATATGGCATGAAACCCTAACAGGTACTACTACTATTCTGGGTCAGATTGGTTGGTTGGGTTATATGGTATATGGGTTATTTCATGCCAAATCCTGTTTATGTATATATATCAAATATATATGAATTGTAAGTGCATATTTTGTAGTTTAACATTTTTAGACAAACCAGAGCTCACTTGTTTGTACACAGACAGTAATACTTGGAGCTGTTTTAACAAACACCAGTACTTCTATCTAATGCTAGTAATTGTTTCCACACAGTTAAGAGATTGCAAGTATGGAAAATACATCAGTCTACATTTTTGATAGGAGGCTGATTCTTTTCAGAAAGTTCAATATCTGCGTAGGGTCTATTATCCTAAATAGTTTGTTCATATTGTCAACATTATAAAACCTCCATTGAATGTTGGTTAGTTTTGTGCATTCAATCAAGATGTGTTTTATAGTGTATTCATTTCCACATGGACATTTAGGGGGAGGCTCATCTTTTAGAATGAAGGAGTGAGTTAATCTCACATGTCCAATGCATAGCCGAGCAAGAGTGGTTTCTTCTCTTCTGGTATTATTAGGATCCAGCTTCCTTTCTTTTAAAATAGGCAGTACTTGGAAGAGCTTGGTATGGGGATTTTTCTCCCATAATTGTTGTCATTTCTTTGTAATTATTTGCCTGATTTTTAGCTTGAAGTAGAGCAGCCTTAGCTTATGAGTCCATTTAATTTTTTCCCTGGATTCTTATATGGCTTGGGATCCAGCAGAATATCACCTTTTTGCTATGGTTCATGGAATTGAGTTTGTTTAGAAGCTTGACAATGAAGGGATTATCAAGTTGTGTTTTTAAGAGATTGTAGAACAGAAATGGAGTCTGAATAAACTTTTCCTTGTTGCTTGTTGAAACTAGTTTAAGTGCCAAATTTATTGCACAGATTTTGGCAGAAAATATGAAGGCCTCTTTTGTGAATCTAAGTTTTAGAGGTGATTTATAGGCTTTAGAACAAAGGCTCTCCACTGGGGATGTTCTAAAAGCCCCTAAGACAAGTCTCAATCTCTCATGGTGGACTGTTTGTAAAGATTTGAAGTAGGATTTTCTGGCTGCTCCTTTTATTAAACAGCCATAGTCAATTTTTGAGCGTATTAAAATTCTATATAATTTCAGCAAGGTGTGCTGGTCTAGACCCCAGTCTTTGTGGGCTATTACATGAAGGAGTTTTAATGTTTCACTACATTTCTCTTTTAAGTATTGAATGTATGGAATAAAAGAGAGCTTTTTATCAAAAATAACGCTAAGGAATTTGTACTGTTCAATGACTGGAATTTCTGATCTGTCCAGATTTAATGTAGGGTTGTCATGCATTTTTCTTAATTGACAAAAATGCACACACTGAGTTTTTGTTTTGGAAATTTAAAAGCTGTTTATCATTGCCCATTTGTTAATTTTGTTGATGCCCTATTACAATTGACGTATATTTGGATGTAGAGGTGATGCAGAAGTTATCAATGAACAAATACTTATCAACTCCAGGATTCAGGCAATTGGTGATGCTATTGATTTTTATGTTGATAGTATACTCCCCTGAGGGACTCCCTCTTCTAGATTTTGGATGTTTGATAGGGTTGAACCAATATAGACTCAGAATTTCCTGTCCGAAAGAAAAACTTTGATAGCTAAGAAGTCTGCCTTTCAATCCCATGTTGTGTAGGTCATTCATGATACAATACCTCCAAGTAGTCTCGTATGCCTTCTCTAGGTCAAAGAATATTGCTACGAGATGTTGTTTTTGTATAATTGCCTCTCATATGGAGGTTTCTAATTTGACCATTTGATCCCTTGTTGATCTTCAGCTCCTAAAGCCACATTGGAAGTTGGTAAAAAGATTATTGGGTTCTATGAACCAAACTAGCCTTTTATTGACCATCTGTTCCATGGTCTTGCACAAGCAGCTTGTTAAAGTTATTGGGTGATAGTTTGACGCATAAAGATTATTCTTTCTTGGTTTAGGTATTGGGATGATGGTAGCTAGTTTCCATGATTCTGAGAGTTTGCTATTTTTCCAAATGTCATTTAATGCAGTAAGTACGTATTCTAAGGATTTGGGAGGTAATTGTCTGAGAAATTCATAGTGAATTTCATCTGCAGTATTGTGGGATTTTTGGAGTTCGTTGTAGCTTTCAGTGTTGTTTGATTTAAAATTGAGCTTTTGTTTTTCTTTCTTGTCTTTGTATTTGTGAAATTCTATGTTGGAATTTGTGGAGGAATAATTTGCTGAGAAGGTCTCAGCTAGTGTGTCGGCAATATCTTTTATATTGGTAACTTGAGTATTATTTTTAATGAGGTGTTTGGGCGGAGCAGACTGGTTTTTGCCTGAAATTTTAAGGATCATTTTGCAGACTGTTTTGGTGGACAAATTAAGTTTATTTACATAATTTTGTCAACTGATCTTTTTAGCTTGTTTAATGGTTTTCCTTGCCTTTGCTCTGAGCAGTTTAAAAGAGTTTAGATTGCTTGTTAAGGGTTCTTTTTTGAATTTATGAAGGGCAGCATTTCGTAGTCTGATTGCTATTTTGCATTCATTGTTAAACCAGGGTGTGTTGCGTCTGAGGGTGAGGTTTTTGGTATAGTTTCATTTGCTATTGCAATTAATGTTTCCGTAAAATGTTTTATTAGAACTATGCTATTTGGGTTTTGAACCAGTCTTCTATTGAATAATGTTTTAAATTGTTACCAGTCAGCCTTATTTGTTTTCCAGCAGGGAGGTCTGTTGTTGTCATGGATAGGTTGGGTGATTTCCAGTATTATGGAGAAGTGGTCACTGCTGCAAGGATCATCATAAACGTTCCATGTGGGGTTTAGGAATTTGTTCTATTAGTTTATTAAGTTTTTTATCGTTTATGGGATCATGTGGAGGTATCACTTGGGGTTCACTGTCAATGTTGATTTGCTGTTGATGAGGATAGAGACACCTCCAGAAGCTCAGTGTCCATCTTTGTATAGGTGATTATAAGACTGAAAGTGTTTTATGTTCAATCTTTGAGGAATGTTTCTTTTGAAGACATACGACTTTGGGGTTATATTTATTCAGAAGTAGTAACAGTTTTTTTTAATTAGCTCTAATTCCTCTACAGTTCCATTGTATTATTTTGTTAGACATTTTTTATTGTATTTAATCCGGGCAGTTCCACAGAGTGATTTGGTGGTTAATTATTAGTCCTTTGCTCCAGGCTCTTTGTTGGTTTATTCTTTTGGGTTTTAGGTTTAGTTAATTAGGGGCTGCTTTGTTTCCATCTTTTCTGATAGTCTGAATTTATTCATTGTTTCTGTATTTTCTGTTTCTTGTATTTTGGGTTTCGGTATAGGTTTTTGTTTGTCTTTAAGTGTTTTTTTATTTCGAGAAGTGTCTGTAGAAGCATTGAGGATCTTTTGTCTTTTGATCTAGTTTTATTAGGAGATTTTGTTACAGGGTGTTTTATCGGCCGTGTGGTTGGTGTTATTGCCATTTTCTCCTCAGTATCAGTTTTCCCCAATCAGGTCTGTGTTTGGGCGGATGATTCCTCCATTTTCTGCAAGATCTACTGATATAGTTGATGCATCTACAGCTCTGGTGGTAACAAGTGAAGCTTTGATTTTATTGATGAAGCTTTCCCAATCACCCAGTTCCAATTGGATTAAGGTTTTAACAACATATCATACTTTTTGTATGGAGATTTATTATGCTGGACTGCTTGGGAATATGTAGTGGTCTAAGAGCCTACTACTAATTTATGGGCTTCATAGCAATGAATAATATTCTGGTGTTTTATTGTTAATACTTCCTTCTCTTGCCTCCAACTCTCACAAGATCTTGTGAACACCAGATGATCGCTGCTACAATTGGCACATTTATAAGGGAATTGACAATCATTAATGTGATGGTCAAGATTTTGCTGACCACATTTCCTGCACACTTCACGCCCTCAACAATTATCCTCATGGTGGCCATATTTTTGGCATTTGTAACATCGCAATGGGTTGGGTATGTATTGCTCGACCCTCTCCATTGCATAGCCAACTTCTATTTTTTCTGGGTATTTTTGGGGTGTTAAAATTCATTATAAAGGGTACTTGTCTCTATTGTTTTCTCCTCTTTTTTAATTAATACTCTTTTCACTTCAGTCACACTTTGCTTTTTTATCTCTCTTTTTATTTCTTCGATGGTGTATAAGGAGAGTTCTTTACTTCTCACAACCCCCTTACTTACGTTCAGGGATTTATGAGGGTAGGTTTTGACACTGATATTGTGAAACTGTCATTTTCAGTAGAAAATCAGCATGTTTCCTCTTCTCCACCTCAACAAGATAGTTTCATTTTTTAATTTTTTTGACAGTAATGGGCGTTAAGTTTGTTGATAAATTTGTAATTGGAGCATTGTTAGGGTGATAAATTTGTAATCGGAGCACTGTTAGATTCAATGATTATGAATCTAGGAAAAGGTGCTTCTGTTTCATTATCTGAAGAGTCCAATTTGTTTAAATTACATTTGAATTTTTTGTTTGAGAAATAAGCCATATGTTTTTCACTGGTCCTATGTTCCACCACCCACCACAGAGTCCAACTTGAGAAGGGAATGAACCAAGGGGGAAACCCATTCACCTTGGTTGAGATAGAGATACCAGTATACTCATATTAAGAGCAAGATTTCAAGCCTCTGCCAAATTCAGGTTTTTATAAGTCAATCTAACAGGGTCAAAAAGTCCTTTCCTCTAAATACAATTGACCCTCAGCTCTCGTCTTCTAGCACCTATAAGATAAAGGGTAGGGCATTGTTTCACAAGAGCAGATTGGATAATACGTTCGGGAGAAAATAAACATGTATGGTAGGGCATGATGGGACCAACAAGATTGATCAGATTGGGCCTATCCGGCCACCCATCAGACCAAGTAAGGGCCAAAGTGAGGTGTTGCAAGTCATTGACCACTCTGCCGCTGAATCAATGACTGCTCAACCACCAGGATTCCATCCTAGCGCCTTACAGATTGTCACCCGCAGCCAACAGGTGACCTCATTGGTGGGGGGGGTATTACCCCTCTGCAGAGGTTCAGTCAGCATTTTCTACAAACCCAGCCAACTGGGTAGTCTGGGTCAGAGTGAATCTGCAAATATGCTAATGAAGAATTACTCCACACTTTCTACAACTCCAGAACTGAAGTCTCATCAGATGCAGTTTAGTATCATTATATAAAAAGGACTTTTAAGCATCGAAATACCCATCATCATATTTTGTATCGATAAATATATAACATATTGGCCCTCGACCAAGCTGTTAATTAAGCGACGCCCACAGGAAGCAGGTGGGCGTTAAACAATTATATAACCAGGTGCCACAGACGGCTTGAGTTAGTTGGAGTCAGTTGCAGTTCGAGGCAGTGAGAACCAGCTCCAGACAGAGGGCTTGCGGCCCTCAGTGACCCCCTGTTGAGCAGCCCAGCAGAATGAGAAAGAAGTGCTGCTATAGTCAGAGGAACTTGGGGTCAATATGTTGCAGTCTGTTCCATCTCCAACTCTCCTCTCACACATAACCAATATCAACCCTTTCGAGAATAAAGTGCGAGAGGTATATTTTTCTAAAGAAGTGTGTTCGTTCGTCATTATTGTTGATTATGTTTCCACACATATATATGTATACATATAGTTGTATCACGGCTATACAACAAATATGGTGAACAAAATTGTTCTTATTGTCTCTTTTATATATTTTCTACTTATGCCAGTGGTTGGAGATTGAGTTTTGCTAAGAAAGCAGGATTTTGGATGATGAACACCAAGGCATAAAAGCCCTACTTAGAAGATGGTTGCAATGCTATTGTAGCAGTCACAATAAAAGATTTACTTTCTCTTGTGAATCAATGCCCCCGCCAGGTGATTCGGTCATACACTGACCAATCAACGGGCAGAGCGCACTGATTCCATCTGTCCTCTAAGAAACTATTTTTTCTAGCCCTTTTTGGAAATCATGGTTGGCCAGTAGAGAGTACCCGGCAAGCAGAGAAGAAAGACCTCTCTCCTGTCCCCATCTACTGGACGTTCAAGCATAGACGATCTTTGCTGAAGATTACTGCTGGCTAACTTGCGACACCAAAGAACTTTTCTCACTCTGATACAGTCCAACTTTCTGTCGTCAAAATAAACATTTTCGTTATTGTTCTTAAAAGAGGTTTTGTTTTTCATTCTGTGCTATGTGAAGTTAATTTATCATGATGTTAACTAACATTCATTAACTATGTTCCTTCCCACAATTTATTACATTTGGCATTACAAAACTCAACTGAATGAATATCAAAGTTGTCTTTACTCCTTGTATATTTACAAGAAATACAGAAGAGAAAAAAGAATTTCTTTGCCACATATAAGAATAAATTTTTTACATAAACAAAAATGTAAACAAAGTTAGACTTGGAATTTCTAACACTTGAAATATCCAATTAAATGTTATAGTTTTTATGAATTGTCCAATTAAAATGTGGTAAAAGGATTTTCCTTTGATTTAATCAAAATCTTTTACTACTAAAAATAGTAAATAAGTTCTTGTATGTGTTCTACAGAAAATGAGGTGAGTTCAGTCATTTTACTGTGAAATCTTCTTTGTCCACCATAATCGATGAGGACCATCTGATCAACCTCATGACTGAGGATGGCATCTGTGAGAGCACAGATGGCTAATAAGACAAGTCTGTGTGTGAAAGAGTCTTGGGCAGTGCGAATAAGGAATGGTGGCAGCAGTGGCTGATGAGGCAGTGCCTTTTCTAAGTTTCCTATGCAGCTCAGTTGCTGTGTTTTTGTAGTTTCACAGACTTTTGCTCCATATTTGACAACTTCACATTATTTGTCTCTGTCCTGTGCCAGATATTCCAAGCAATTAGAGGTGATACCGAAAGATTTGAAGCGCTTTTTCTCGTCTCCTTGGGAGCACTTGCCCTGAGTTCACCATTGAGTGGTTTCTTTGGGAGGCAGTGATCTTTCATGGAGACAACACGACCAGCCCAATAAAGCTGTGTAGTGTAGATGCTGAGAAGAGAAGCCCAAGTTAAAACTTTGGTGTTAGAGATGTGTTTTTGCCATATGATGCTGAGAATCTTCCTTAGACAGGCCGTGTGAAAATGGTTTAGCTTCTTTATATGACATTGATAAGTTGTCCACATTTCACAGCTATAAAGAAGAGTGGTAAGATCGACACCTCGATTTTGGTTGCCTCCAAGATTCCTCTCCAATTCCACATATTCCTGTTGAGTCAGTCAAAAGCTGCATTCGCTTTTGCAAGTCTGGTGTTCACCTCATCATCTATAATGATAGGCTTAGAGAGGGTGCTGCCGGGGTAGGTGAACTTTTCTACTACCTTCAGTCATTGTCCTTTGATGGTGATGTTGGGCTTTATGAATGGTTTTCTAGATGCTGGCTAGCGCATCACTTCTACCTTTTTTGTGCTAATAGTTAGGCCAAAATTGTCACAGGCCATTGAGAACTTGTCAACACCGTTTTGCATGTTGGCTTTAGTAGTAGTATGCAGTGCACAGACATCGACGAACAGAAACTAGATAATATCAGTCTTCACCTTGGTCTTAGGTTGAAGACAGAGCGGTCAGTGCAGTATCTAATGTCGATTCCATTATCCGACCCACTAAAGGCATCAAGTAGCATCACAGAAAAACAGGATCCTGAAAAGAGTGGGGGCCAGGACACATCTCTGCTTAACCCCATTTATGACAAGACAGGCTATGGAAGCTGCATTGACTCTCCAGTAAGAGTCCATGTTCAAGATGTTGAAGCAATTCAGGACTCTGACTAGGATCTTGCTCAAAATTAAAAGTAAGGAGATTCTGCAGTGATTATCACATGACTGTCAGTTCCCTTTCTCTTTGGATGATGGAGGCGTTCTTGAAGTCTTGTAGTAGTTGTTCTTTCACTCATATCAGCTGAATGAGGGTCAGAAGTTTATTTGACATTGATGATTCACTCTACTTATAGATTTCTATAGGAATTGAGTCAGATCTGGGTGCTTTGCCGCTGGATAGTTGACATATCTATTTGAACTTCCCCAGTGCTGAAGTGACATCAAGTGACTCATTCACTGGGACTTGTGATAGTCGTTCAATGGCTTTTTCATTGATAGAAGATGGCCTGTTTAGTACACCATCGAAATGCTCAGCCCACCTCACCAGGATCTTGTTCTCTGGTAGGTTGGTTGGTTGGGTTTTATGGCATATCAACCTTTGTAGGTTATTTAACGCCAGATGCATTTTTATGCACATAGTTCTATTTCAAACAATTCAGTTTAGTATGAGTACACAGTTTAATTGTCAAAAACATTTCTATTTATAGCTATTCAGTTTATTCAAACAGAGCTAATTCAGTTTAGTATAAGTACAGATTTTGTTTACACACAGTTAAATGTCAAAACAGTTCTATATTAAACAATTCCGTTTAGTATAAGTAAGTAAGTAAAGTTGGCGACCATAGTCGAGGGTAACCCGAAGGCTCCCTTTTCGATAGCTACTACACCAATGTGTAGGGGAGGGCGCTACTCCTTCCCTGGATTGCTCTACTTTACCCTTGATCCGTACCTTATAATGCTGAGTGTTAAGCAAGGAGGCATCAAGTACCATTTTTTGAGTCTTTGGTATGACTCGACCTGGGATTGAACCCAGGTCTCCCGGGCCATTGGCGAACACTCTAACCCCTAGGCCAATGTCCGGTATTAGTATAAGTACAGTTTCAAAAACAGTTCCATTTCAAACAATTCAGTTTAGCATAAGCACACAGTTTAAATTTAAGTACAGTTTAATTGTCAAAACATTTCTATTTCAAGCTATTCAGTTTAGTCAAACAGTTCTAATTAAGTTTAGCCTAAGTATGCTGTTAGTTTTATTTAACCCATAGATAGGGCCCTATCAGGTGCTATCATGCTGGGTCAGAGTGGACCAGGGAGCAATGGCAATGAAGGGGTGCTCTGCATTCCCCAAAGCTCCAGCATCACTGGAACCTCACCATTAGATTGTTTAGTGTCATATCTAGGACTCTCATTGGGGAGGGTCTTACCTCTCTGCAGAGGTGCAGTCGGTGTATTCTAAAGCCCCAGCTGACTGGGCAATACACAGTGTTAATGTTAAAACAGTTCTATTTCAGATAATTCAGTTCAGCATAAGTACACAGTTCAAATGTCAAAACAGTTCTATTTTAAACAATTTAGTTTAGCATAAATACACAGTTTAAATGCAAAAAACAGTACAGTCAAGAAACCACGGTTTAGTTCTATTTAACCCATAGATAATACCCACATCAGGTGCTACCACTCTGGGCCATAATTTAGTATTTAGCTGGGTATGTTTTTAAGGGGCTTTAGTGTATAATTTTAAACGGTAAGTTCTGCATCTTTCTAGTTCGGATACTGATTCAAAAAGATAACACAGACAAAGTTTTTTAAAAAGGAATTTTATACAAAAAAAAAAAACACAAGAAAGAAAGGGATAGAAAAGATAAAGTCTTGCAAATTTTAGTGCAATTAGTGGGAACTTATCTGAGAGAGTGTCCAGGGAAACAAAGTTCTTTGAATTTGAGTATTTTTTTTTTTCTTTTAAATTTGGTCAAAACATTTCAGTTTTCATTTAATTTTGAGTCTTCTGAAAGGTTATTTTTTCTGCAGAGTTCTCAGGTTGAATTTTATCTTTCAGTTGATTTTAATGGAATCTTTTTCATTTTCTTTTAATTTCACAGAATTTCGGTAGTTGACTTTTGTTTGATTTTAGCTTTATTTCTTGGGAAGCTTCTGCCTGTTTGAAATACTTATCAGCTATTCAAGAAGTGAGTGACAAAACATTTCTGCTGGCTATTTTTCCAGCTGTAGCAGTCTGGTCCCCAAGTTTGTACTGAGGGCCCAATAGTAGTTTTTGACCAATAGTCTAGGGTAGCTTTTTGGTGCTGTATTGTCTGGAATTACTTCTCTTTTTCCCACTCTGGCCAAATCAAGTATCGCACGCATGTGGTTGGATTGATTCCTTGTTAGGAATAAATCTTTATAATTCCATTGCAAAATAGCAGGGATTAGAAAGCTTATTTTACTAACTATTGCTATCGTTGTTGAGATTTAAAAATAACGGTCTTTCTATCTCAGTTTGCCGCACCAAATTCGTTTTGTCGCACAAGGTCTCTGATCTCTCTCAGCTGTCAAAAGCTCGACTGACTGTTCTCTTCATTTCGGTCTTTTTATAATCTCCATTCCTTCTAATATGCAAATTAATGCGACAGATATAGATAAAATACATAAACTCTCGTTCCTCTTTTCTTCTTATTCCTTTTCCCTGATGATCGAAACAGACGCGATGTCACTTTTGAGTAGTTTTATTCTATTTGCCTTTACATTCTAGACTACAATTTTCTTCCTTTTTCCTACCCGATCCTCGTTACCTGACAGGCCAAACAGACGCGCAGTCATTTGCATGAGTGATAAATTCTATTACAGTTGTGAATTTGATCATCATTAAGTACCCTACACTTGTAGCTTTTATCAGACTAAACTTAGTAACTATTAATAAACAACTTTTGGTAGGTATTTACCAGTCTTGTACAATATCATTAGTGTAAGGCACCCAAAAAAGATAAAACTACAAATACTTTTGCTTAAATGCACTTGTTAACCATTACTTTATGGCAGGTGTCCAACAAACAAGTTATAGAAAATTTGGTTCAACTAAATTAATTAAAATGATTTCATGAGTTATTTAAAAGAACTTGGCAAAGGTTATCATTTACTTAATTATTTTTACTTTATCTGACACATTTTCAATATGAAAACGAAAAAGCCAAACTAACACAATCGTTCATTTCACTTATAATCTGTGTAGAATGGGATTCAAAAACCTTTCTGGCTATTTGCCAAAATTCAAATTATATGACTCAATAATTCAATAAGTTTCCAGACTTTTTTAGTACAGGCATTTAAAATTGTCAGACTCTTGAAAATTCACTATGTTATTGCTATACATCTTATGAGATTACTGACCAGTTTTTATGATTTCAGCTTCAAATAAACAGCTACAGCATCAATTGGAATACACCCTACTAAAGCTTGATTGTCACAGCTGGTGATTTTCAAAAATGCAATCTGGATGTGAGGATACTTTAGAAGAACGATATGCAACCAAATTCTGTTTTAAACTCGGGAAAAAGGCCACAGAAACATATGGAATGCTTTAGACTGCTTTTGGAGCATCTTGCATGAATCGAGCATCAGTTTTTGAGTGGCATAAGAGAGTCAAGAAAGGCAGGGAATCTGTGAGTGATGATGAGAGGTGTAGGAGGAGTAAGGAAGTCAATACATCACAGTTGATTGGCTAAAGGGTTAGGGTTACTATATTGAGGTTTTAAGTGAGTTCAGGTAGAGATTCCGTTGGAAGAGGCCAGCACTCTTCAAATCAGGTCAGTGGCATTTCCACCAGGACAATGCACCAGTCGACAACTCCATCCTTGTCGCAGACTATTTGACCAAGATGGCCATCAAGACAGTTCCTCACCCTCCCTACAGTCCAGACCTTGCTACCGGTGACTTTTGGTTACTCCCTAAGCTCAGAGGCTATCGTTAGAAGACAATTGAGGAGATGAGAGTGGCTGTGACGAAGGTCATTGACACGCTCACACAAGAAGACTTTCATGGGGCCTTCTAGAAGTTGTTGGAACGGTACAACAAATGCATTGCAGCCGGAGGAGATTACTTTGAAGGGGACTAGAGTTTTATGTGTGTACTATCAATAAAAGTGCCCATACGAAAAAAGTCTGGAAACTTATTTAATGATACTTGTAACAACAACACAAACAAATAAAAAAGTGATTGATCAAGCTTAACAGCATGTCAATGGCCCAATGGTTATTTTATGCCTAGAGGTTAGGGAATTGTATTCATTGTATTTCGTATGTTGTATTGTTTTTTTAAGAGAGTTCTATTTTTGCACACAGTCCAATTGGATACAAATAATTTCTAAACATATCTATTTGGTTTATAAATGGGACCCTCACAGGTACTGCCACTCCGAGTTAGAGTGTACCTGGGAGTAATGGTAATGAAGAGGTATTCCACACTCTCCAGAGCTCTAGAATTAGAGCCTTACTATCAGATGCAGTTTAGTCTCATACCCAAGATATTTCTTTTTGAATGGATCTAGTCCTCTGGTAAGGATACAGTAAATATAGGTTAAATCTCAACAATAGAGCTAAAAAATAAAAAAAGACAAAATAAAAAAAAACATTATTTATCAGATAATTTCCAGAAACAAAACAAATGGACAACTCTAAAAAGACATACTTTAAAAGGCAATCAATACATACTGAACAAACAATAATCTTAATTGATTGAGTTGATATTTCAATGTTTATTCAAATCCTCTTCATGAAGAGGAGAGGAGAAAAATTGGAAGAGTGATAATTGACCTGACCAAGAATGTCAGGCTACCTATCAGATAGGAAGGGTGGAAGAAATAAGAAACAATAGAATTAAGTGAAGTTTATATAGAGAAATTTACAAGAGGTTTCCATTTTTCTTATGTTAGCTTCTTTGTAGGCCCTCTGAACTAAGTCGTTGAATGTCTGTTCTATGATAGTTGAGTTCTCAATTAGTGTTAACATAACTTATTCTGAGCTGTCCTTCATGCATATGTGAGGTAAGGTAGCTTGGTCCCAAAAAGATAAGCTCAGAGTTTTATTTGTGCCAAGCCATTGATGTGAGCAAGAAAACTATTGTCTCTTGAAGATGCACAAAGGTTGTAAGAATGAGAACTGCCCATTGAGGAATACAAGGTCTTATTTATATTTTGATAGAATCAAAAATATATCCGCAGCTTGAGTCTATGTCTTCCTAAAAAAGAAAGAAAAAAAAAATTGGCAACTTTAGTTGAGGGTGACCCAAAGGCTTCCTTTTCAATAGCTACCACACCGAGGTGTAGGGGAGGGCACTACTCCATTCTCTGTATTGCTCCACTTTACCCTTGATCCTAACCTTATAATGATGAGTGTTAAGCAAGGCAGCATCAAGTACCATTTTTTGAATCTTTGGTATGACTCAACCTGGGATTGAACTCCAGTCTCCTGGACCATTGGCGACCACTCTACTCATTAGGCCAATGCAGTATCTTCCAACTGTCCAAAAAAAAAAAAAAAATTAATTCCTCTCTGCTATATCCACCAGTCAGACAGTGACTTCAAGTGGCCTCAAGACTGATATTCTTTGACCACAATGAAGAGTTTATGAATCAAAACAAAAGATTTGAGTGAAACATAATTATTTGATTTTAATAGCATGTCAATTTGTCTCGGGTTATTTATGTCTAGAAGCATTCATTGTACATTCATATTGACATTATTTGTATGGTTGTTTCTTAAGGCATTTTAGGGGGTGGATACGGTCATATCAAATATGAATAGTTTTTTTAGAACATCAACTTCTACTCATAAATGGGACCCCTACAGATACTACCACTTTAGGTCAGAGTGGAGCTGGGAGTAATAGCAATAAAGAGGTGCTCCATACTTCCCAGAACTGAAGCTTCATCATCAGATACAGTTTAGTTTCATACCCAGAACATTCCTTTTTGGAGGCATCTTACCCCAATCAGGATATTCTAAGCCCCACCAACAAAGGGAGGTAACATTCAGATGTAGATATTGCTTTTTATTATTGTTTTCATGTGAAACAAAGAATGCAAAATAGAAACATGCAGATAGAGAAAAGATCCTAAATCTGCAAGTAATTTTATGATTGAAGTGTGGGAGCAAAGATTGGAATTTTCTAATGGATGTTGCCTTCTTCCTTAGAAATTAAAAATTTTAGACAATATAAAAATACATCAGTTAATTTATAGTCGGAGAAACAAAAACCAAAAAATAAAAAATTTTATTAACTTGTTTACAGCAGAGCAACATGTTTGTTATTTATGCAGTAGTTCAATGTAAGGCATTTTCCTATTGGCAGCTGGTTAACCAATTCAATATTAATGTATAGAAACATTGCTAGGAGGTCCCACTATGATGTAGGATTATGTAAAAGTTGTTTTGCAAAATATCATAATTAAATACAAGTGCTGTATTGAGTTCAATCTATTGCACTATGACAGTTGCTGATCAAATTATATTTTGTTTTTTTTTATACATGATTAATTGACTTATTTGAACATACCTTCTATTTTGAAAATTTTCTGAAAATATTTTGCCTACACCACAAAGATTTTTAAAAATTATCTGCCTATGAAAGTGTTAATATGCACAATTTTGTTTTTATACCAATTCTAAATTCTGACTTTAAAAAATATTATGAAGTATGTTAGAATTTTCATTTCTGTCTTGGTTTTCAGCTCAAAAGATTCCTAGTGTTGTTAATACAAAAGACATCTTTCTAGTAGAAACTGTAAAACAGTAATTGGGTATCTGAGGTTAATTGTAACTGATTTTAAATGCTTTAGCTCCTTGTCTCTGATTGCTGCTGACTGGAAAGTCTATAAATAGGACTGACCATGTTATGGACATCTTATATTCCAGACAATCCAACAAAGTGGGATGAGAACAATAATAATAATGGTTTATTGATACTGGCTTTATCATAGAACAAACAAAACATGAGTAATGACAAAAACATTTGATAAATAATCCACATATTTTCTGTATTAATTTTGTTGTTACTCTTTGTGGGGAGTCCTCATGGCATAATGGCTAAAGTGTTGGATTGCAGCCTCAAAGTAAACAAGTTTGAACTATAGTTGTGCTATTAGGTTCACTTTTGGATGAATACCCTTGGGAAAGGCATGAACCCACTTACCCCTACAAACCTTAGCTATTGTTAAATAGTATCACTCCTGTTTTTCTACAAGAATGGCTTTGGCATTGAATAAACCACAAAAGTTGATATGCCATTAAACAAACAAAGAAATCTTTGAATTCTTACAACAAATTGGGAGGCAGTCAAAGATTAAATTGGTTAAAACATGTGACAAGATGAGGAGACTAATAAAGTAATTTGGAAGAATTAAAATAATCTCAGAAAGTCAATTTTGTTTTTTGTTTTTTCAAGAAGACATGAATCTGGGATTTAAGTCTTTATCAGCTTCAAGAAATTTCATTAGAAATAAATGATCAATCTGAAAATTCAAATTAAGATTTTTATTTGTTTATTTAAAAAAAACATGAATCTGAGATTTACATGTCTTCTTGTCTAGAGGCAAGGGAAATACATTCATTCTACATTTATATTTTTTGTGTAGTTGTTTCTTAAGAGTTTTTTGGGGCACAAAGTTATGATATCAAGTATTCCTATCAAATACTAATAATTTCTAAACAGATTTATTTGATCCATAGATAGTACTTGTTAGGGTCTTATCACTCCAGGTCAGAGCGAAACTGGGAATAATGGCAATGAAGGACTATTCCACATTCCCCAAGACTGGAACCTCACTATCAATTTAGTGTCATACCAAGGATAATTTTTTGAAGGAAGGGCCTTACCTTTCAGCAGGAGATACAGTCAGCACATACTAAGCCTTACCAACAGGGTAGATCTCAAAGATGAGGATATTAGTTTTGACAATTAAAGAAAACTGGAGAACACAGTACCAAAATGTTGTGATCAACTCAGAATGAGAATAATTCTTCAAATAATCTATCTCAAAAGGAAAGTAGAATATGTTGGTTAAAACGTAGTAATCAAAACAAAACAAATACTAAAATCAAAAATGTTTGAAATGGCAATTTTTCCTTTCAGATTTTTAAGCAATACACACACAAAAAAAAAAATCTATATTAAAACTATTGCAGAAGGCAGTAGCAAACAACTGCCAATTTTATCAGTTTATTAAGTCATAATGCCCATGGTGTAATGGTTAGGAGGTGCCCGTGGCGTAATGGTTATCGTTGCAGGATATGGACACGGCGACACGAGTTCAAATCCTGGACCTGACTGATTGCATTTCACAAAGCACTAATACCCTTGGGAAAGGTATGAATCCAATTATTCTCCCTCCAGCTATGGGTAAATAGTAGGCCAGACTAGGTTCTTCAGCCTTGGTTGGGCAACTAGTCTAGGAGAAGGAAAACTCTGAATTCAAACCTGTTAAACTCCGCTTAAAAATTGACCATGTGTTATATCCTGCCCGAGCGGAGGGGTTGGTAAATATGATTAAATCATAATGACAAATAATAGATCAACTAAAGCACTAGAAATAGCAACTAGAAATTACATATTTAGATTATGAATATCCAGATTACCATGGTTGAATGAAATCGGGGGGGGGGGTCTCTGATTTTACATTTTCTCATTAAAAAACTTTAAAATTATTTTATTTGTCTGTGAGAGATTAAATGGAAGCATTTACAGAGATATTTACCAAAGCACTTGCAATTCTTCCATCAACTCAAAAATACTACTCAATGTCTTTCTGATTTGAGAATGATCTAGAGGGAGGCTAAAACAGGCTAATAAAGAGAGAGATACTTTTTACTTGGACAATTTGTTGGATGTTTTCCTTTTTTATGAACTTGTCAAACCCAACAATGCAACAGATGTAGTAAATAATTATTCAAATACAAAGAAACTGGAATTTTATGTTACATCGCAGTTTGCAAATAGAAAAATATCTTACACATTCTGGAGCCAGCTTATTCATAAAAGGGATTGATAGTTATTCAATATAAATAGTTTACTCTGGCAGTTCTCTACAAAAGTGAATTGGTCTGAAAAACTAAAGTGTTAACTATTGTGCTATGCCTATTAGTTATTTACTAAGCTTAGAAACAAAGACACAGTAACAGAACACCCAGTGGGAATCAAACTCAGAACACAAATAAGCTTACATCACACTATGGTAGATACCCAACAAAAGATTTTTTTTCATTAAATTTGTATTTTCAGTAATTTACTACAAGATGGAGGATGGCAGGTATTTCCAAGAAAATGTAACTACCAAACTAAGTGTAAACTGAGAAATATGTTAAGTAGAAGAGCAGGAATTGTGGGATATTTCCATTGGCTAATGCAGAACAAACAAATCTTATATTAACTGTCATAAACTTATAAACCATCAAGCAATAACATAAATACAAATTGTGCCTTTAAATAGCAAAGCACATTACAATCAAAGAGGAGGCCTATGTCCTTTGGATGCTGGTCAGGATCACTAGCAGAGCTTGTCCAATGTTAAAAAAGACCCAAAACAACTGATAAAATCAGCACATCACTGATGAACTTGAGCCACTGATAAGATATATTTCTCTGATTGGCATTTTTTCATTAGCTGAGATTTTTTCTTAATTCAAAGGAAAAATTATGAACATTATGTATTTGTAATATCAAAAATATATTCGTTTTTTTTTTAAACCTAGCCAAAAAAAAATCTCATAAATTTTCTCTATACTACTATGATTAATAAACTTTAAATATTTGAAAATTCAAATCTCAAGCTATATTTTAATTAATTGTAAAAAACATGTCTATGAGTGATGAAGAATAACAATCTATTTATGATGATAATGCAGATATGCAGACAATTTTCAAATAAAAAGTCTTCTTCAATGGCTTTTCTCTGGAAACAAATTTCACCAAGAGGCAGATTTGCGTCATCACTTTTTTTTTTTTTTTTTAAGAGAAAAAACATGAAGTTATATTCTTAGGTTAGCAGAAAATAAATGAAGATAAGATAAAAATGCAAATTTCAATGATTTAGTTTTCAAAAAGAAAATATACTGACCAAATAAGGGAGAAAAACCTTTTCTTGTAACGTGATTCTTTCTTGTTCTTAAACACAATCCACATTATCTTTCTTGGTCCAATTATTTGGTATAATGGTGAAATTCTTGCGTTTTAAGATCCAAGAAAAGCCAACATCAAAGGCTCAACATAGAATTTTATAAAATGAATACATAAATGGTAATCAAAATTCCCAAAACCCTGATTTAGGGATTTTTTCCTTCTTTCTGTGGAGTTACAACAGGATGGAGATGAACACTAAAACAGCCAGTAAGGATTTTCTTACTATGAAAAAAAATTCAATCATAAATGCAATTATTTTGAGAATAATTTTCCACTGCTAAAAAATATGTCGCAGTTTAGAAAACAAGGTCTTCTTTCTTTAAAGTATCAGATATGAAAGATACGAAAGATTATTATTAGACAAATTATCTGATATGAAAAATTACTAAAAAACAAAAATGCTGTCCCACACTTCCTTTACATTGTATTACAAGAAGAATCATCCATCTCAAATTTTGTTTCAATGAACAAATGAGAAATAAAACTAAATGAAATCTTACAATCCCACATGGAAGCAAGTCATTTAGTCACCTTCCGAAAGATTCAAAAAGGATAGTGACATAAAAGAGTTGTAGAAATCCTCCTGGCAGTAGAATATGAATGAACTAATCTTCCATCTGCAAATCTAAAAGTCACTTTTCTCTTTTCATTTTTTACAAACTCTAGCTCTTTGAATAATAGGGAATCAAGCATGGAACACAACCATTCATTTTGGCAAGAGGCGAAACAAGCCTGCTGTTTGCTGAAAACATATCCGTTAAGTTTGGAGAGAAGGAATAACAAAGTTAACAGATATGAACACAGATTCAGCAAGAAAAATTAAACACAGGAGTGGATGTTGAAAGAGTTAAACAAACAAATAAAATACAGAGAAACAGACTAAAAAGAAAGAAAAAGAGTAGAACAAGGAAGAAAGTAACTGACCCTCAAAATAAATTACACGTATGAATTATTCCTTATTAACTTACATGTTAAAAAGACCCCAACTGGCTCTTATCTTTTCAATAAATAATGAAGAACATTTACGTCCAAGCAAGCACTGACGTACTTGCTCTCAAGGTCATCAACACAAACACCATTAACACTGCCAACGTTCCAGAAGTCTCTGTTAATGACTGCATGTATCTGAATAGTTGCATTTGTCAAGACAATGTATATTAATGATAGAAGCCTGTGACTGATGGAGGCCATCAGGATATAGGGGATATTTTAGACATTAGTGTTGACTAATGGACATGCATTTCTCTTCATTTGTTTCAGTACTTTATTAAAAAAAACAAAAAAAAAAAAACATGCACAACTTTTTTTTTTTAATACTTACAAAGATCTAATCTTTGTGCATAAAGTACTTACTATTCTTCCTCTGATGTAAAATATCTTATTAATATTTATGTAGGTAAAGTTGTAAGCTATTTTATCTACCTTCATCTTTGATATAATTTCTTAATTAAACATTAAAACTGACAATGCATTTTCCCTCCGTTTTGTTTATTGTACAGTTTTGGACAAAAAAACTCCAGACAGTTGATATAGAAAATGTCTTTTAAGACAGTTTTGTAGAGTTGTAAGCTACAATTTGACTTTTTTCAAACTTAGATTACAGCTATTAAGCTGTTATCTAAGGACTAATCACAAATTAGGATATCAAATCAAGGAAAAGAGAATTCTAAGAAATTTCCTATTTCTTGATATTCCTGAAAATTTTCTTTAGAAATTGTGACTTCTTTACAACTAAGGGAATTCTAACTATAATCAAAGAAAATAATTCGTTTTCATTTGTGTCTAAGTTATTGAAGTTTAATTAAAATTTGTAGCAATAATAAAAAAATGGTTCAGTTTTTCTTTGCAGGGGGCAGGGGTCCAATACTATATAAATTCTAATTTCTAAGAAAAATATCTTCCCAGACACTTCATACAATGATCTATTCTAACTAGTATTCTCATTTTGGTTGTTAATATAGTCATAACATTTTGGCTATTATATATTGTACCCTTCTTCAGGTATTTGCTGTAATTGATAACTGGGAATTTCAAAAAGAAATTAAATCATTTGGGCTGGATAAAGATTAAAACAAAAAGTGGATTAGTGAAATATATATTTCTGGTGGTGAGACCTCTTAATCTATAAGGGAAAAAAAAAACATTTATATGAGCAGGAAAGATCTATTAACAGAGAATGTCTTAAATGAATTTGTCTCAAATCAATTTGAGACAAATCACAGTTTTAATTTAAAAGGGATTTGTTATTTTATAAGGATAATAAACAATTTAGAGGGTTAAATTGATCTCAATCAGATGTGTCTATACTTTGATTGATTTTAGCGACATGTCAACCAGTTATTTTTGAGTTGTTTTGTACCTAGAAGTTAGAGAATCGCATTGATTGTATGTTCATATTAGCATTTCTTCAGTAGTTGTTTCTTAAAGTATTTTTTCCTCTTACAATCCTATCAAATATGAATAATTTTCAAACAGATCTATTTGACCCTTAGATGGGACTCTGAGTCAGAATGGACATTGAAGTAATGGTAATGAAGGGGTACCCTACACTCCCCAGACTGGAGCCTTACCATCAGATGCAGTCTAATGTCATACCTAGGATACCCCCTTTTTTTGAGCGAGGGTACCCTTCTGCAGGAATAAAGCCAGCATATTCTAAGCACCACTAACAAGACAGTCAATACTTAGTGGGTATCTTGTAACTTTCTTTGTTTTTTGTCAGTCTTTTTTATTGAACCAGAGTATGTATATTTGTGTGTAATTCCTGACCCAGAGATTGCACTCACAATTACCAATTAACAAAATACACTTCAACATATTTTTATCCACCGGGGTATTGTTCTATGTGACAATATGAATGGGTAAAAGTTTAGTGGAAGAGACAATTGATTGATTTTAACAGTATGTCATTTTATGCCAAGAGGTTAGAGAATAATCTTCAATGTGGTCATTGTACGTTCCTATTTACATTTTTTGTGTATTTGTTTTTTAAGAGTTTTTTCTCATAGTCCTATCAAATACAAATAATTTTTAAACATTTAAAATTTGACCCATAGATGGGTTCATAAAAGGTACAACCACTCCAGGTCAAAGTGGACCTGAGAGTTATGACAATTTCCAGAAATGGAGCCTCACTATCAGATGTAGTTAAGTGTCATACCCAGGACATAAAAAAATTGTTGACTAAACGTAGCATGGCATGAAGCCAATCAGAAAAGAAAAATGGAAGATTGTACTGCATTGGACCATCGAAGAGAATAAAATTTATTATTGATGTTCGGCAATAAAAACTGAGGATCAAATTATATTTGACATTGAATAGTTCATGATAAAATACATTACATTTTTATAGACAAAAGAAAATGTATATTTCATGATAAAATAAATTACATTTTTATAGAGAAAAGAAAACGTGTATTTCCTAATAAAATAGATTACATTTTTGTTAGAGAAAAAAAGAAGTATATTTCAGCACCAACATTATGTCCCTTATTTTCCGTTTTCCTTTTAGTGAAATTCCGTTTTTTCAATTCTTATAGTATTTGATGAGAAATTTGCAATAAAATATGTTATAATTATTATTAAAACTGAAAGCAAAGACAAAATTCAAATCTGCTATTTCACTATTTCAACTATCAACAATTTTTTTTTAAATTTTAAAATCCGAATCAAAAAGAAATTATTTGTAAAAAATAAAAAGAATGTAATATAACAAGACAATAAAACAGTGAAATGTGGCAGTGTATAATTATCTTTGTTGGTTGGTTGGGTATTACGGCATGCCAACCCATCGGGTTATTTAATGCCTAAAACGTTTTTATTTATTATTTTTATTTGGTATAATTTTTATGCGTATAGTTATTTGAACGCTATAAACAAATACCAACGACATCAAAATAAAATGATATGCAGTCTTGAATTGTCTGCTGAAGTCAGCATTTGATTTTTTATATAATTAATTTGTAGGTCTATGAGCCTACAGCCTTGATAGAAGGCCAATTCTTTTCAGATATTCTATTATGTTTTAGGATTTATTTTCTCAAATAATTCCTTCATACTGTTAACTTTATAAAAAGTTTTTTGGATGCGAGATAGGTTTGTACATTCTATTAAAATATGCCTAATTGTGTAATGGTTTTCGCATGGACATTTAGGAGGAGATTCTTCTTTTAGAATAAAGTTGTGCGTTAATCTAGTGTGGCCTATACGTAGTTGAGAAAGAATGGTTTCTTCTCTTCTAGTATTACTAGCTTCACGTTTTCTTTCTTTCAGAAAAGGCTCTATTTGGCGGAGCTTGTTTTGGGCATTTTCATTCCACAATTGTTGCCATCTTTTTGTGATTATTTGTTTGATTTTATGTTTCAAGTCTGTGTATGGTAGTTTAGAGGTTTTGTCAGGAGGTATGTTAATTGCAGCTTTAGCTAATGAATCAGCTTGTGGGGATTTAGGAATTAACAGTAAAACTCCCAACCGGATATTGACTCGTCGGCTGCCAGATACAAAATGTATAAATGCGTCGCCACGCATAAGGCTCCACGCATCCATCCAGTTAAAAATCAGAAAAAAAAAAAAAAATAATAAAAAGTAAAGTAGCCAATGGGAAGCGGTCGCACCAAAATTAGAAGGATTTTGGAGTAGCGAATTTGGAGCCGGTGAAGAGAACCGCTCTTTTTTTCGGGTAGTGACGTCGAACCGACAACACCGATTTTGCCGTCTGGTGTTTTTGGGCACCACGCTGTGTCTTGGGACGTAACGTTGGTTAGTCCATTCACCAAGTAAATAAAGGAAAGTATGGAAGAAATGTTTTCGTCTCTTATCTGTTTCTATCTTTTCTTTTTGTATATTTCTTTTGGACTTTCTTTGGGCAAGGCATTGCACCAGCCAGTCAACGTGGGGTAAAATAATATAACCAAAATATGGAGTCAGATATCTTACGGCAACAGTCTTGCACTTAGCGCCTGACTACCTAAAAGCCTTCAAACTCCACACTGGTGACCTCGACGCAAAAAACCTTTAAACACCACATTGGTGACCTCGACGCGAAAAAGCCTTCAAACCCCACAAGCTTTATCATTTCCTTGGATTCCCATATGGCCTGGAATCCAGCAGAATATGATTTTTTTGCTCTGTCTAAGGGCGTGGAGTTTGTTTAATAGGTTGACGATTAGAGGGTTATCGAGTTTTTGGTTTTTTATAGAGTGTAGAACTGATATGGAGTCGGAGTAGATAATGAATTTCTTAGCTTTGTTATTTGAAATGGTTTTAAGTGCCAAATTTATTGCACAGATTTTGGCTGTAAATATGGAAGTTTCTTTAGGAAGGGATTGCTTCATAGTTTTATTGTTTAGAACTGCTCCACACCCGGTTCCATAGTTGTCCTTGGAGCCGTCTGTGTAGATGTGTAGATAATTAGGAAGATTGTCTTGGATGTTATGGAGTTTTTCTTGGTATATTAAGGGGTGTGTTTTCTTTTTTGAGAGTTTGTTTAAGTCTAGTATTACCTCTGACTTTTTAAGAAGCAGGGAGGGGAATTTAGCTGTACTGTATCATGAATATTTTTAATAGAGATATTTGCATTTTCCAGAATGGGTTTCATGCGGAGACCAAAGGTTTTTATGGCCTTTTCCTTTTCGTTAAATAGGGTTTGGTGTTTGGAGTTAAAAATGCAGTCATGAGCCGGATTGGTTGGTAGTGACTTGATTTTGTTGTAATATTGTAAACCTAACTTTGTGAATCTGAATTTTAGAGGTGGTTCGTATGCTTCGGAGTCAAGGCTCTCCACTGGGGATGTGCAGAAAGCCCCCAAGATGAGTCTTAATCCTTCATGGTGAACAGTATTTAATGTTTTCAGATAGGACTTTCTGGCTGCTCTATATACGTAGCAGCCATAGTCGATTTTTGAGCGGATTAATGTTCTATATAATTTTAGTAATGTTTGAAAATCTGCACCCCAGTCTGTATGGGCTATTATCCGAAGTAGTTTCAGTGTTTTATTACATTTATCTTTTATATATTGTATGCGGGGAATGAAAGAGAGTTTTCAATCAAAAATAATACCGAGGAACTTGTATTGACTGACGACCGGAATTTCCGAATCGTCCAACTTCAATGTAGGGTCGTTGTGCATTTTTCTCAACTGGCAAAAATGCACGCATTGAGTTTTTGTTTTGGAGATCTTAAATCCATTTATGGTTGCCCATTTATTATTTTTGTTGATACTCTGTTGCAGTTGACGCTCTGCTGTCCATATATATTTGGATTTCGATGTGATGCAGAAGTCATCTACATATAAATAGCTATCAACTCCAGGGTTTAGGCAATTGGTAATGCTATTAATTCTTATGTTGAAGAGGGTTACTGATAATATACTCCCCTGGGGGACCCCTTCTTCTTGCTGTTGAATATCAGACAATGTTGTTCCAATTCGAACTTGAAATTTCCTGTCTGTGAGAAAAGCTTTTATAAAGTTTGGGAGTCTACCTGTCAAACCCATATTAGGCAGGTCTTTCATAATACCATATCTCCAAGTGGTTTCATACGCTTTCTCTAGATCAAAGAATACAGCAATGAGGTGTTGTCTTTGGATGTTTGCCTCTCTAATGGAGGTTTCTAACCTGACCACATGATCAATCGTAGATCTTTGGCTTCTAAAGCCACATTGAGAGTTAGTATAAAGGTTGTTGGATTCAATGAACCAAACTAATCTTTTATTGACCATACGTTCTATGGTTTTGCAGAGACAGCTTGTTAGTGCTATTGGTCGATAATTAGACGGATAGAGGCTATTTTTCTCTGGTTTAGGTATAGGGATTATGGTAGCTACTCTCCATGAGTCTGGAAATTTACTACTTTCCCAGATCTCATTTAGAGCAGCTAATAAGTAGTCAAGAGACCTTCGGGGTAATTGTTTGAGAAATTCGTAGTGAATTTCATCTGGGCCGACTGTCGTGTTGTGTGATTTTTGGATGGCTTCTTTTACTTCTGCCAATGTGACATAATTATCTTTGAGGTAGAATCATGAATCAGAGATTCCTTCTTTAGGAACAAATATTCAGGTTGTTAAGCATCTGAAAAAAACTTTAAAAAAATTTTTCAGTTTATTCTAAGTAAAAGGGTTCAGATTAAATTGATTTATAGTTTTTGATTTACAGTATTAAATTCAACACAAAAATTACAAATTTAACAAAATCACCAGCAAATAACTTTTATCTCAATAATGAATATCTAAGTAAGTCAAAAGTTTTGATTGAAATCTTACAAAACAGAAATTAAACTATAATAATTGAATCATTGTGACAACAAAAAAAAAAGTTTTTAAAAAGTTTCCCAAATTGAGAAATTACCAATCTCTAAATCTCTATTGTAATACAATATTGTGAGTTGCTTGGTGTTCTCTGGGGTAAGATTTTCATGTTGTTTATTTAGTAAATGTTTATACTGAGAAAGTGAACTTTATTTATTCTCCGTCCCACCAACAGACAAGTACGGCACAAGGCCTTTTTTAAAGTGGGTTCCAGACGCAGGGCCGCAGCCCACATGTGTCCGGCAAGATCCAAAAATACCTTTGATCCCGTCGGCATTCCCCCAATGGGGGCGCCACAGACGCCAGGAAACAAAACAGCAAACAATGGGTAAAACAATTGGTGAACTCTGAGAAAGTGAACATTCATGATCTAGGCTGGTAACAGGCATCTATATGATCTTATTGGCAATCTTTTCTAGAAAAAGAAATCAGCCTTTATTTGCATTCCAAAATGCTGAGATATTAAAAGGACTTGGTAAGTCATTTTGTTTATTTGAATACATTTCAAAATCTTCAAGGAAATCAGTAAAAGTATTTTGCAACTCCTTAACAGTTAAAAAAACTATCAACATTATGGCTGATACAGGGTAACTGTCAAGCATCAGACAAGTTACTTTGTAATAGTTATACACAGAGTGGGCATCCTAATATTTATTTAGTTTCAAAAAAAAAAAAAAAAAAAAAAAAAAAAAAAAAAAAGTGCTAAACACCTTGTAAATTTGAGATGACCATATTTACCAAACCCCTCTGCTCGAGCAGGATATGATACAAGGTCAATTTTTAAGCAGAGTTTAACAGGTTTGAATTCAGAGTTTTCCTTCTCCTAGACTAGTTGCCTCACCAAGGCTGAAGAACTCAGTCTGCCCTACTATTTACCCATAGCTGGAGGGAGAATAATTAGATTCATACCTTTCCCAAGGGTATTAGTGCTATGTGAAATGCTATCAGTCTCATCCAGGATTTGAACTTGCATCGCAGTATCCATTTCCTACGACGATAACCATTACACCACGGGCACTTATAAATTTGAGATGACAGTTTCTGGGTAAATGCTGATTTAGAAGTACCAGTATGCAAATACTGTTTTACATTCTCCATGTTATATACAACACATTCAAGTGGAGACTTAGTTTCCTCTAAGTGTGTCAAAGCTGTTATTAAATGGGTGCTTTTCTCATATATAAAATGCAGATTCATGTGTCAATTATGATAAGATGATGCATGATGTAGTCAACCATCATCTAATAATTCTAGGGTCTTGTCTACTACGAGACCATGACTCTTTTCTTGCTTTAAGAATCCTTCATAAAACTCTACATAAGAAGAGTGATATTTGGCCACATTAAATCAGAAATTCCATCTGGTTACCACGAGCACAAGAGACAGTTTTATTTGTTCCTTAGACAGAGAGACCTCAATCTATTTCAAGCATGGCTGTTTTCAGCTCGGCTTGATGAGAGTAATGTGTTAGCTAACATTATCAGATGTTGACTCGTATAAAAATACTTTGCAAACAAAATTTAAAGTATATGTTCAGCACAACATATGGTATCTGTTAACAAACACATTTGATAAAATTTTGGGATGAACATTTTTACAATAGGCTGCAGAATCTGTTTCAAATGCAATATGAACAAGTCACGGTGCAAATGTCTGCCTGACATAGGAGTATGATAATATGTTTACTTTTGCTCATATTGCAAAAGTAAAAAATCCTACATAATAGTAATAAGTATTAATACAAAGTCTGATGAAAACATTAGGCTTATAAGTCCCAAAAATTCATTGAGAATTGTCCAGCCAGACTCATGGCATAATGGATATAGGCATCCAGTTTAAGATGGATATAGGCATCCAGTTTAAGATGGATATAGGCATCCAGTTTATGATGGATATAGGCATCCAGTTTATAATGGATATAAGCATCCAGTTTATAATGGATATAAGCATCCAGTTTATACAGTTCTAAGTGAAGTCATCTGGAGGATGCAGGCTCAATTCTGACTACAGGTGAAAATAATTACAGAATACTTGAAATAGCTTAACAGTTGTGTCTGGTCATTCCTAATAGAATTAGAAAAATTTACCCCCATAGATTAAATAAAGGGTTCAGTTCAAATTTCTGTGAAGGTTCTCAAGTTTGACAAGAAGGTTCCTGAATTTAACAAGAAACACCTGAAAAAGTTTTGAAGGGCACATCAGTAGAAATGTTGCGTATATCATACTTTAAATAATATAAATTATTCAGTTTCATCTAAAAATAATTCAAACAAATAACATGAGTTCAGGTCTTATTCTATTAATAATATTATTATAGATTATTAGTTTACTTAATGATTATGTCCAAATTTTTAGTTAGTCTTAAAAGGACACATTTTATAGTAATGCCCTTGGAGAAAAGAATGAATCCATCTGCTCTCCCTTCGACTAACTATGGATGAATCGAAGGGCAGATTTGGTTCTTTAGCCTAAGTTAGACAACCAGTCAAGGAAAAGGAAAATTGTATTCAAATAATTGACCTTGTGTCATATACTACCCATGGTGGAGCAGTTGGGTAAATAGATACATTGTATTGCAATTCTCTTGTCAACTGACAACTATTGATCTAAGTAAATAATAAACAATTCAACCAAAATTTTTCAGTCCAAAAAATAATTGGATTTCCTATACAATGTTGTTTGTTCAGAAAACCTGACAAGATCATTAACTCTCACTGATTTTATTTTTTATTGATATAAACACCTTTTTATTTCAATATATATTCCTAATTACATGCACACACACACACAATTTTTTTCATCACTTGGTTAAGATTAGTTTTTTTTTAATTTTTACATCTTAAATTTACTAAAGAACATTTATTAAGTAGGAGGAGCTTTTGTTCTGGTTTTGACATTTGAAAGTTTTAAGATTTAATTGTTGAAATTTATGCAAATTTAAACAAGTAAAATTACAGGTAAAAGAATATAAGATTTAAATCAATTTCCATCCGACTTACATACCCATGATACGGATATGTGAAACGTACATAGAATGTTCATATATATATATAACATAGGAATCCGGAAAGACAAAAACACTCATGACTTCTTAGTTCAGGTACGAAACTTTTATTAACTTTGAG
>OY757918.1:102300420-102302920 GCA_963585895.1 Sepioteuthis lessoniana
GAATTTGACAAATAAGTTACATAAATATGTTATTAACATAACATGTCAAATTGACTGATTTTAATGGCATGTTAACCCATCTAGGGTTATTCTAAACCTCCAGGTTATGGAATTGCATTCATTGTACATTTACATTTTTTGTGTAGGTGCTTCATAGGAGTTTTTTGTGCACAGTTATATATCATTATATGGACATACACGTACGCAAACAATACTAAAGCTCAGATAGACTACGTCCTTATAAACAAGAAATGGAAAAATAGTGCACTGAACTGCGAGGCATACTCCTCTTTTGAGGGTGTGTCCACCGATCACCGAATAGTCACGGTGAAAATACGGTTAAGCCTACGAAAAAACGCCAAACGAACAGCGACCACCAAACACTATGACTGGGCCCTATTAAACAACAAAGATATAAGAGATAAATACGTACTAGAATTAAGAAACAGATTCGAAACACTACAAGAAAAGACGGAAAAAAGTACACCAAACGACGAATACGAAAATTTCGTCAATGCACACCTCGAGGCAGCAGCAAAATACATTCCAACAAAACTCAAAACTAAATATAGAGTCCCATGGGAAACTTTAGTGGTGAGAGAAAAACGTGCACTAGTGAAAACAGCCTCCAAAAACTATCGAAAAAACCCAACAAACACAAATGCCTTAAAACTAAAAACGGCACAATATCAATTAGCAGGCATATATATAAAGGAACAGACAGAATACATTCAAAATCAGATAGATAAGATTAGAGACTCGGTGGAAGATAGACAATCTAGAATAGCCTCGCAAACAATAAACGAAGTGAGCAGAAGAAAGAACACAGCCAAAGCAAAACTTAAAGCAGCAAACCAACAAGAAAGAATAAAACTGTGGAAACAGCACTTCGAAAACTTACTTGGAAACCCACCAAAAATAACGCATGAACCAATCACCAGAATAATTAGCAAACAATTAGACATTAAACTAGGACCGTTCACACAAGAAGAACTCGACTCGGTTCTCAGAAAAATTAAAAATAGGAAAGCTGCAGGGCTGGACGAAATTCCCCCGGAAGTATGGAAGACCAGACAATTCAACGACATACTGCTCCGACACTGCAACGCAGTATACAATCAAAATCCAATAGATAAATGGATGAAGGGATGCATACTCCCCTTCCCTAAAAAGGGGGACCTCGGATTAGCCAAAAACTACCAAGGCATAACACTTACATCCATAGCTGCCAAAATCTACAACGCCCTAATACGAAACCGAATAGAACCCAAAATCGACAACATACTTAGAAAAAACCAAAATGGCTTCCGAAGAAATAGATCCACAACCTCACAAATATTAACCATCCGCAGAATCCTCGAAGGTGTACGGGCAAAGAACCTACAAACGACATTAATATTTGCCGACTTTACCAAGGCTTTCGACTCCATTCACAGAGGAAAGATGGAACAAATCCAACTAGCGTACGGCATACCTAAAGAAACCGTAGCGGCAATAACGATTCTCTGTAGAAGCACTAAAGTAAAAGTACGATCATCGGATGGAGACACAGAATACTTTGACATTGTAGCAGGAGTATTACAAGGGGACACGCTGGCCCCGTACCTCTTTATCATTTGTCTAGACTACGTACTTAGAACATCGATTGATAAAATCAAAGAGAATGGCTTCGAACTGACGAAGAAAAGAAGCAGAAGATACCCCGCAACAACAATTACCGATGCCGACTACGCCGATGACATAGCGATACTGGCAAATACACCTGACCAGGCCGAAACACTTCTGCATAGTTTGGAACGAGCAGCAGCAAGCATAGGCTTCTATGTTAATGCACACAAAACGGAATATATGTGCTATAACCAAACGGGGGACATCTCCACTCTAGAAGGAACCCCACTTAAACTAGTAGACAAATTCACGTACCTAGGAAGCAGCGTCGAATCAACCGAAAAGGACATCGAAACGAGGTTAATGAAAGCATGGACAGCTATCAATAGGCTATCGATTATATGGAAATCAGACCTAACCGATAAAATGAAACGTAGTTTCTTCCAGGCAGCGGTCACATCGATACTGCTATATGGATGCACTACATGGACTCTAACAAAATGGCTGGAGAAGAAGCTAGATGGCAATTACACAAGAATACTGCATGCAATCCTGAACAAGTCCTGGCAGCAACACCCCACAAGACACCAACTGTACGGCCACCTACCCCCTATCACGAAAACTATCCAAGTTAGACGAACCAGACATGCAGGACACTGCTGGAGAAGCAGGGATGAACTCATAAGAGATGTACTCTTATGGATCCCCACACATGGCCGCGCAAAAGCAGGACGACCAGCTCGAACGTACATTCAGCAGCTATGTGAGGATACAGGATGTTGTCCTGAAGACCTACCTAGGGCGATGAACGATAGGGAGGAGTGGCGAGAGAGGGTCAGGGATATCCGTGCTACCAGTGCGATATGATGATGATATATCATCAAGTATTCAT
>OY757918.1:102307920-102542920 GCA_963585895.1 Sepioteuthis lessoniana
AATGTTTCCTTTTTCATATATTTCTTGATATATAAATTTAATTTTGTTTGTACTACTTTGTTTTGAATGTTCTTTTGTCTGCATCTTTCACATTGTCTACTTCATTTGCCTTTTCAAATATAAACCAACAATAAATGGTGGGGGAACTAAATACCAAACAACAGTACCTCTACAATAGTTGCAAATCTACCCTGTTCCTTGTTGTCATAGAATGACAAGTGAGTTGTGATAATAAAAATAAGCAGAAATTCAAAGATGAATGAAAATACTAATCCACTCTGATAAATAATTATCAGCAAAAATTTGATCAATATTATTTGCTTAGTTAATTAGAATATTGCTCTCTCTCTCTCTCTCTCTCTCTCTCTCTCTCTCTCTCTCTCTCTGTGTTTTTAACATTCCACAAATCCTAATATTAAAAGAGTCGAATCTTAAAAAGGCAAACATTTTAATTTAGTTGGTCGGAACAAATATCAATGAAAAAGGTTGAATAAAAAGACTTTGAAGCAGTTGTTCCTCTCACCATCACCAAAGTCACAAGCACTTAGAAACTTTATTGTAGTTGGACAAAAATATAAAAGAGACTCTGCTAATTAATATTGCCAAAATGAGATTGTGGCTAAAGAACAAGTTTCGAACTGGTCAATATTGAGGTCCGGCCAAAGTAAAAGCAGATTATCAAGGGTAAAGTTAGTGCAATTGATTATAAATTATTCTTTAAACAACCAGCAATGAGAAGATTTTATGTAAGTACTAATAAATAAATTATACGTAGTGATTTAATAAGTCTTAACTTTAGTCGACTGCCAACATTTGTTATGTTTTATCATCGTTAAGGAAGCTAGCATCTTGCCCACTTCCCTAGAATCTTAACAATTTGGGTGCAGAGAGCAACTAGAGTTGCTCAAATATAAGTAAGTTGACTGACCATAGTCAAGGGCAACTCGAAGGCTCCCTTTTTAATAGCTACAACACCGAAGTGTAAGGGAGGGTGCTACTCCTTTCCTCAGATTCCTCCACTTACTCTTGATTCAAATCTCATAATGCTGAGTGTTAAGGAGCTATCAAGTACCATTTTTTGGGTCTTTGGTATGACTCGACCTGGGATTGAACCCTGGTCTCCTGAACCATTGGCAAACACTCTAACCGTTATACTAATGAATGCATAAGGGTGAGATGCAACTTTAAATCACATTAAAAATTTCGGATTTTGAATGATAAACCCACTGTAAGGGCTTCTTGTTCAAAATGTCCCTTCCTTATAAATTAAGACAATAAATATTTTATTACTTCTAAGACTTTACTAAAACAGTTGTTTTTAGAAGTAACAGTGATTAAAAATATTCTCTTATAAACACGTTAGTGAAATATTCACTCCTGTTGGACAAAATCCGAATTTTTTTCACCATAAATGTTTTAATTACTTATCAAAATGTATTGAAATTCCATTAAGGTTTTTTTTATTTACAGTTTTTTTTTACATTTTATGATCAAAAGTGCAGCATCAAAGGGTAAAAAAAAAAAAATACATTATGTTCTGACGATTGATTAATCAATTGATTTTAATGGAACATCAACCTGTCTAGCATTATTTTATGCCTACAGGTTAGGGAATCAGGTTCATATTTACGTTTTTGTGTAGTTGTTTCTTAAGACGGTGTTTTTATTTTTTGGCATATGGGACCCCAAATTCAAAACCTTTTTAAATAAATATAGATATATATTGAATAATAATATTAATAATAATAAAGTTTGAACAAAGAGACTTGCTATCACTTGTTCTAAGAAAAAAAGCAAAAAAAAAAAGCAAAAAAAAAAAGCAAATAATTTTTGAACAGCATTAAATATATGATAGTAAATGTAACAAAATTAGAACCAGTAAGTCCAAAGAACACCCTTAGTGCTAGACCAATTGTCTGAAAAAATAAAAATTGATTTATGACCCTTGTCACTTCCTGTTTCTAGCTGAGATTCCCCTTTCCTAAAAGAAAAGTTAGTTGAAGTCAGGACTCCGGACAAGTAAATTTGGGAAGGAACTATAAAACAAAGAACCTTCCTTCTTTGTTTTATAGTTCCTTTAATGAAAATAACCTTGAATGATTAAAACAATAAATCCCCAAGATTATAAACCCATTACAGGACTTTGTAAGTGACCATATTTACTAGATGCAAAACCTTTAAAATATTCTTTTAGATATAAAATTTCTTACAAGAAGAGACCTAAAGAAAACCATTTATCGCTGTCCGTAAAATATTTTCATTGTAAATGTACTATTCATAACCACTTGCTTCACATAAAACTCATATATGTCTACAGACCTACCAATTCTTGTTATTGTTGTTTGTTCTTTTTTTTATGTGTTTAAATTTGTTATTTTGCATGTCTGTCAAAAGCCTAATAATTTGTATTATTCTATTTTACATTCTTTTCTACTTTCGTAAATACTTACTTCATTGTATTAGGTCGCGACCTCACAAATATTAACTACCATAGAATCCTTGAAGGTGTACAGGCAAAAAACCTGCAAGTGACTTTACTATTTGTCGACTTTACCAAGGCCTTCGATTCCATTCACAGAGGAAAGATGGAACAAATCCTACTAGTATACAGCCTACCTAAAGAAACCGTTGCAGCAATAACAATTCTCTATAGAAACACCAAAGTAAAAGTACGATCACCAGATGGAGACACAGAATACTTCGACATTGTAGCAGAAGTACTACAAGGGGACACGTTAGTTCCATACCTCTATCATTTGTCTAGACTACGTACTTAGAACATCGATTGATAAAATCAGAGAGAATGGCTTTGAACTGACAAAGAAAAGAAGCAGAAGGTACCCCACAAAAACAATTACCGACGCCGACTACGCCGATGACATAGTGATACTGGCAAATACACCCAACTAAGCCGAAATACTACTGCATAGTTTAGAATGAGCAGCTGCAGGCATAGGCCTCTATGTCAATGCGCACAAAACGGAATATATGTGCTATAATCAAACGGGTGATATCTCCACTCTAGACAGAACCCCTCTTAAACTAGTAGACAAATTCACTTACCTAGGAAGCAGCGTCTCATCAACCGAAAAGGACATCGACACGAGGTTAACGAAGGCTTGGACAGCTATCAATAGGCTATCGATTATATGGAAATCAGACCTAACCGATAAAATGAAACGCAGTTTCTTCCAGGCAGTGGTCGCATCGATACTGCTATATGGATGCACTACATGGACTCTAACAAAATGGCTGGAGAAGAAGCTAGATGGCAATTACACAAGAATGCTGCGAGCAATCTTGAATAAGTCCTGGTGCCACACCCCACAAGACACCAACTGTACGGCCACCTGCCTCCTATCATGAAAACTATTCAAGTTAGACAAACCAGACATGCAGGACACTGCTGGAGAAGCAGGGACGAGCTCATAAGTGATGTACTCTTATGGACCCCCACATATGGCCAAGCAAAAGCAGGACGACCAGCACGAACATACATTCAGCAACTATGTGAGGATACGGGATGTAGTCCAGAAGACCTGCCAGAGGCGATGAATGATAGGGAAAAGGGGCGAGAGAGGGTCAGGGATATCCGTGCTACCAGCACGACATGATGATGATGATTGTATTAGGACAACTGTTAGTGGCGACTATATCTCTAACCTTTGTTTATTATAGAAGTAATTCTAGTTTAGAGATACACCGTTTGCTACATGCACACGGTTGAATTGACTACAAATAACTTTTAAACAGTTCTATTTGACCAATAGATGAGTACCCTAATAGGTACTAACACTCTGGTTCAGAGTGGACCTAGGAGTATTAGCAATAAAAGGATACATCACACTCCCTAGATCTCTAGAACTGGAACTTTGCCATCAGATGCAATCTTGTACCATACACAAGACACCCTTTTTTAGGGAGAGGGGGGTCTTACTCTTCAGCAAGGGATACACTTGGTGTATTCTAAACCCTGTCAACAGGGTTATACATTTTGCTGAATTTAGGGATTTGTCTTTACTCAAGACAGAAAATCTTTTTTGTACAACCTAAGCTGACTGGTTCGGATTTGAATTCAGCTTATGCAGGGTTCATTCAGCCTTTATCATAGAGAGAATGGGCAAAATTCAGTTGCTGACCAACTGAGAGAGATTGTAATGATACTTCTTCACAGTCACCATCAAAAGACAGAAAATTTTGAAAGTTAGATGGATGGTTGGAGATACCTAGTTTAGAACAAACAATCTATACAAGCCATACCTTTCCAATGTAGACCTCAATAACTTTATATTCTTATATATCCTGATATTCTCTATGCTGTAATTTTTTAAGGCTACCAAAAAGCTGTTGAAGTGGATATCAAATTTATTAATTAAAATCATAATTAACTGCAAATAAATGAATAAGTTATAGTCAATTTGCATCTGTTGGGGCCAGTTTTGATTTATTTCAAATGATACATTTTCCCAATATATTTCTGTCATGATTTAATAAATAAATAAATAAATAAATATGAATTTTGAGGGCTGCATGTATCCAGTAGACCAAGAGTTGGAAACTCCTGAACTAAAATAATCAAAGTTAAGTGAAAAAAATAAAAATAAAAAATAATATGGATTAAGTAAAAACTGAAACTAAATCAAAATGAATTTATTTTGTTTCTACATGTCAATCATTTTCTTCTAAGTTTAATAACTTATAATGATGATAATAAGAATCATAATAATAATCCGAGGCAACAATTCAGGAAAAAATTCATTTTCTATACAAAACAATTCATTACTGTCCGGTATGTATGAGGAAGTGAAATGTAAAATCCAAGAAACTGTCAGCTTTTTTGGATGAGAGAACATTAAATCACATTTAACTGTGACATCAGCTGAATTTCTCTTGGGACCTACAAAGTTAACTAGAACTAATTGTTTTTACACCCTTATTTTGGCTGGATTATAATACCATGAACAATACTCTATTCAAATTAAAACTCCTATGAGAGCATAATTTGGGAAATTTGCCAGGCTTGTTGCTAAAATAAAAATGAAATATTGTCAGAATATTTCTCAGCATTGGATGCTCAATACTTGTGGAATAATTCATTACAAAATTTCAGACAATATTTTGTATTTTTTTTTAATTAATCAAATCTCTATTCAAGTTTTAATTCTTTTTCTTTATATATATCATATATACTCATATTATGAAAATCTTTTAAGACCAATCTTTCTGCTCAAAAACAAGAAATATCAAAATATCTTTCTAGGCTAGCATAGCCAAAAGTGAGGGGTCATTTATTACAGGCAATATATGATAAAAACACCTTTTTGTGGCTAAGAAATTAAGGGTCATTGATTACATGGAGTTCATTATTCAAGTATATATGATATCTATTTACATTGACTTGGATTTCTATCTTTAACTTTAATGGGAACATACATTCCAAATCATAAAGTCAGCTACACATAGAAATTCATAATTAAATGGACAAATAAAATCAGTTACAAATTTTAGATCTAGAGCCTGATCATTAAAATTGGACACACACACACACACCAAAACAAAAAAAACACATGGATGAAATTGAGAATAGGTCATGTAATCACAAAATCAATTAAAGAGTCAATCACAATTCACCACTTTTTTCATTTTAGAACCAGGTCAATTGCCAACAATCAGAGGAACAGAAATCGAGTTAAAAGCTAGGTGGTCATAGTGATGTCAGTAGAAAAACAGTACAAATTGGCAAATGATCTTTAAACTGTTTAGCAGGTCAATTGATGGTTATTTTTTAAAGTCTACTTCAGTTTAAGTGATTATTCAATCATCATCATCATGTCGCGCCGCCTGCGCGGATATCCCTGACCGTCTCTCGCCATTTCTCCCTATCATTCATCGCCTCCGGCAGGTCTTCAGGATTACAACCCGTGTCCTCACATAGCTGCTGTATGTAAGTTCGTGCTGGTCGTCCCACTCTTGCACATCCATGAGTGGGGGTCCACAGGAGTACATCGCTTATGAGCTCGTCCTTGCTTCTCCAGCAGTGTCCTGCGTGTCTGGTTCGTCGAACTTGTATAGTTTTTGTGATGGGGGGCAAGTGTCCGTATAGTTGGAGTCTCGTGGGGTGTTGTCGCCAGGACTTGTTTAATACTGCTCTCAACATTCTTGTGTAATTTCCGTCCAGCCGCTTCGTAAGCGTCCATGTGGTCAAGAGTTTAGGTTTATCTTATAAAAGGTAAAAACAGTTTTTTTCTTGGTAGACAATGACCATCCATGAATCTGTGGTTGTTAGCCGTTTGCAAAATAGATTAGAATATCTCATAACTTCACATTTAATGAAGTTTCAACGGAAAACTGATAAAAATTTCAAAACATTTTAAATAAACTGTAATAAAATATTCATGTTGAAATGGACTGTGAAAAAATGAATTTGAAAAGGTTTCATTTAAGCAACTTTTCAATAACAATTCAGATCAAATAGCTTGCTAATAAAGTTCTAAGTTTATATCCTTGGTATGACACTAAACTGCATCCGACAATAAAACTCCAGTTCTGAAAATCTTGGTAGTGGGGAGAACCCCTACATTGCCATTACTCCTAGGTCCACCCTGTTAGGGTGCCATTTGTGGTTCAAATACATCTGTTTAAAAATCATTTGTATACAATAACACCATGTGCAAAACAAGAAAACTCTTAAGAAACTACCCATGAATCTAAATATAAAGAGGATCCCCTAGACAGGCTGACATATCATTAAAATCAGTTAAACTAACTTCAATGGAAATTTTAAAACTAATTGAATAAAGAATTTTTAAAAATTAAAAATCCATTTATTCCTTAAGAAGTGAATCGTGTGTGATCCTGAAGCCAATAATCATTTCTTTTATGATATAAATTTCTTTTAGTATTTTTTTTTTTTTTAGTTTTTATAGGGATACAAGAAATAATTATCTCCCTTGCATAATTTACTTGTCTACAAGGGGCTCAAAGAGTGTCATATGACAGATCAGAAAGTTCTTGACCACTTGTTACTTCTGATCACTGACTGTCAGGAAACAGTAAAGCTACATAGCTATTTCATCTTCCCTCATCAAATAAGTCTTTTGACATTTTGTACCCCTTCATACTAACTTGTTGCTTGTATGAAGTGGGGAGTAGAAAACAAGGCCTCAGGAATTAAATGTACAAAAGAATTTCAACAAACAAGAAATAACAGGAACACTTTTATTTTTAATTATGTGTGATGGTCAAGAGAGTCTTTAATTTGCAATTATTTTGGTGTCAGAAGCAAACCAGTGCTTGTAGACAAAAAAAAAAAAAAAAAAGAAAAAAGAAAGGAAATTACTCTCAAATATTTTGTCTTTATTTTTTTTGTGGAGCAAGTTTCTTATGCTTCTGTTTATACTTAAAAAAAAAAAAAAAAAAAAAAGTTATAATTCTTGCTCACGTAATTTTCCTATATAAATATGTCCTTTTTTAATTCTTATTTATATGCGTTTCGCCTCTTGCCTTGTGTGGTTATTACTGTAAAATTTGTCTTCATTACACTACAATATTATAGCTTCTGAATACATTAGGGTTTATTAGTTTGATGAGTTCTTTTTACTAACTATGCTTTTCTCTTTTCTCTTTCTTGTGACTCACTTCAAGCTATGGGTTCTTTAATATATATATATATATATATATATATATATATATATATATATATATATATATATATATATATATCCCAAGAATTCCAAGTTGTTGCTCAAGTTAAATTTTGTTTTCTCAAATTATATTGATTAATTCTTATCCCCAAAGAGTCAGGTGGTATGTCTTTTTGCTGTGGAATTTTTTTGAATCAGAGTCTCGTGCCAGTTTGACTTTGGTCAATTTTTAGAATTTATGAAATGTGTTTTTTTTTTTTATTATTACTGGTAGGACATCTTCAGAAAAAGATATTTTCATTCGTTTTAAGTTAAAACTATAATACTTAGAACCATTACAAACTACTTGTTTATTGAACAATATGTGAATAATTCTATTAGGACACATTTATATATTCTTTCAATACTGCTGGTATGTATATTGTCTACATAAGATGTTCTAGTATGTGTAAACTAGTTTCTTTTGTCTTTCCTTATGTTGTGTTCAGTGTTAGTATATCATGGATATACTACTGCTAATATTGTTTCATAGTGAGAGGAGACTCAACTAAATATTCTCCCAACCAACATTCCAATAATGTAATGGGAACGGTTTTGTTTTGTTTCTTTGTAAAAGTTTTAGTAGGCTTTTTTTAAAAGCCCAACAAGTCATCTACATATTTTGAATATTCACCAATCCCAGACAGGATGTGACACAAGGTCAATTCTAAAGCAGAGCAAAGCTGGTTTGAATTTAAAATTTTCCTTCTGTGGATACAACACTTTAAAATGGCATTTAAGAGCAAATTCATTCTCAAAAAGATCTTTTTTCATTTAAGTCTTGTCGGAAATATTTGCTGTGAAAAAAAAAAAGAAAAAAAAAAAAATCAAGTACAAAGAATGCAGAAAGTCAACCATGAGGTGATAGGGGGTGGAGAAAAAGAAAGAAAACCACTTCTCAGACTTTTCTGATGAGACATAAGCAAACAAAAGATGTTTTTTTAAATGAATCCAGCCATTTAGAAGTTTTCCTTTTCATAGACTGGTTGCTTAACCAAGGCTATAGATAGCCCAGTCTGCCTGAGTATTTACCCATAGCTGGAAGGTGAGAACAGATGGATTCATGCCTTTCTCCAAAGGCATTAGCACAAAATGAAATGCCATCAGCCTCATCCAAGGTTTGAACTTGTATCGCTAATTCCATTTTTCTAGGACAATAACTGTAACGTTATATGCACTTCCAAATATATTTTGAATACATCTTAAAAAAAAAAATTAATAAATAAATAAATAAAAAATAAAACATGGAAACAAAAAAGGTCCAAATTTTCTATGGAACCAACATCCCAAAATTAATTCCAAAAATCTAATCTCTAAATAAATTGGGAGGACACCCTATGGTGTAGTTGTTAACGTACTAGACTGCAACATCATAGTAAGCGATTTCAAACTCCAATCATGCTATTATGTTCACTTTCATACAAATACCGTTGGGAAAGTTATGAACCCCCTTTATCTCTCCCAACTATGGAGGGTTAAATACTATCACTACTGTTCTTCTACAAGAATGGATATGCCATTAAATAAACCACAAAGGTTGATATGACATTAAACCAAACCAAACTAAATAAATAAATATATTTCAATTAAGAAAAAAAACCTTTTATCATATTTACCAAAGCCCTCCGCTCGGGCAGCATATGACACAAGGTCAATTTTTAAGCGGAGTTTAACAGGTTTGGTTTCAGAGTTTTCCTTCTCCTAGACTAGTTGCCTTACCAAGTCTGAAGAACTCAATCTGCCCTACTATTTACCCATAGCTGGAGGGAGAATAATTGGATTCATACCTTTCCCAAGGGTATTAGTGCTAGGTGAAATGCAATCAGTCTCGTCTAGGATTTGAACTTGTGTCGCCGTGTCCATTTCCTAAGACGATAACCATTACACCACAGGCAGCTTTTATGTTTGTAGAAAAAGATCTTAACATTTTACTTTGTAAAATGATTGATTTAATTGCATATCAACCCATGTAAGATTATTTTATGTCGAGGGGTTAAGGCAACATGTTCATTGTATATTCATATTTACATTTTTTTAAAGTTGTTTCTGAAGAGGGTTTTTTTTTTTTTGCACACTGTCATATATCAAGTATTCTTATCTAATACAAATAATTTCCAGACTGCTGTATTATTTCAAGTAACTAATAATGACAATCTTTATTAAACAATTATTACTTCAAGTAACTATTCTTAATACAAATAATTTTTAGCTATAGGGCATCAAGTATTCCTATGAAATACAAATAATTTTAAATTATTTTATTAGACCCATAAATGCAACCCTAACAGGTAAAACCACCCCAAATCAGAGTAGACTAAGGAATAATAACAATGAAAGTGTGTCACACTCGTCAAATCTCCAGAACTCGAACCTCACCATCAGATGCCGTTTAGCATCATATCCAGGATACCCCTTTTTATGGGTGTCTCACCTCTCTGCAACGGAAAGTCAACATATAAGCCCCACCAACAAATTAGACTTGTAAAATAAGTTTCAATAAATCAGTTTATTATTCAAAATTAGGATTAAAAGTCAGACTGTTATAAAATAAATAAAAGAATAAAACCAAAATCCTATTTGAAAATAAATATCTCATAATTCGGTTTTATTTGATTTGTGGGTTGATTAAACTGAATGGTAACAATGGGGAAAAAAGATTTTCTTCAAGTAAAAATTTCAAAATGTAACTAAAGATAAAACGAATTGTTGAAAAAAGAATACTTTTCCTTATTTTTCTCCATTTTTACAAAAAGAGAATCAGAGAAGATGAAAGAATATCTCTATGGTGGGGAAAAAAGGAGACACAGAATTATTTTTAAAAATACCACTGTGTGCAAAATTTGTTTGATGTGAAAATAAAATCATTTTATTAAAAGAAATAAAATATGGAAGTTTCCGATTAAACAACTCAATTTCACAGAAACGACCAGCCATTTTTGATAAGCAGATTTTAGAGTGAAAAAAAATTTTTAAATATTAATTTTATCGAAAAAGAAAGGCGATGATAAATTGAGTAAATAAACTTACATTATGACAACAAAAGGTTGCCATACTTTATTAGTTCTTTTTCATTTTTACTGATGTGTTCATCTTACGCGCAAGCATGGTATAAAAATGGCAGAACCGCAAAACACCACCCTAAGTCAATGTTTCATTTTTTCTTAAATTATATTTATTTTTACGCCGGTCTAACAATTGAATAACTTACTTATTTTTATTCTACTCACTAAAAAACACAGCAACCAATAAATCAACACCCCAGTCTTGTCTTTAAAATATTTTTCGTGATGGATGCTTTTTTTTTGTAGAAGAGAGAAATATTTTACAAAGAAATTATTTCTTTTTCCTCTCTTTTTTTAAGAATACAAAAGAAAGGCAAGAACGGGATTCTTTCGACAAAGTTTTTCGCTTAAAAAAATAAATGAAGTCATTTTCTTTTTGAGAAAAAAATTGTAATTTATTGATTTTAATGGCATGTTATTTTATTCCTGGTAGCCGGCTCATTGGCCAAGTGGGTAGATTGTTTGCCAATGGCCCCCGGGAGACCTGGATTCAATCCCAGGTCGCGTCATACCAAAGACTTTTAAAATGGTACTTAATACTTCCTTGCTTAACACTCAGCAATTTAAGGTATGCAGTAAGGGTAAAGTGGAGCAATCCAGGGAAAAGAGTAGCGCCCTCCCTAACACTTCGGTGTAGTAGCTATTGAAAAGGGAGCTTTCGGGTCACCCTCGACTACGGTCGCCAACTTTTACTTATTTTATTCTTAGAGGTTATGGAATGACGTTAATAGCACATTCATATTTTTTGTATAGTTGTTTATTTCGTTTTTTGATGGGACCTAAACAAGTGCTACCACTCCGGGTCAAAGTGGACCTGGGAGCAATGGAAATGAATATGTACTCCACCTCCCCTCAGATCTCCAGAGCTGGAGCTTCATCATCAGATATAGTTTAGCGTCATACCCAAGACACATCCTTTTTTCGGGGGGGGGGTCTTACCTCCTCTACGGGGAGATACTGAGTGTTAAGCAAGGAGGTGTCGAGTACCATTTTTTGTGTCTTTGGTATAACTCGATCTGGGATTGAACCCCAGTCTCCCGGACCATTGGCGAACACTCTAAGGAAAGGAGTAGCGCCCTCCCCTACACCTCAGTGTATTAACTATTGAAAAGGGAGCCTTCGGGTCGCATTTGACTACAATTGCCAACTTTACGGGGAGATACAGTCTGCATATTGTAAGTCCGGCTGTCAGGGCTTTTAATTTCTTGACAAAAGTTTTTTTCTCAAATAAAAAAAGGTTAAACTTAAAATGAATTGCTAAATGAAGATTTTACATAAAGCTATTTCAAAATTTGAGTTTGTTTAAAAAAGAAAAAAAAAACTTTTATAGATAGCAATAAATTAACTCATCTACTTTTAACAAAAACGTGACGTTGTGGTTAATGTGCTGGACAACGACCTCATAGTAAGTAAGTTCGAACTACAGTCATGTTGAATCACTTTGAATCTACGAATTCTTTTATTCACCCTCCCCACTTTAGCTATGGGTTAAATAGTACCACTATTGTTCTTCTACAAGGATGGCTTTGACATTAAATAAACCACTAAGTTTGATACGCAATTAAACGAAGAAACTGAATCAAAATCATTAAATAAAATAAAAGCAAAGAAATATGCGTATTTTTAAAACACTTACCTGTGAGATCGATGCAAGAAACAAACTGTTTGTTTTGGGGCGATTTGCCGTTGTTGTCGTCGTCTTCTTCCTCCTTGCTTTTTTTTTTTTTTTTTTTTTATATCCCCACCAAGTTGAAGTAAATATCCAAATTATTATCATCCATGTGGATTGAACAACTGGTCAATCAACAATAATTGTTTATAGCTGTTATCGTCTGCTTTTTGAGCATAAAAGTTTTTTATACCCATAACAAGGATCATTTCTGGGTCGACTATTATTGAGTGGTGGACACAATCGACTGGATTACGATTCCATTCTTTTATATGGTAAAAGAAAAAAAGAAGAATACAATAAAGTCGTTTAAATATATGACAATTATTTGTAATTATTGTCAGTAAACAAAGAAAAAAAAAAGAAATCTCTTAACTTAAAATAAACTGATATTAAAACGAAATCCAACAAATGACTTCGATTTTCTCTAATTCAACGTATTTTCATATATTATTGATTTGATTTTTTTAATATAAATTAAACAGAATTTTTTAACTTATGGAAATTGAAAAAAAAATTTCTTCGCACCTGTCAAAAAAAGTTTATATTTATTTCTACGATTTGGAAAAGAATATAAATAATTTGATGACCTTTTTAGAAAACAAAAAGAAAACGGCTATTCCTTCAGTATTGGTTGTTGTATTTTTTTTTTTATTTTTATTTTTTTTAAATAAGACAATATTTTCAAAGAATGTATAATTTGAAGGAAATTTTTAAACACTATAGTATATTTGTGTAATTTGAGGTTTTTGGGGACCACACAAAAATCAGGGAGATTATTCATCTATTTTTTTTTTTTTTTTTTTAATGAGTAAGAAAACTTTTTTCAACTCGGTGAAATAACATTTTCTTTTTTTCATATTGCAGGTAAAATCGTGAGGTTCGAAGAGTTTGCTGGAGATTGTCCTTTAAAAAAAAAAAAAAAAAAAAAGAAGAAAAATAATATTAAGAATTTAAAGCTCTGTACACTGGTGGTCAGTCTTGTGTAATCATTGATGAATCTATTTATCGATTTGAAAAAAATGTAATGAATTAGTTAGAGAGAACGTGCCGGAATAGTTTTAGGTCCAAACCTGAGGACTGAAATTAGATGAGCTACAGAGACTCCTAGATATATACTACACACTAACGAAGCTATTCGAAAATGTCAGACCAACGTTTACAAATAATTTGTAATCGAAGAAAATGAATTTTATTGCGACTTTAAGGATTACGGTTTCTTTATTCCGGTTCCCAAATTACGAAAAAGAGAAAGAAGCATGGTGAAGTGGTTACTTACTGTGAAGAAATGTCAAGTTTGGTCATTTAGGGCCACTCACAAACAAAATCATACACCCACTTATCACAAGAAGGAAAATTGTATTTCGGGAAGGAGTGATTATTAAAAAAAAAAGTTATTTCTTTTTATGTATAGTTTACCCAGAGACGAACACCAAAGACTTTTTTTTTAATTAGATAAAATAAAATAAAAATAATTTAACGAAGGTAGACAAAATGGTTGTAAATATAATGTTCATTTTTCTTTTGTTTATATCATTACGTTCAAGTTTTGTTCCTCTTTAATCCTGTAAGTCATTGTATAAATCCGCGATCCCCACAGGGTTTTGTTAAAGTCCTTCCTACTGTCATATTTATTTTGCTTCGTACTGAAACTTTTTTTTTTCACCACCCACTAACGCACTGGCAAGAGGGTTGGGTTTAAGCCTGCATAGACAGAGATAGGAGAGAAGAGGGTAAAACTTGTCAAATAACTTTTTTTTCTTTTTATGTATAGTGGGGGTGTCTGTTGTCTTCATTTTCGTTGATTAAACATGATTGTCTGAGTGTGTGTTTAAACGCGTCAAAGATTTACTTTTTTAAGCCGCTGTTAAACATCATAGGTGGATAGCGCGTATCTTTAAAATAACTTGTTAATGACTTTTTAAAATTTAATTTTAGCGGTTTTTTGTGTTTACCTCTCCCCCAAGGTTTCAAATTAGTTTAGTTTATTTAGCGGTATATCAGCACTTTTTAATACTAAAATTTGATTAATATGTAAATGTTTGATTATAATCATAACTTTATATTTTCATTTTTTATTGTAATCATTTTTACTCACTTGTTTTATTAGCCTTCATTAACTTTTAGCACAAAATTTTAGAGTATCAAGTATTTCTATCCAATACAAATGATTTATACACAGTTATATAGTTTCGAGTATCTATTCCAATTTAATAATGATTAGTTGGTACACAATAATATGGTATCCAGTATTCCTATCGAATACAAATAATATTCAAAAATATCTGTTTGACCCATAAATCAGACCCTAACAGATATTACTATTCCAGATCAGAGTCAACCTGGGAGTTATGGTAATAAAAGAGTACTCCACACTTCTCAGACCTCTAGAATTGGAGCCTCACTACCAGAGTTTAGTGTCACACCCAGGACACTCTCTGGGGTGGAGGTCTTACCCCTTTGCCGGGGATACAGTTGGCGTATTATAAAAACTACCGACAGGGCGTCCCTGTTCCAGACATCGGTGTTCAAAGCCATGTTTTCGAAAGCTGATTTTCAAAGCAAGCAACCCGGTCCTCCTATTTGGAACAACACGATCTTCCTATTCCCTTTTGACTTCATTTAGCCCTGTACTCTAATACTAAACTAAACATCAATACAACAGCTTGTTCTTGATTAGGATACTGCTGAAATATATAAATTTAGTTCAATTAACCAGTTGCCTTGATAACGTAAAACAACTTTAGAGAGAAAATACGATTAATGAAAATTTTTTTAAGTTGGAAACATAAAATGAATTTCCCCATTTGGGTGAATATTTTTCATAGAGCGTCAGACGTTCCGTCGGCAAGGGCTTAAAATACATTAACTGTATTTATCCCCTGCAGAGAGTTAAGACTTCCCCCTAAACTACATCTTAAAGTGAGACTTCAGTTCTGTAGAGTGAAGTCGCCCTTCATAATCATTACTTGTACTTACATTCTGATCTAGTGATGTAGTATCGGTTAGGATACAACCAAATAGATTTTAACAAATTACTTGTGTTTGATAAAAATACTTCTTATCATAAAAACATGTGCAAGTTTCTTAAGAAACTACTCAAAAAGCGTAAATATAAACATACAATGTATAGCAATTCTTTAACCTCTACGCATAAACGAACCCCAGATGAATTGACATGCCGTTAAAATCAATTAATCATAGAGCGTTGAGGTGGCATATGGAATCTAAGACAGTGGGAATTTCTTGGCGGTGCCCATCTCATTTTCAAATAATATGCTAAAGGTTGAACTAGGCAAAACGGTACCAGCAGCAAGGAAATGTCCTTGATCAGATTTATTTTTAATGTCCCGATTAACAAGTGACCTAATTTATGAACATTTTTCAATATTTGTTTCAAATAATGTCCCAATCAAAAAGCGGTCCAATTAACCGAAATTTACTATATTTATACATTAATATTTAAATTAATGTTCTTATTTAAGTAAATATAAATGTTTTTTTTTTGTTATAATGTATAAATTCAATGTAATCTTCTTTTTAAATTTCAAGCGGAAGCCTAAAATTTTAACTTAGATATTTTCGAAATTACAGAAATCAATTTTGCGAACGAGAATTTTTTTTTTTTTATCGATGGACAATAACTCTTATTAAAAACTTTCTGAGTGTTGTGTTGAGGAGAAAGGTAAATATCTATTTCAACTAAGCTTACTGCAGGGAGATAATAAATAATTATTTCCTTTAAAGAATGGACGTGTCCATTTCGGTGCTCGTGGTTTGTCAGATTAAAATCAAAGAAATCCATTTTTGGTTTCTTTTGTATCTATTCTTTTAACACTATAGCGGTCTCTTGCCTCGCCATTAAAACGTAAAACCGAGATGGATGTGACCATTTTACTGTTCCACAATTTCAAGTAAGTCTTTTTTCGTTTTTGTACTCCTTTCATTTACTGATTGTTCATAGAACAATATATACATATTTTATCTGTTATATGTTTGTGTATTCTTTTCGATAGTAATTGTATGTATATTATGTATATATTAAATGTTTTTTCTACGAGTAAATGAGTTTATCTTGTCTTTAATTCTGTTTGCTTAATGTTAGTATATCACGCATATACTAATGCTACTTTGGTCCTTGGTGAGTGGGGGACTGGACTAAATATACCCCCTACTGCCAAACAACCTAATATCAGCAATAGTACAGCATAAGGTCAACTTTGGGCAGAATTTCTCAGTCTTAAATGCGGCTATTTGTGTCGATGAATAAACAAATGGAAACCGTTATTCAAATGTAAAATCTGAATGCCAAGGAAAGGGTACGCTCGAATGAACACTTTTTTTCCTTCTTCACAAAAACAATGGGTTTTTTTTTTTATACAGACACAGATAAGGGAGTGCGATTCGACGAAATGCATCACTGGTTCAGGTATTATTTAGACCCTGAACAAATATATCATGTCGGTAATTTTTTTGCAATACGAATATGGACTGGCCCCAAATTGCGCTTGTTAGATACTGACTGATCTCTGCCAAGATTGACAATGGAAGTAACAGCTATTTACTGTTGAGTAGAGAAGATAGTTATGGGAAAGTGCTTTTCACCGTCAACCATCTTGGTACACCATTAACGAAGCATTTCTTCAAGATATCTATCCATGTGTCAGAGCACAGGAAAAATCGGATTCATGTCTTTTCCAAGAGGTGAAGTTATGTTCTCATGAAAGACTTTATGAGCGCACACTTTCCTTTTTTTTAGTGGGGCTTTATTTGTCTCTGCCTCCCACCAGACTGGACCTGACACAAGGCCAATGACCCGAAGGTCGGTTTAAAATGTCGATTTAGAGAGAGGAAGGTCGAGCACGAGCCAAAGCTCGAGCCCTGCTGGTCTATACTGGTCATCGGCCCACTTAGTGCAATGTGGGCCTGATGAGCCAAGCTGGACATGGACCCAAACATGGGTCCATGTATGGATGCCTGATTATCGCTTAAACTGGACAACAAGGTCCAGTGCTATACAAAGGTGACAAACTTTTTTTTTGGTGGGATGTGTAAATACTTACATGTATTACCCAACTCTCTCGATCAAGGCCAGGATGTGATACAAGACCAAATTTAAACAAAGTACAACTGGTTTGAATTTAGAGTTTTTCCTTCTCTTAGACTGGTTGCCTAATCAAGGTTAATGAACCTTGTTTGCGGTACTATTTATCCATAACTGAACTGGTTTCATGCCTTTCCGAAAGGCATTAGCGCGAAAGTGAAACACAAACGGCTTCGTCCAAAATTCGAACATAGGTCACCGATTCCATTTTCTACGATGATGACCATTACGCTAGGCTCACCTCTTGACCATTACGCTAGGCACACCTCTTGAAATACGAATGTAACATGACAATTGTTAGGCCTCGTCATTGAATTAGCTGTGAAGTCGCTAGGTGAACGATTTTGGCAGCCTTCTCCAGGATTTGAACTCTGATCATTTCATTTCCTACGATTTGTAGCTACCGTAATTAACTTACATAAGTCAAATATAAAAAGTAAATAAACAGGAATTTCTTAGCCAAATGGCTAGAATCTGTAAGCCAGTATCTTGGAAGCTTGAAGTCTGTAACTATGCCCGCGTGCTGGCTATATAAGGCAGTCACATACGCAGATGGACATTCACTATGACATTACGGCGAGTGGAATCATGTGGCTTGTCTTCGTCCATTCGACGGAGCGGAACCATAGTCACACGCGTCCCCATAATCGTAACGATGTACCCTGGCCCAGAAAGCTATTTAAAATTCATTTTATATACAGTATTCACTGTCTGAAAACCACGAAATATTTAGCTGGCTTTCATATCTAGTTTTCTTTTTACTGGCTCAGAAAAATAACCTGGCAAAGACTGACTAGTAACTACCAGTGAAATCATTCTGTCAGCCATAATCACTGATAGAGTTACCATTATGCTTCCCAGCAATTTTATACAATTCCCAGAGAGAGAGAGAGAGAGAGAGAGAGAGAGAGAGAGAGAGAGAGAGAGAGAGAGATTTAAACGATTTCGATTGATACAAATGTTTCTATTCGTTCGAATTAAGCAAAAAGTGTCGATTTTAAATGTTTGGAATATTTAATAAAATGTTTAATACATAAAAATAGTATTATTCCAAGATTTTTCACGTTTTTCATAGGAAAATTAATTCTGTTCTTTTCCAGTCTTGACCCACTTTTTAAAAACTTAGATTTTTTTTAGATAACACAATTTATTTCTTTAAATATTTCTTCTTCATGAAAACACCAAAGTCTTATTTTAACGGCCCTTGACCCCATTTTTTGATAAATATAAATAAGATTTTCAGTTGCTTAGTCTAGCGCAAGGTAAAAATTGTGGAGCAGTCAGTTAGGATCCATCTCATTACAGCCTTCATTAAAGTCCAAGAAACTAGCTTGTTAACCGCTAATCCGCGGTAAGGCACCCTAGAAGATTTTTTGGCGTTCTGTAGGCAGGGTTTAGAATATGTTGACTGTATCATTTGCAGAGGGGTAAAACCCTCTTCATCGCCCCCTCAAAAGAGTGTCTTGTATGCGATACTTATCGGGTGGTGAGGCTCTATTTCAGGAAGTCTGGGGAATGTGAAGTACCCCTTCATTGCTGTTACTCCCAGGTCCACACTGACCCGGATTGGTAGTACCTTTCAGGGTCGAATCTATGGGTCAAATAGATTTGTTTGAAAATCATTAGTACTTGATACAAACAAATTATGATTATCAAATAGAATTACTAATATTCGATCGGAAGACTTGATTCCATTTAACTGTATGTAAATTCTTTGTAGTAGATAGGAATACTTGAAACCATACAACTGTGTGCAAATTATTCGTATTAGATTGGAATACTTGATATATAACTGTAGATTATTTATTTTAAGAATAGTTACTTGAATTTATAATTGTTTACTGAGGCTCGTTGGCCTAGTGGGTAGACTGTTCGCCAATGGTCCGGGAGACCTGGTTTCAGTCCCATGTCGCATCATACCAAAGACTTTAAAAATGGTACTTGATACCTCCTTACTTAACACTTCGCAATATAAGGTACGTATCGAGGGTAAAGTAGAGCAATCAAGGGAAAGGAGTAGCGCCCTCCCCTAAACCTCGTTGTAGTCGCTATTGAAAAGGGAGCCGTCTGGTCGCCCTCGACTACGGTCGCCAACTTTTACTAATGATTATTATTATTAACGTGAAATTATATAATTATGTGCAAACAAGTGATTATTATTGAATAGAATTAATCACTTGATGCCATAAAACTGTATGTAAATTATTTGTGTTAGATTGAAATACTTGAAACCATTTAACAGTAAATTATTTGTAGTATTTGCTAGGGTCAAAAGATGCTTGAAAATTATATTATTAACTGAAACCATATAACCGTGATCAAATTATTTGTATTTGATAGGAATACTTGAAATCATATAATTGTGTTCAAACAAGCGATAATCATAATTATCAATAAATAGGAAGAACCTTAAAACCATATTATGGTGTATGAATTAATTGGTTTGGTTTCTTTTGTACTGGGTTTTGTTGTTGGTAGCGAGAGGGAACCATTTTGTAGCCGGAGTTTTTGTAAGATGATTTTAGCTGGAGAAGTTGGTTTGTGTTTAGCGAGAAAGATGGTGTAACGTATGTGTGTTTACGTTGTGTTGGTTCCTCGCTGAGTGTTGTAAGGCCCTCGCTCGGTTGTAAGAAATAAAAGGATGATGATGAAGAAGACGTAAGACGGCGAAGGTCGAAAGGTGTTTTTAGAAATAGGTTTTTATTTGCAGCATGGAATATTAGGTTTGCTTTTGGTGCTTCAAGACTCGTGAAGGATTGTGAGTATTGAGACGAAATTGAGTTATGAGAAGTTGAGATGGCAGCATGTGTCGTCGGACGTGTGAGGGATTGTGTTCGTTGCATTTTGACGAAAGACATGTTGCAGTTGTAGGAATTGAACTTTGGATGTCACCGTGTAGTTTTGTGTGTCTGGTATTTGGGGTGAGTAGGCGTTATCTCCATTAAGGTGGCCCAGAGGGGAATTGAGAGCTAGCGTGTCGAGAGCGGGATTACGCTCAGATCGACATAGCCAATTTTGGGGTGACATAAACTTGTGCCTGTGCGAGGCATGTTGGATGCATCTAATTTATATTCAACTGGGATTCCTTGTAAGAAATCCATAAATTAGATGGGTTCCCTCGTGTATCCATGTTGCTGCTGCTGCTGTTTTAAAGCCACAGTGAGATGTCTGCACTGGGCGGCATTGTCCAGCTAAAAAGCATCGCTATTGAAGAACGGCCAAGGTGACGTCTGCACTGGTCGGCGTTCTTCAGCCAAAGAGACTGTGTTTGGCAGCTTACAAGACTTGGTGGCCGGAAATAAAGTTCCGGGATGAATAGGATAAGTCATCCTGATTGGGTGAAATTAAGTGTCGAATTAAATTGCGCGCCAAACCAAAATACGAAATTTTTCCCTTCTCTACACTTTGTTTAATGGCATATCAATTTAGTGGGTTATTTAATGCCAAATCTATTCTAGTAGAAGTACGATTTAACCTATAACTTGAAGGATAAGGGAATTCAACTATGTCCGCACATTTGATTCTGTCCCGTGCAAAGTAAGCCTTGCGTTTTGAAACCGGTCACGTGACATGGTTGCCTATATAGTCTGTGATTTAGAAGACTCGCCCTCTTTCCACAAGTTCATATCTTTCCTAAGGGTATTAGTCCGAAAGTGAACGTAATAGCGCAACTAGTGTTTGAACTCGCTTACTATGATGTCACAGTCCAGTACGTTAGCCACTACGTCACGAGGACTCCTTCCTCGTATTAAGAATAATTACTTGAAGCTGTAAATGTTTAAAAATAATTATCATTAGTTACTTGAAACCAACTTGGCATTAAATAACCGAACAAGGTCTGACCTGTAAAATTATCCAACTAACCACCCATTTTTTATCACTATATTTTATATTGTGTCAATGTAATCTTTCTTTCTATATTAAACAAAATTAAAATATCATGTCTCTTCAGATCATGTGAATCTTCAAGTGAGAGGTTCCCACCAAAAACAGGCCAAATTACTGAAAATTTTAAAAAACTTAAACAATTCAACTTACAAGCATTACAAGGCGTCTCGCTGTGTAGCAGAGGTTACCTAGCTAATTCGCTGGCTAATGATAGAATAATGAAGTCAATCCTCACCGGGTGCTCAGATTCTGGGCTTTCTTTAGGCACAGTCATGCTTAGTAAATACCGATTAATGATAACTAGTCTTTAGATGAGAATAGAATGAAATTTCTCAACGTTTCCTTAAAAAAAACGACAAAACCCTCTAAACGTTGTCATTGACTACAGTTCATTAATATTCATTGGGTGTCATGTCTACAAATACAGATGAGCGATTTCAACTGAATGACTTATCAATATTTCTTTTCTTTTGTTCCCACTCCCAGTTTTTGCCTACCCTCTTCTGTTTTCATTGATTCTTCTTTTAAAATAACAAGTATGGAATATCAATGAGTCCGTGGTTATTTCTTGTAAAATGGGATTATTCATATTTAAGTGAAGAGAAGTGGAGCGTAATTTCTGACGTGGAGTTAAAGTGTTTACCGATACTGAATTAACTCCCCTCTTTTTATTCAATTTTATTTTTTAAACCGACTGCGGTCAGTTTTTACAAGATAATTACATGTAATAGTCAAGAGAAATTTTAAAAAGATGGGATTTTGGGGCTGTCCATTCATTTCATCCAGCCATAAAAATTCGAAAAGCTAAGACTTGAATATATCCCCTATTGAGTATCAATTGCTTTTCAGGCAATTCTATATTAATTCGGGGCGGGGGTGTTATGGCGTAACGGTTATCCTCGAATACTCGAGTTCAGATCCTGAACCAGGTATGCCTTTCACATAGATATGAATCCAACTATTCCCCTTTCAGCTATGGATAAATAGTAGGGCAGACTTTGCTCTTTAACGTCAGTATGGCTACCGATCTAAGAGAAGGAAAACTCTGAATTCAAATTAGTTGTAGAGCGGAAGATAGATGGGCTTCATCAGGCTATCCTAGGCCAAAACATGCTACATAAGTAGCACCCACGACCAAAACACTTTAAAAGTCTCTCTCTCTCTCTCTCTCTCTTTCACTCTTATGATATATATATATATATATATATAACTAAGGTAAGTGGGTTGTCTCTTGTGGTCGACCCCACTCTCTAAAGGACTTGTATGACACATATAATTGGTCGGTACATCTTTTCAAACTAACCAATCACTGGCTTCTATTCATTGGCACCACATTTCAAAGACATGTCTAGTTCTCTTTTTTTTTATCAAGCTCAGCAACGAGCAGACATTAAAATTGTCTCTGCTACAATCCCAGCAGTGAACCAGAGCTATGTGAAGTACGTTAAACGTTGGCATATACGACACAAGGCTTCAGTTAAGAAGATTATTATATGTTTATTCTTGTATAATATCATACAACAACAAACAGAACAATTTGTTTGCAACAGTAATATAATACTATAAAATTCCAGTGTGTTCATGTTTTTTTACTGATACTAACTTTCTTCTGTTTTCAACTTAACCAACATATTTGCGGCCTAATCCCCTTGTTTTTCTTTACACACTCTCTCTATCTCTCTCTATCTCTATCTCTCTCTCTCTCCCTCCCTCCCTCCCTCTCTCTCTCTCTCTTTGATTTGGATGCGGCAATGATTGGCTATCTTAGCTAAGAAATGTATGGTATAAATGCTTCTTTTGGCGTCTGTACCATACATTTCAGGCTTGCTCGAAAGATTCTTTAGACCAGAGCTTCTCATAATGGCCTATATAGGCTTTGGGAGTGAATAAAATGTTGGCAGGTGAATAAAAGCATAAGGGTGAGAAAGGGGGTTCTAGTTTGCATTTATAATTCTCTTTATAACAAAATAAAAATCACTGGATCATGTACACTAGCTGTTAAATATCGTACACCAAGCAAAATGCCTAATTCGGTGTGATAGCCACTAGTGATGTGTTATTCCCATATAACCCGTTCAAAACATACGGGTCACTTAAATGAACGAACGGTCTGGTTCTACAAAAAAAAATTCAGATCTTTTCGACATCGTTTACGTCACATATAATCACAAAAGAAAACATTTAAAATCAAAAAAAAATATTTTAATCAAATTATTTTTTAAAATACAGGATTCTAAAATATCCCTTTTTATAATAGGCTATGAGATATCTTTAGAATAAAAGACTATTCAATAACAAAAACAAAAATATAGATTTTAAAAGATAATAAAAATAATGAAAAAGTAAAATTAAAATACAATTCCTGAAATTTTAATTCTTATCCATGATGTGAAATGGAATCAAGTGGGCTTTGGTATTGACGACTTGAAGGTTGATTGATCTTCGTATATCTCATATTTGAGTACCAAAACTCACTGCCTCAAGTATGTAATTTTTGGGTAGAAGAAGAAGAAGAAGAAGAGGAAGAAGAAGAAGAAGAAGAAGAAGAAGAACTCGTTCACTGTGAGAAGAGCAATGATTGGCTATTCTAGTTACAGAGTAGCAGATTGTAAAGTATTGGTGGGGGGTCACCAATCTAGAAAGGAAAGGAAAGGAAGAAAAAATAAAGAAACGGAAGAAAAAGAATTAGACGTCGACAACTGAACTACAAACTCCCCCCGTCAGACAAAGAAAGAAAAAGAAAGAAAGTAAAAAGAAAAGTGTAAAGAAACTAAAGAAAAAAGAAGTCTCTGACTAAATAACAGACAACAGGAATTAAGAAGTTTTTAAGAAGTAAAAAGGAAGAAAAACGGGAGCTGGTTTCAGCTGCTTACAGAGAAGTAAAATACATGTAATTTTAGATACTATTATTAATGTTATTTTACTTTTATGTTTTGTTAATGAATGTAAGAGATATGTAATTTTTGCTTATGTTTTCAGTGTTGCTTTTGTTTTATATTTTATTAATGAATTAATTCCTGCATAGGGATTGACATGCAGGTCACAAGCTGAAGTCTGTTTTTGTCCACTTTATAGAATAAAGCATTTGTAACGTGTGTAAAAAGTGTCTCGTTTGTTTTCAGCACTGACTTATTTATTTTTAGCATTGGAACTTTTAAGTCCTTTTTTTTTTTTTTTTTTTTTTTTTTGCTAATTTGTTTTAAAGTCAGTTTTTGGTAACGGCACCAAAAATTTCGATAATTGCTAGAGAATGAATAACGCAATTCAGACACTTGTAACTGAGGAAATATTTAATGGTTCAATATTTCCTCGTGCTAAACAAAACACTTGACGAAGAATTAGGAACAACGCATTTTCTGGGCAAACGTAATAAAAAGATACAAGGATTACATGAGATACTAAGAGTCCATCATGGCGAGAAAATCCTATCTTATAGCTGAAGAGTCCTTCATAGAATGAAAGTTGTTGTATGAAGAGTTACGTCAAAGTATAGTACCGTACGTAGTATGACATGAGGTTTGTTTGGGCAAAAGACTCTCCTCCACACTGTCGGAGGACGCACCCACTTGAGCGTGCTTCTTGTAGTAGGGCCCAGAACGAAGACCATATTTAACCGATTTCTTACTAAGTCAGTTTTTGATACAAGGTCATTTTATTGTGGAGAGCCACGTACAATACGTGACTCATACGTGTGGCTAATGCTAAAAAAAATGCTTGGATCCGTCAGCATTCCTCTTATGAGTTGCTTCAGAAGCTGAGCAATAAACTCAACCTTGCAAAGAAGGCATAACATGGGAGGAAGTCCCCCTTGATATCAGGTGATCAATTTACAATCATTCACCCAGCACGAATGCTAGGAATGAAGGGAGAAACAGTTTCCACTTTGCCACGTGTTTTATAATGCTACTTTGGTCATTAGAAGTACTATTTTGGGAAGCAAAGGATGTTATCCCTACAATATTATCAGATTTTAACGAACAAAATAAAACTTATTATAAACCGAAGACATCCGAATTTTCACTTGTTACGTGGCACCTTCAATGAGTTTCCAGACTTTTTTTGTACAGGCATTTAGAATTGTCGTAGACTCTTGAAAATTCACTATGTTATTGCTATACATCTTATGAGATGATTGGCCAATTTTTATTATTTCACCTTCAAATGAACAGCTACAGAAGCAATTGGAATACACCCAACTAAAGCCTGATTGTCACAGCTGGTGATTTTCAAAAATGCAATCTGGACGTGAGGACACTTTAGAAGAACGATATGCAATAAGATTCTGTTTTAAACATGGAAAAATGCCACAGAAACAACGTATGGAATGCTTCAGACTGCTTTTGGAGCATCTTCCATGAATCGAGCATCAGTTTTTGAGTGGCATAAGAGATTCAAGGAAGGCAGGGAGTCTGTGAGGGATGATGAGAGGTGTGGGAGGAGTAAGTAAGTCAATACACCAGAGTCAATTGGCCAAAGGGTTAGGGTTAGGGTTACTATGTTGAAGTTTTAAGGGAGTTCAGGTAGATATTCCTAGGGAAGAGGCCAGCACTCTTCAAATCGGGTCAGTGGCATTTCCACGAGAACAATGCACCAGTCCACAACTCCATCCTTGTCCCATACTATTTGACCAAGATAGGCATCAAGACAGTTCCTCACCCTCCCTATAGTCCAGACGTTGCTCCCTGTGACTTTTGCTTATTCCCTAAGCTCAGAGGCTGTCATTAGAAGACAATTGAGGAGATGAAAGAGGCTGTGACGAAGGTCATTGACACGCTCACACAAGAGGACTTCCATGGGGCCTTCCAGAAGTTGTTAGAACGGTACAACAAGTGCATTGCAGCCGGAAGAGATTACTTCGAAGGGGACTAGGGTTTCATGTGCGTACTATCAATAAAAGTGCCCATATGAAAAAAATATGGAAACTTATTTAATGATCCTCGTCTGTCAGTTTCAACAATAGGATTCAATATTCAGTTTATACATTTTCTGTATTTTGTAAAATAAATAAATAAATAAATAATCCTGAAACCGAAAACATTTAAAAAATCAACCCTCTTATCATGGCGTCCACTGAGACTTAGGAAAACGTCGGTAATAGTCAATTAATTTATTTGGGATTGAATGGAAATTAAATTTAGTTACTAGGAGTGCATCGAGTAAAAGTTTGAGAAGCTCTGCTTTAGACCAACCAACAAACATTCGAATAGCTCGTGACTTCAAGATAAGAACGAAAACAATCCGTGATATATCCAAGATATACTAACACTAAAACACAAAGGAAAGAAAGAGAAAATAAACCCCTGTATACATATTAAGAACATTTAACATTTTATGTACACAATATACCTACAAGTGATATTGTTATAGTAAAATACATCAAATCTCTTCTGATTCATCCACTTAACCCTTCACACACCTAACTACTAAAACACACAAAACACAGACACACAGACATCGACACTGTAGAAGAAAATAATAGCTACCGGATGTTGACCCAACAACGGTCAGTGTCAAACTGAGAAAATCATGGCTTCTACGCATAGGCTCCGCGCATCATCATCATCATATCGCGCTGGTAGCACGGATATCCCTGACCCTCTCTCGCCACTCCTCCCTATCGTTCATCGCCCTAGGTAGGTCTTCAGGACAACATCCCGTATACTCACATAGCTGCTGAATGTATGTTCGTGCTGGTCGTCCTGCTTTTGCACGGCCATGTGTGGGGGTCCATAAGAGTACATCTCTTATGAGTTCGTCTCTGCTTCTCCACCAGTGTCCTGCATGTTTGGCTCGTCTAACTTGAATAGTTTTCGTGATAGGGGGCAGGTGGCCGTACAGTTGGTGTCTTGTGGGGTGTTGCCGCCAGGACTTGTTTAAGATTGCACGTAGCATTCTTGTGTAATTGCCGTCTAGCTTCTTCTCCAGCCGTTTTGTTAGCGTCTATGTAGTGCATCCATATAGCAGTATCGATGTGACCGCTGCCTGGAAGAAACTGCGTTTCATTTTATCGGTTAGGTCTGATTTCCAGATAATCGATAGCCTATTGATAGCTGTCCACGCTTTCGCTAACCTCGTTTCGATGTCCTTTTCGGTTGATTCGACGCTGCTTCCTAGGTAAGTGAATTTGTCTACTAGTTTAAGAGGGGTTCCTTCTAGAGTGGAAATGTCCCCCGTTTGATTATAGCACATATATTCCGTTTTGTGTGCATTAACATAGAGGCCTATGTTTGCTGCTGCTCGTTCCAAACTATGTAGTAGTGTTTCGGCTTGGTCTGGTGTATTTGCCAGTATCGCTATGTCATCGGCGTAGTCAGCGTCGGTAATTGTTGTTGCGGGGTACCTTCTGCTTCTTTTCTTCGTCAGTTCGAAGCCATTCTCTTTTATTTTGTCAATCGATGTTCTAAGTACGTAGTCCAATGATAAAGAGGTACGGAGCCAGCGTGTCCCTTTGTAGTACTCCTGCTACAATGTCGAAGTATTCTGTGTCTCCATCTGGTGATCGTACTTTTACTTTAGTGTTTCTATAGAGAATCGTTATTGCCGCTACGGTTTCTTTAGGTATGCCGTACGCTAGTAGGATTTGTTCCATCTTTCCTCTGTGAATGGAGTCGAAAGCCTTGTTAAAGTCGGCAAATATTAATGTCGTTTGTAGGTTTTTTGCCCGTACACCTTCAAGGATTCTAGGGATGGTTAATATTTGTGAGGTCGTGGATCTATTTCTTCGGAAGCCATTTTGTTTTTTTCTAAGTATGTTGTCGATTTCGGGTTCTATGCGGTTTCGTAGTAGGGCATTGTAAATTTTGGCTGCTATGGATGTAAGTGTTATGCCTCGGTAGTTTTTGGCTAATCCGAGGTCCCCCTTTTTAGGGAAGGGGAGTATGCATCCCTTCATCCATCTATCTATCGGATTTTGATTGTATACTGCGTTGCAGTGTCGGAGCAGTATGTCATCGAATTGTCTGGTCTTCCATACTTCCGGGGGTATTTCGTCCAGCCCTGCAGCTTTCCTATTTTTAATTTTTCTGAGAACCGAGTCGAGTTCTTCTTGTGTGAACGGTCCTAGTTTAATGTCTAATTGTTTGCTAATTATTCTGGTGATTGGTTCTTGTGTTATTTTCGGTGGGTTTCCTAGTAAGTTTTCGAAGTGCTGTTTCCACAGTTTTATTCTTTCTTGTTGGTTTGCTGCTTTTAGTTTTGCTTTGGCTGTGTTCTTTTTTCTACTCACTTCGTTTATTGTTTGCCAGGCTATCCTAGATTGTCTATCTTCCACCGAGTCTCTAATCTTATCTATCTGATTTTGAATGTATTCTGTCTGTTCCTTTATATATACGCCTGCTAATTGATATTGTGCTGTTTTTAGTTTTAAGGCATTTGTGTTTGTTGGGTTTTTTCGATAGTTTTTGGAGGCTGTTTTCACTAGTGCGCGTTTTTCTCTCACCGCTAAAGTTTCCCAAGGGACTCTATATTTAGTTTTGAGTTTTGTTGGAATGCATTTCGCTGCTGCCTCGAGGTGTGCATTGACGAAATTTTCATATTCGTCGTTTGGTGTACTTTTTTCCGTCTTTTCTTGTAGTGTTTCGAATCTGTTTCTTAATTCTAATACGTATTTATCTCTTATATCTCTGTTGTTCAATAGGGCCCAGTCATAGTGTTTGGTGGTCGCTGTTCGTTTGGCGTTTTTTCGTAGGCTTAACCGTATTTTCGCCGTGACTATTCGGTGATCGGTGGACACACCCTCAAAAGAGGAGTATGCCTCGCAATTCATTGCACTATTTTTCCATTTCTTGTTTATAAGGACGTAGTCTATCTGAGCTTTAGTATTGTTTGCGTACGTGTATGTCCATAGTTTGCCCTCCCTTTTTTGGTAGTTTGTATTGAGGCATGCTAATCTATTTTCTATCATGAAATCTGTTAGATGTTGCCCATTCCTATTTGAAAATCCCTAGAAAATTCTCAGTTTTGAAAAAAAAAAAGTCTATTTTTCAACCAATCATTTTTTTCCACAAGTAGCATTTTATGGAGCCGGTGTTGAAATCGGAAACTCATAAATAGGCCAAACAGAGGTTACCCAACAGTTGAATCGTCGGCCATCACGAGAGCGTCATCCGATAACACGGTCCGACTAGATCAAAGCAATCGCTCGTTGCCGAATTGACAACTCCCCTCCAACCGGCCAGATATTTTATTCGCTTGTTTATTTCATTTATTCAATAAACAAAATAAACTAAATCTCCTCGTCAGTCTTATTTTTCTTGCAACCACACGCTTGTATATAACAATATTAAAAGAAAAGAATATACAAATGTGTTCCAACAGCTAGGAATATACACACCGGATATTTGCTTAGCATCCCATATTGCTAATGTGTGGCACAAGGCTTTTTTTTAACGTGGGAGCAAGGTGCAGGGGCGTAGCCAGGTACGCCCGGCAGCTCAAAAAATGTCTTGGACCTCGTCGGCATTTCCCTAAAAAAGGGCGCTTTCTCTTTCCTTACGATGTGTTCGGGATTAGTATATCACGGATATACTAATGACAATATTAGTCCTTGGAGAGTGGGGACGTGACTAAAATATTATCCAACCACGAAGCACTCATAAAAGGTTTATAAGCCATGTAAAATATCACGTTCCTTCCTTACAAAATGAATAGGAAATATTTGATCACTAAATATATAGCTAACAATTCTCTTAATGTTGGAGGTCTGGTCTTAGAGGTATCTGTCTTCGTGCTATTTCGAATTTGTGGTTTATATCTGTGATTCTCAACGTGGGCCCTTAGATCCACAAGTTGACTGAACCCAGGTCTCCCAGACCATTGGCGAACACTCTACCCACTAGACCTATAACAAAGTATTGATAAGAAGAATTAAAAAGGAAAGATTGATTGGATGGTTGAAAGTAAAATTTTCTCATCCATTGCTCTTTGAAAAGGTTGTTCCATTCTTACTCGGTTTTCCGCCGCCTGGTTGGTTGGAGTGGGATTTTCTATATCAAATGTTGAACTCACAAAGAAACGTAGTTCATTGCCGATTGAAAAGAGAGGAAACTTATGCTTGAAGCTGAACCAAGGTTTGGAAGTTTAACTTGACAACTTGATAGACAGACACCAGGAGCAGTGTAGTCATTGGTCAGGATTTATATTTTCTACGACATTTTGCTTTCATCAATAGAATGTATTTCCTGTTACATGGAATTGTTATTTGTACTTATGTGGGCCTGAACTTTTTTTGACTCTAAAGGAAGAAAAGTTTGAAAAACACTGGTTTATATGGACCAGGAGTAAGTCTACATCCTGGTATTCATGGTACTACACTTATTTCGGCCCAAGTATCCCCCAAGAAGTTGCTTTTATTCAGTCTGTAGAACAGGCGACATTAGGCGTGTCCAGCGATAGTTGATATTACTGGCTGGAAAAATGTTTTCCCTGAACTTCCGTTCTATATTTGACATCTTTACCAAATCCGTCGCAATACCAGCATCTTTCGTATGAGGATGGTCTCGACTGAAGCCTTACCCCTGCTTCAGGCGTAAATTATTAGAAACTGTTTGTAACAGCAGCAACCGGGGCCAAAAATCAAAGACACGAGTCAAGAACTGATGAAGATGTATATCTTTATTGGCGCACGTGTTCAGCGCAAAGCAAGCGTACATTCCTCAACGTGAAAACTGAAACAAAACTAATGTACTCATAAATGTTCCAAAAAAGGAAACACGCCACGAAAGTGAACTATCAGTGATGATTTGAATCGAATGAATTAAGAGTATCCACGTGCTTACCTCTTTTTGCCTCGTATGTCAGTCTCGTATGCCGAATTCGCGCCAGTCGGTGTTCAGGCCGGAAGTTCCTCTTGCACCTTCCACCCGGAAGCGACCGGTGGAGGAGGCAAAGTTCACCCAAAAAACTATACCGACTGAAATGCAAACTCCTACATTCACACTGTTTTTTTTTTGTTTTTTTTTTTTGCTTAAGTCAGTCTCTATCAATCAAATATCCAAACTTTATTGAAATTTTGATTTAACCTTTTGTTGTGGACCAGTAAATGGTCCGGAAAAAAAGACACGAACTCGAGTTTACATGGAACAAAGTATATTGTCACGTGATCTCCCATTGAGGGAAGAGAAATAAGGAATTTCTACTATCCCTCGTATTTGAATTAGCAAGCCGTCAAAGAATGACAGTTAAGAGAGATAGTAACGTAGGTCAATCCCGAAGTAACAAATCCAGGTCAGAATGGAAACCAAAAGATGTTTGTACTTTGTGACCGGATGGGTAAAAAATGGTGTACAGGGACATATAGTAGCCCTAACGAATCGCCTGACAGGGGAAGGAAGAAGGTAGAAGCTAAATGATTGGCTAGAACCCTAAAACGGAAGTGTCACCTTCCTTCCGTCGGCGGAAATAGGAAAAAAGAAAATCAGTTTTTGGACAGAGGTCGTGGAGAACGAATCTAAAGCCAAGACTCCGGGTAAAGAAAGCGGAAAGAATCTTGGACAAGAAGAAGCCATACCTTCAAGCCAGAACTAAAAATAACATAAATTCCGTCGACCCGTAAAAAAAGGAAAATATTCTCCAAAGGAAAGTCGTCGTCAAGATAAGTAAACTTTAAGACTGTTTCTCCCTATACCCAATTATATACTCTCCCTCTCTCTCTCTCAATTTGAAGAAAGACTAAAGAAGAAAGCAAAGAAAAGAAGAAAGACATTTATGTTTATGTACTCTCCGTTAATAATATAGCCAACGCGTTGAATATGTGTATCCGCGTGTGTAGTAAAAAGATTGATATATTTTAATGTTCCCACGTGTTGAAGTTGTTCATTTGTATCGTCTACTATCAAAAGTTGCTACTTCATGTTTCTTTTTCAGCTTTATTCGCCTTATGTTATTCTCGCTTAAATTGTCCTATATGAATTCCTTTAAAAATATTACACGAGAAACCGGAGTTGTCGACTACTATAATTAATATTATTACATCTAAACTTAGAGGTCCATATCTTCCATTGTTCTAGGGGAGGAAGAACTGGTGGCCTTGGTGGGTGTGTGTGTAGTGTGAAATTTGGAAACCCCTTGCCAACAGCGGTCAGTCTAGCCATAAATTAACCCCCACATAATATGCCAGTTCCTACATGTCCGATAAAGCTAATGAACAAGGACTTATTCTACAAGGGATCAAGTGCCAGACCGCTACGTCTTCACACGTGCAAAAACATAAACTCTCCGTTTGGTGATAACAATATTCAAATGTACCAATTCCCATACGCCCTTAAATGGTTGCTCATCCGGGGATCTTTTTATTTTAATTCGCCGTCACAATATTAACGAAAGCATAATACAACATAAATAAAAAAAAAAGGTGTTGAACGTCAATCTGACTGCCAAAGTGTTAGGCTGGGGAGAACTTCACCACCGAGATGAATATTCTCCCGGTATTAATAACAACAGGAAGAGTTTCATTACAGTCCGCAGGCTGGGTACGATAACACCTTTAATGCCACCAAACGAAATTGGAGACAGATGTGAGGAGGAAGATTGTGCTACGCCAACCTTCAAAGTAATAACGTGAGGGTACTAGCTTTCAAAATATCAACAATAGAAGGTTGGGATGGATGTAATTACCTTTTGGCTTATAGTTTATTAATTAAACGATACAAACTAATCTCTTAAAATATCGGTACAATTCGATTTTTGTGGTCCCATCGAGTACTACTAAATGCTGTTTTCGCACCAGCACTTATCCACTTGTCTAAAAAAGGTAAAGGGTGAGTTTATTGCTCAGCACAAGAAGAGTAATACCGACGGAACTAAATAGTTTTTGCCCGCGCTTTGCGGGAGTTTTGGTTCCTACGGGTACCTCTTCACTCTAAAATGACCTTGTGTAACATTTTAGCAAAGTGGGGAGCCAAACAAATACCATACTAAAAACTGTCCGGCTTTAAAAAATGATAATTTCCAACGCTCGAGCCTTGAAGATTGTTACATTTTATTTGTCATTTAAGGATATAAATACGTTTAATTTTGACATTCGACTACAAATGAATAAATTCAACATTCTAAGGTACTGTCGTATACTGAACCGCTGCACAAACAACAGAAAACTCGTAGATATATAAAAATATAATTCATATTTTTATTCTTCGACAGCGACGTTTGTGTGAAGTAGGAATACAGTCAGAGAGAGTTCTTCTGTGGCGAGGACCCTTTTTGTGAAGTAGTACGACGACCGGAGAACACACAAGGGGGAGCTGACAGGTTTGCTGGAGTGACCAGCAGATCTTCCCCTTTGCTTGAGCGACCAGCGGATCTCTGCCTTCAGTCCAAAATTACAGACCTTATATTGTCTTTCAAGTCCCACGTATGTTCTATTTATGGATGGTTATCGGAACTTACATACTTCCGTTTTTTTCCGGTAAGTTGTTGATCTTATCTGCGAACGGAAATATCTGTCATTCTATCCTCAGGCAATAAATTATATTCTCGCCATCGTCCTTTATTTTTCTCTTTCCTGTGAAACCACTTTGTTGATGCTATCTTGCGACCGTATTGAATCAGCTAAGTTCATCCCCGGCACTCTGTCACTCCGTCACCAGCTAAGCTTGTATATCACAGTATCTCCATGCAATTTAAATAGTCAAAATGCTTTAAATGAATAATGATATCTCAATAACAAAATAAGATGGTCGGCCTTCCTGGTGAGTGTAGGGAGACAATGAATAATTATGTCCCTTAGAGAATGGGTATGTCTGTTCGAGACCTCGCGGATTGTCACATGACAATCCAGAGACCCATTCTTGATCTCTTTTGCTTCTGTTCTTTGAACATGAGAGATGTGTCTCGGACTCTATCAGGAACGGTAAAGTCACGTGACTATTTAACATTTCCTCATCAAGTAAACTTTTTTTCAAAAATTGTATTCTTTCTATTTGAACCAAAGAAACTGGATTGTGCCAAAATAAAATGTCTTTTTGCATTTTTTGAGTATTCAAAATGTTTGAAATTAATTATATTTCTCTCTTTTCAACAATAGTCAGCAAACCAGTTGAAAGAAGTGCGTTTTATTTCTCACTTGAGTATTCTTTTAATCATTAATAATATTTTCACTTTATGCGAGTTTTTAATACTAATTTTAACTGGTGGTTTCTCACTGGAGTCTGAGTGACAGCAAGTCTCCTGTAGTTTCCACGACTTTTCAAAGTATTGCTGTTGATTTTAAAAGAGAGGTGTTTTGGATAGTCTCAAGTCTTCCTCTAATCTCCAGTTCCACCAGTCTCTTTTTCTGACATTCAGGTGAAAAACATTATCTTCAGTAAAAAAAAAAAATTCTATTCAATCAAAAAGAGGAAATGATGAACAAATTATTATAAAATAACTTCGTGTTTTCAGATTTTGTCTCTAGACAGAACCACCTCGTCAACTGAGCTTAGTAATACGCTGACTGTACCCACTGCAGACGATACCCACCACAAAAATGGGTGTTCTGAATATAACTCTTAACTGACTCTGGTGGAACTGTAAAGAGTGTGGAGTCCTCTTCATTGCCATTAATCCCAGGTCCACTCTGACTCGAAGTGGTAGTATCTGTTCGGGTCTCATCTATGGGACAAATAGATATGTTTTCAAATTCTTTGAATTAAATAGGAATATTTGATATCATATAACAAAAAAAAAAAAACCTTTACGCAACGTACATATAAATACAAGCGTACAGTGTACGCAATTCCCTAATTTTTAGGTATAAAATAAACCCAGACGTGTTGTCATGCCGTAAAAATCAATAATTCAATCAATTAATCTAAACAGAATATCAAATAGTCCACTCCTCATGGGATCGGATTCGATACAAAAAGGCCAATTTTAGTATGGGAGCCCCACACACCTGTACGTTGTGGGGACAGAAATTGCCCAGTCCCGTTGGTATTTTCCTTTTGGTGATGCCTAAGGCATTAAGGATTTGCACCTATCCCTACTCCATAAAGTGCAATAAGGAAGTGCAGTCTGGACCGTAGTAGGGAGTTTATAGATTTTGTTAAGATTCTTTATTTGCATTGAATTGGGATGGAATAACAAAAAAAAAAGGGAAATTTTTACCCTTTAACCCATGGGTTAATCAATCGGATTTGGTAAATCGGATTTTGGTAAATTTTAATCCATGGGTTAAAGGATAAAATTTACTGATCTTAGTAATGTTTCGGAACAAAATTTACTGACAACAAACAGTTTTTAAAAATTACCTAGACATAGATGTGTTGATATAAAAAAAATATAGAGAACATTTTCTCAAATAAATCTCAGTGTAAAATTTGTTTTTGAGAAAATGAAAAACGTTATTTTTCGAAATGTTTAGTTTTTAAATTCCACCTTTCTGTGTCCTTTTTAAGAAAAAAAGATCTTAGTTACTACTTTTGACTCCAATGTAATGTCTATCGTTTTTAATACTAAATAAATGTTCCTCATTACAACGAGTTTGATACGTAAATTATTTACTTACCGAGATGTGATCTTCTGTATTTTATTTAAATATTTTTTCTTTTTCTTTTTCTTTGCTGTCCCAATGAACAACAAAAATGGCGTTACTCATTATAAGACGTTAAATTCAATTTAATTAAAAACAAAAGTTCAAAGAACATTTACACCAAAGAAACGCTTCTTCTTTTTATTTATTTATTTATTTATTATTTTTTTTTTTTTTCCTTTTCTCTCTTAATTAAAATGAAAGTCGTGTCGGCATATCTTAGAATTGTATTTCCTGCAGGTATTAAAGAGAGGTGTCCTAGGTATGTCATTGAACTGCATCTGGTGGTGAGGCTCCAGTTCCGGAGATCTGGGGAGTATGACTTAACCCTTCATTGCCATTACTCCTAGGTCCACTCTGACTAAGAGTGATCGTACATATTAAGGTCCCATCTATGAGTCAAATAGAACTATTAAAAATTATTCATACTCGATAGGACTATGATTCTATATAACTGTAAATTATTTGTATCAAGAATGGTTACTTGAAGCTATAATTGTTGACTAAAGATTACCAGCTACTTTAAATCATATTCTCAAATAGAAATAATTACTTGAAACCATAAAATTATTAGTATTAGATAAGAATACTTAAAACCATACATGTGCAAATTATTTGTATTGGATAGGAATTTTTTATATTACATATCTATGCAAAAATTTCTTAAGAAAAAACTAAACAAAAATGTTAATATGAATGTACAATGAATGCAATTCCCTAACCTCTACGCATAAAATAACCCTAGGCGGGTTGACATGCTATTAAAATCAATCAATCAACAATAAATAAAAACAAATAAATATTACTGGTGAAGAAGCAAATTTAAAATTGATTCTATGGATTTAAATTAATCTTTGGAAATTGAATTGTTTCTATCCAAATAGCTTGAATTGTTTTTTGAACAGTTTTTACTTAGAATTTAAAACAAAAGAGTGGAAACCCGATTTCATTTACTTCCAGACCTTTTAACCTAGCATATCAGCACTTATGCCATGTAGACTCTGCGGCATTACCCCCTTAAAGTTTGTTTTTTTTTGTACTTTTATAATTATTTTCTTATTATTGTTCTTGTTGATTTCTTTAAGTATTTTTCTCTTTTTCTTATTTAATTTCAAAGATAAGTTTGATATTTTCACAAAATTAAAAAAAAAAAATTAACCCACCCCCATCACCAAAGGAAAAAAATCATCTTCACAAAATTTTCAAAAGTCTTTTCAAGAACGATTCATTGATTTTAATGGCATGTCAAACCATTTTATGTTATTTTAAGACAAAAGTATAGGGAATCACATTTATTGTCCATAGATATTTACATTTTTATGTGTGAGTGGAGTTCTTTCAAAAGATTTTTTTTCTTTTACACACGGGCTTATTAAATACATCATTTTTTAAAACAGATCTATTGATTTTTAAACAGATCTGTTTTACCCATAAATAGAACCTTAACAGGTACTACTACTCCGGGTCAGAGTGGACCTGGGAATAATGGCAATGAAGAGGTACTTTACACTGGCCAGGTTTCCAGGGCTGACGCTTCACCATCAGATATAGTTTAGTGTCATATCTAGGATACTCTATTTTGGTTGGGGAGAAGTTCTTACCCCTCTTTAGTCAGCATAATTTAAGCTCTGATAACAAGGCTAAAGTATATTCTTGAATTTTATTGTATTCAATTCAAAGAACATAACCTGACAACATTTTCTTGTTTGGTGCTGGGGAGGAGGAATTAAATAAGAAATAAAAAAACCAATAACATAAAAAATAAAATAAACTGGAAATAAAACAAATAAATAAAAAAATAACAATTTCTCCGCGGGGGGGCTCTGACAGGAAGCGTAATCAGCGCATGTCTAAAAAGATAGGCTTCCTGGCGCCAAAAGAAACTCTTTCTGAGTTCCCTTGACATAACTCGACTGAACAGACATCCCTCTTTTTTTTTTTCTCGACAGCCAGTTGGAGCATACGTGTCTGCTAAGGCCTCCGGTTCAGCAGCGTGTTGTGTCTCCTGCTCGTAGCCGCATCAGCTGAAGATACCAACTGAACATAGACACACATAGCAGACCCTCAAATTCACAATTTGCCAAAATGAATTTCAAACCCCTTATACTCGATACCAACAATTCACAATTTGCCGAAAATGATTCCTGAGATTCCTCTAACACCTCCATCAACAAGCACGGCTATTTGTTTAGGAAAACATTCCACTCCACAAAATAATCATAAACATTGAAAATAAAGATGAGCTTAAAAGTATTCCTGTTTCTTTCCTTTTCGTCATTCCTTCCTTTGCAGTTTTAACAAACCAGTGAAAAACAAGTGAAAGAGGATAAGAATAAAAAGTCAATTACCAACCTCATAATTTCCCAACAACACCGCATCAAAAATCTTCTCTATATCCCATATATTAACACTATTTCAATAGAATTTTAACTGACGCCTTTTCGATAGAATTTTAAAACTAATTTTCAATTAATGTGAAGAATTGAAGTTAAATTTTTGATGGAGAATCAAAGTTTAATCAATATTGAATACCCTCTCTTGTACAACTGATGTAAGATTTAAAAATAAACAAAAAATATATGAACAATAACAAAAAAAAAAGTACGGATTACGTTCAGTGTACTAAAATTAAAAAGAAAAAAATATTCTAATGTCCTGATCACAAACACGACACAAGTTTATGAAAACAACGCGAAAAAAATTTTTTTTGTTGCTTTTGGGGGTTTGTTTTTTTTTGTTTTGTTTTGTTTTGTTTTTTATTGTTGTTTTTTGTTGTTTTTTTTTGGTTGGTTTGTTTTTTTTTGTTTTTTTTTTTTGGTTGGTTTTTACATTTATATATACATGAATATTTGTAATTTACTTTGTTGTGTTGTGGGTGTTAGAGGCGAAATATTCAAAAATTCATCAATATTCTTCTTATATGAGCGTATGGTTTAAAGAAAGAACAAGAACACAGTTGCAAAAACAATGAACTCGAAGGCACGTAAAAAATTTAACAATTGTATTGAAAACAAATAAGTAAAAAGTTCAAATAACTGGGTTTGTATAAACGTGTTGATATGGAATTAAACAGTGGAAAAATGTCCTATGCTTAGTTGTGGTGGGGTTGTTTGACTTACGCGCACGTGGTCAATCAGATGTTACGAGTGCGGAGAGGAGAGGGGTGTTTGGTGATTTACGGCTTCGTCACTTCCATCAAAGCGGAGAAGAGGAAAGTCAGTGTGAGTGATGCGTAGTTTCGAGTTTCACCTCTCTCTCTCTCTCTCTCTCTCTCTCTCTCTCTCTCAGAGTTGTCGAGAAATTTGTCTTTTATATTCTGATCTTGGATTTTCTTTGGGGTTTTTTTTATTGCGAAGGTCACGGATAGGCCGAAAAATTACTTTTAATTATTTTTTGACAAATTATATCGACATTTCGCTATGCGTCGATCTTATGTGCAGAAGACCCCTTTTCCACTTTGAAGAAAGTCTCAGCACCGATAACATCCGGTGAATGCTCTCGTAGACGCTAGCACGTGACTACTCTGTCCAGTCAAATTTTAGAAACCATTTATTTAATTTTAAATCCTAATTTTTTACTGATTTGTACAAAGGTTTTAGTTTTAGTGAATTTGACCCGTTTTATGTATGGGCATTTCTAACTTATTTGTACTTCACCTATCGGTTGTAAAATATAGGATTTTATATTCTATATACTTTTCTGTCTTCATCTTTTGACAAAGCACTAACCAAGCGTTTAAACAAACAGCGACGAAATAATATAAAAGAAAAATTAAGTAACTGACGAGCCTTAAAGAAAGCCACTAATTCGACAAAATTATTGTCGGTCTCATTGTTAGGTGAATTTTGACCTCTGAGTCTAAAGGGCTGGTGACCTTGGCAGACAAGGATTGGTCTAAACTATGAATAGAGGTATATGGAGGAGAAGGGGAAAGGCAGAATGAGTACAATCAAATTTCTACGAAATATAACAGTGAAAATAAATTCTTTGCGAATAATTCGGTAACAACCATTTCGTGGGACATCTGCCAAGTGGGAATGAAGATGATAAAACGAAACTGTCTTTGCAATTCACTAAATGCTAGAGTCTCATAAGGAATATTTCGGAGAAGCTGTCATTCATGTTTGCTTCTTAGATAGACGGGGTTTTGTTGAGGTACATAAGTCAAACTTTAAAATTAATTTCATCAATGTCCTGGTAAATCCAAACAGATTTGATTGGCAGCGAGTGGACACAGATCTTAAATAAGACTTTGCTCTATAATTTCCACTTTTCTTTCTAAGGTAGATAGGGTTTTGTTGAGGTGTATATTAAGGTTAAACTTTAAAATGAATTTCATCTATGTCCTGGTAAATCCAAACTGAGTTGATTCATAGACGTGGCGAAAGTAAGTCTTACCATCTTTGTATTTGTCCAATTTCTTTTGGAACCATCTAAAATGATTTTACATATCAACACTCAAATACACACACTGTCCTAATAAAATGTCGTTCCCCCCCCACACACACACAGATATCCAAGCAGCATCCAAACATACACTCCACTAATATGTACTTCTTACACATGCACACATATACACACATTATATTGACTGACATTACGACTTAACAAGAATATTGATGAAATTTGGTCTCTTATGTCCACAGCACAATAAAGCAAAAATTGCCTTGTAAATTACAAATCTTCATGCATATATTGATGTATAATATTTCAATCTGGTTTTCCTCTTATCTATAAAAAAAAAACCTCCCATTTCTTCCTGATAGCATAAATTTGTGTTGTATTTGTGAACAGGACACTCAGATTCTAATTTTTCCCTTTTAAATTTGAATTCACTGACCCCACAATACAATTCACTCAGACTGAGTAGAATTTCTAAACAAAGAATTTCATTTTTATTTTTATTTTTTTTTTTTTAAATATATCTCAGTATTTTTTTTACTATTTGCAAATATTGCCCAGTCAGCTGGGGCTGTTGAATACACTGACTGCATCTCTGCAGAGGGGTAAGACCCCACCCTAACGAGTGTCCTGGATATGACACTAAACAATCTGATGGTGAGGTTCCAGTGCTGGAGCTTTGGGGAATGCAGAGTACCCCTTCATTGCCATCGCTCCCAGGTCCACTCTGGCCTGGAATGGTAGCATCTGATTGGGCCCTATCTATGGGTTAAATAGAACTAACATCATACTTATGCTAAACTGAATTGAGTAAACTGAATAGCTTGAAATAGAAACTTTTTGACAATTAAACCATACTTACACTTAAACTACATGCTTATGCTTAACTGAATTATTTCAAATAGAACTGTTTTTTGACATTAAAACTGTATTTACACTTAACTGACTTATTACATATAACTGCTTGAATAGTTTGAAATGAAATGTTTTTGACAATTAAACTGTGTACTTATGCTAAACTGAACTGTTTTCAATAGAACAGATTATTTACATAAAAATGGATTTGGCGTTAAATAACCTACAAAGGTTGATATGCCATAAAACCAACAAATTAACCAACTATTTGTAAATAGAACATTGTAATTCTAAGCAGAAGTGCCTCCGAGCAATATTTTGATTCTTGTCAGGACCTACAGATACTACTCTTTCATTTTAGTAGAAGTTACAGAAAAGAAAGAAAGAAAGAAACATAAGATGTCACACTTTACATCATACTGATCAAAGGGTAGTATCTGTACCCACATAAATCCGAAGCTTATTTTTAAAACTATAAGTTATCAAGTATACAGATAAAAACAATATTTTAAAAGTTCTTTGGAGAAGTCTCCATAGCGTAGTGGCTAATGCGCTGAACTGCAACATTGTAGTAAACAATTTTGAACTCCAATCACTTTCAGACTAATGACTTTGGGAAAGGCATGAACTCTTTAATCCTTTTGGCTCTGAGTTGAATTGTATCACTGCTATTCTTGTTCAAGGATGGTTTTAAATAACCCATCAAGGTTGATTCTCCATTAAAGATAGAAATCACACCAAACCAAAATAATTAAAAATAGGAAAAATCAGATATATATGGAATTATCTTAACTTTTGATATTATTTTTTTCATAATATACATAATTCAGTTTCCAGAGACACAGACACTATCCTTCTAGACTAAAGGAACACACTGATTCAAGGGAGATAATTCTGTCTGTGGGGCTTAAAATATGCAGATTGTATCCACTGCAGAAGAGTAGGACCCCTTTCCCAAAAAAAGGGGTGTCCTGGATATGACACTAAACTGTATCGGATGGTGAGACTCCAGTTCTGGTGATCTAAGAAGTGTGAAGTACTCCTTCATTGCTATTACTCCCAGGTTTACTTTGACATGAAGTGGTTGTACCTGTCAGAGTCTAATCTATGGGGGTCAAATAGGTTTGTTTGAAAATTATTCATATTTGATTTGGCCAAAAATAACTACACAAAAAAAGGCAAGTATTATTGTTCAATGAAAACGGTTCCCTGCCATCTACAAATAAAATAACCTTAAACAGGTTGACATACCATTAAAATCAATCAATCAATCAATCAATCAAGGTAAAATGAACACATACTACACTCCTAGGGAAAAGCATGAAGTAGTGACACTTTGATTCAAGGCAGACTGCACATATACTACACTCTCATCCTATTCAGAAGTTATAGACTAACAAACAGAAAAGGTTGCACTATTCATGATATAGATATAAATTTGGAAGTCCTCAAGTTGCTAGTATAAGTTTTAAGAAACAAATATTTATCAAGAGTTTATTGCAGAGCTTGTTATTTCACTGATAGGTCAGAAAGAAAAAATTTAATCCTGAAAACAATGAGGCATTTATAGATCATTGAAATTCTGGATAAATCAGTGTGTATATCTTGAGGTGACGAGTGGTAAAGGTTTTTGTTACAAAATCAGAAAAACAATTGAATAAACATCTGACCATGTCATCATCATGTTATTTGTCTGGTGTAATCATGACCGCAATTAATTTTGCAGAGTTTCATTGCCGTAGAGCTTGGTAATAAATAATATCTAATAATATCTGTTTTTATTTTATAATATTGCCCTAGAAATAATAAAATCATGGTTTCTTTATTTTAAAAGAAAATTAACCTTTTATTAAAGAAATTGTTTGGGGTGTATTTATTTATGGGCTATAGTGCTTTATTTGTAACTGTTTGACTTGGTATTGTTACAAAATAAATATATTTATTGAGACATTCTCATTATTTCTGTTTCTACAATATCAACATTGTCATGAACAAATTTGTAAGTAAATTTGTAACAATGTGATATTTACAACATGTTTTTGTCTTAAAGCTTACTTTCAAATGATTGTCTCATTATGATACAAGAATAAAATTTGACATTAAAATAAGAAAGAAAACTAACTTAATCAGTGAACCAGAATTTGAGACATGATTAGGATGCTCAAGAGTTTGATACTCACAAAGTGCTTGATGAATCCAACCATGAGTTTCAGTTTGAGAAGACTGTCAAATTATAATGATGCATGTTTATTAGCAAGTTGTTTTCATGACACTGCAAGGAGCTTGGTCATTAACTATACACTCCATTCTTTTGGCCTTGAGCCAGACTAAACAAAGCAATGTTAATTGGAAGCCTGTAAGAACCCTGCTTTTCCAATAACAAAACCATTGATCTCTCCTCCCCCTCTCTCTCTCTCTCTCTATTTCGAGATCATTTATAAATATTAATTCACTTACTCAGCTCACTTTGTCATAAATAAATTATTGGGGATAATACGACTGATCTTATTTTTTCCCTGGTTAAAGACAAACAAAAGTATCTTTTAAATTGGCATTCTTACTCTGTATATTCATTCCTCTCAATAAGAATGAATTTTGACCAAATCTTGTGTCTATTATATCCTGTTGCCTTAAGTGAAAAGATTGGGTTATTCTTTTTTTATTATTATCTTTTTCTTATAACTTACTAGTTTCTCTTCCTGTCCCTCAAACTTTTCAGTCAGTCAGTCTCTTCTTCTGTCCCTAAAATATTTCCTGAAGCCCTCTATACTCCTCTTCTTAAAACAATAGCTTAGTCTAGTACAAGGCCAGCAGACTTTAGCCTTGGTAAAGCAGCAAATGTAGAAAAAATAATAAAAAAAACAAACCCTGAATTAACTTCAGCAAGACTCTTGACCTTGAAATACTTCTAGCTTGTGGCAGATGGGGTGGGTAAATACATGATCATAATCATCATTAAGTGGTGCAGACAACGCAGATTCTTCTTACTCTCTCTCTCCATTTATCCCTATTATCCATTGTTCCAGGCTGGTCCTCCAAACTATATCTAGTATCCTCACAAAGATGATGTAAGTTCTTGCTGGTGAACCATCACTGGCACATCCATGTGTTGGGGCCCATAGAAGAACGTCACTTATGAGTTTGTCCTTGCTTCTCCAGCAGTGTCCCTCATGTCTTCTTCATCTTACTTGGATGGTCTTTTAGAGGGTGGTGGGTAAGTGGCCATACTGCTGCTGTTTTATTGGGTGTTGCTTCTCTGATTTGTTCAAAACAATATGTAGCATTTTTGTGTAGTTTCCACTAAGTGTTTTCTCCATTCGTTTTGTTAACAATGATGTGGTGCATCCATACAATAGTATTGACACAGTCACAGCTTTGAAAAAAACCTGTTTTATTTTATCAGAAAGATAAGATTTTCTAAATACATAATGTCCCCAAAATGTTTCATTCCATTTTCTGATTGTCTTTGGGTGAATGTTGCCTAAACCTTTCGATTTCTGTTCATAATTTAGGAAGTATGCTAAATGTAAGAAATGGAATTGGTAACACAAGTTAAAGTCATGGATGAAGCTATTTGCCTTTCATTTCACACTAGTACCCATCAGAAAGGTATGAATTTTCTCCCACTCCCCAGCAATGGGTAAATGGTAGTGTAGGCTGTATTCTTTAGCCTTGGTTCACCAACCAGCATCCATAAGGTGCATTCATAGAAAAAGCTAGACAGGAACTGCTCAAGAATGCTACAAGGTATATTGAACAAATACTGGAAGCAACATCCCACAAAACTGCCGCTGTACGGCCAGCTACCTCCCATCTCACAAACCATCCAAATAAGACAAACAAGACATGTGGGACACTATTGGAGAAGTAAGTATGAACTCATAAGCAACATTCTCCTTTGGACCCCTTCACACCGACATGCTAATGTTGGCTGACCAATAAGAACTAATCTACAACAGCTCTGTATAGACACAGTATGTAGGCTACAAGACCTGCTGGAAGCAATAAATGATAGGGACGGATGGTTAGAAAGTCCAGGAAATCCATGGTATCCGCATCACATGATGATGATGATGATGATGATACCAACCAGTCTAAGAAAAGGAAAACTGAATTCAAACTACTTGTAGACCTGGAGTGGGATGGGCTCCATCTGATTGATTTTAATTGCATGTCAACCTGTCTAGGGTTATTCTATGTATAGAGATTAGGGGATTGCATTCATAAACATTTTTATTTACATTTTTTTCTGTTGTTGTTGTTTCTTAGGAGTTTTTTGCACAAAGTTATGATGGCAAGTATTCTTGTCTTTCCTATCTGATACAAATAATTTGCACACAGTTGTAGGGTTTCAAGTATTCCTTCCAGTCATGCTATTACATTCATTCTCAGACAAATACCCTTAGGAAAAGTATGAACCCCCTTATACCTCCAGCTATGGGTTAAATAGTACCAATACTGTCCTTCTAGAAGGATGGATTTGGCATTAAATAACCCAAAAAGGTTGATATGGCATTGAACAACAAAACCAAACCAAACCAAACCAATTATTCCTATCTAATACAAATAATTTGCACACAGTTGTAGGGTTTCAAATATTCCTATCTAATATGAATAATTTGCACACAGTTGAATGATTTCAAGTATTCCTATCTAATACAAATAATTTTATGTTTTCAAGTAATTATTTCTATTTAGTCGAAGTCATTTGTTTGCACACAGTAGTATGATTTCAAGTAACCAATAATAATCCTTTGTAAACAATCATAGCTTCAAGTAACTATTCTTAATGCAAATAATTTACAGTTATGTGATAATAGATATTCTTTCTTAATACAAATAATTATATGGTTTCAAGTAATTATTTATAGTTTATAATGACATTGGGAGGGGGGCTCCTTAGCAGGGAATGTAGTTGGAGTATTCTAAACCTTGCCAAACAAGTAGGGTTTAAAATGTCATTATTAATTGAATTTTTTTTTGTGTGTGTCTAGCCAACTGAAAAGTTGAGATACAACGAAACAATCTATCTATACCACCCTCTTCGCCCCGTCCTCGATCACAGCGCTGATTATACCTATTATGGTAACTCTTTGCCACAACCTTGTCCGCCTCCCTCCAATCTCTCTGCTACAGCGTGGGAAAAAAAAACAGATCAAAAGTTCCTTCCAGGGAAAGTGACCATGCACAGCCCTGCCCCACGTTGTGATTCTTTAAAAGTTGTGGGGTTTAAAGATTTTTATGGTAGTCAGTGGCTAAGGGCAAGACTGTGTTGCCGTAAGATATCTGACTCCATATTTTGGTTATTTTGCTTTACCCCACGTTGACTTGGCCGGTGCAATGCCTTGCCCAAAGAAGGTCCACAAGAAATATACAAAGGGAAATATAGAAACAGACAAGAGACGAAAAACTTTTCTTTCATACTTTCCTTTATTTACCTGGTGAATGGACTAACCAACGCTACGTCTAAAGACATAGCGTGGTGCCCAAAACACCAGATAGTAAAAACGGTGTTGTCGGTTCGACGTCACTACCCGAAAAGAGGTTCACAGAAAACCTGAGTATTTATCTCTTTTCACCGGCTCCAAATTCGCCACTCCAAAATCCTTCTAATTTTGGCGCGACCGCTTCTCATTGGCTACTTTACATTTTATTATTTTTCTTTTTTCTGATTTTAACCGGATGGATGCGTGGAGCCTTATGCGTGGCGACGCATTTATACATTTTGTATCAGGCAGCCGACGAGTCAACATCCGGTTGGGACTTCTTTGGTAATTCCTAAATCGCCACAAAGTAAGGCCGATCGCCCTGTCTGAAAGGAAGAGAGGGTTACTGGCAGCTGAAGACTGGACTCCAAAGGGGTACATATATTGCAGAACAAAAACAAAAAAAAATAATAACTCCGATTTCTGCAGTAGATAAGAAAAGGGTTTATAAAACTTCAAAGTTACAGGTGGCGACAAAAAAAAATCTGCGGTGTGACATATAATAGTCTAAGGCGGCGGCCCGACGAGGGTTAAGTTTTCTTAACGACAATGTATCTCAGCGGCGAACTGGTGATATATGAGCTGGTAGCGCAAAGCACAATTCCAATCTGTTGGTCCCTGCCTGGTCTTCGTCGGCTTTGTCTGGAACCGAACTGCTTCACTCTCCTGCCACCAACTGCTGAGTTCGGAAATCAGCCTGTTTATATAATAATTGCCAATATTCTGGGGTAGGTTCTGACTGAGGCAGGGGTGATCTCCTTAACGTCATTTTCAACTTATTAGACATCCTTCATGTCTTTGTTTTAATTTTCGTCATCAGAAAGGGTCCAACCCTCTTTTCACTACTTCCACAGAGTTGTTCCTCTCACTACCCTCATAGTGAGGACTACAGGAGGATAGCTTTCCTCCTACCAACATAGTTTCTATCATTTTACGGCTCATGACGTCAGAAAGGGTCCAACCCCTTTTTGCCCAAATATGCTGGACTGTCACCTTTGATGGAACTGGTTTCAATTCCACGTAGGCGAAAAAACTGGCCTATCCTCAGGCTAATTAATAATTCCCTTTCAACACTGATAAGTAATTCTGGATAATTTTCTCAACCCTTAGCTGAGGTATTTCCCCAAATGCCAGGTGGCCTTCTTTATCTTGACAAAGACTTCTTTGTTTGCTCTGAGTCCCACCTTTTAACTGGAGTGCAAGTCACACCGTATCTGAATCTTTGTGCTGTCAAATCCTTTAAAAATTAACTTTTTCCAGGCTCGAAAATTATCTTAGTATCGTTACTCTTTTCACCTTTTTAATCACAATATTTTTCTTTCTCGATTTCTGCCTGAGTTCTGTAAACAACTTAATCTTCCGTACCTGTCAACTTCTTTGTTTCAATTTTGGCTATTGTCAACAAAAGAAAAAAAAAAAAACTCGGTCACAGCATTTTCGATTCTTTTTCCCAGAATTTCAACTCCACACTTCTTGGCAATTATAATTGGCTATTCAATTTTTTTTTGGTTAACCCCTCACGCACCGCCACAGACGAATATTGTCACATATCGATGACTATATATATATATATCGGTTTTAATGTTATAAAACAGGATAAACTTTTTAAAAATACTTCATCTTTTTTTTTTCTGTTTCTACTGGTTTATTTCATGATCTGGGTAAAATAATTCACATCTTAAGGCTAAAAGAGTAACTTTCAAATCATATTAATAAGTAATTTTTGAGCAGCCTTTAGATGCCAAGAAAAGCACTTGTTTATCTAGAACTGATTGAGGGGAAAGTCCCTGATGTGTAGTGACTAACGTGCTGAACTGCCATGTCGCAGTAAACGAGTTCAATTTTAGACGAGTACACTTACTATTAACTTATTAGTTAAATTAGACAAGCAACAGATGTTGCATTAAATAAAATTCACCTAAAGGTAGTCAAAGATTTATCAGTCAAAACATTGTAGAATCAGAAATATAAAAAAAAGGATCAAGATTAAAAATACTAAATTGAGAAAATAATCATTTGAATTTTTTTAAAGTTGTTTTTCATTCAAAAAAATTAATTATTACAAAATGTCTTGATTCTTTGTTATATTATATAATTATTTTGAAGTTTTGGAAAAAAATGACATTCAAAAACAATTTTCCTAACAATGTACAAATATGACAGATTCTTTTTTTTTTTGTAACTGGTGAATATTTTTAAGCTCCAAGCATTTCTTATCATGATGCATGGATTTAATTTAGGTTAATTTAATTCTTTTTTTTTTTTTTGAAGAAGAAGAAGAAGTCTATTTAAAAAAAATTATTCTTAACCCTTTCACTGTTTTGAGAGTCACATGTGACATGTTTGAGGGCCATATGTGACATTTAAAATAAAGAATAAAATCTTGTGAAAATGTGTGAGTAGACACTTTTGGTTTGGTCTGTTTGTTGGGTTTTGTGGCGTATCAACCGTTGTAGGTTATTCAATGCCAAATCCATTTTTATACAAATAATCACTTCTATTTCAAACAATTCAGTTTAGCATAAATACACAGTTTAATTGTCAAAAACATTTCTATTTCAAACTATTCAAGCAGCTATATATAACAATTCAGTTCAGTGTAAGTACAGTTTCCATGTCAAAAACAGTTTAATTTTAAATAATTCAGTTTAGCATAAACACACAGTTTAAATGTAAGTACAGTTTAATTGTCAAAAACATTTCTATTTTGAGCTATTCAGTTTAGTTAAGCAATTCTAATTGAGCTAATTCAGTTTAGTATAAGTACAGATTTTGTTTACACACAGTTACATGTCAAAACAGTTCTATGATAAACAATTCAGTTTAGTGTAGATACAGTTTCAATGTCAAAAAACAATTCTATTTGAAATAATTCAGTTTAGCATAAGCATGCAGTTCAAATGTAAGTACTGTTTAATTGTCAAAAAACATTTCTATTTCATGCTATTCAGTTTAATCAAACAATTCAGTTTAGTATAAGCATGCCGTTAGTTCTATTTAACCCATAGATAGGGCCCTATCAAGTGCTACCACACCTGGCCAGAGTGGACCTGGAAGCAATGGCAATGAAGGGGTGCTCCGTATTCCTCAAAGCTCCAGCATCACTAGAACCTCACCATCAGATTGTTTAGTGTCATATACAGGACACTTGTTGGGGGGTCTTACCCCTCTGCAGAGGTGCAGTCAGTGTATTCAACAGCCCCAGCCGACTGGGCAAAGACACTTTTAGTTTGCCTTGAATAGTGAAAGGATTAAAAGTGGCTGATTTGGTTAATAAGCTATTTTTTGATACGGAAAATAAATGAATAAAATAAGAAATAAAATAAAAGAACAGAATAATTTTAAAAAATAATAAATTAAGTGAAAATCATAAAAATAAAAATAGAGAATATAAATTTAAACTTTTCTCATCATGTAAGAAATTTCAGTCACCTGACCCCGAGTTCCAAATTTCCGGTCAAGAGTCATGCTTTCCCCTTTGTTTTGTTTTTTCTGCTCTTTTTTTTTTTTTTATTGCCAGACTTGCTTGACAAAGTACAGTTTTCTCAGCAGCTCCTAGAACCCAGATAATATCGAAGTAACACACAAGCACCATAACTCAGTGATATATTGACTTGGCCAAGCACTTGTACCTAAATTCCTATAACTCTTCACACAAAGGAACTGAATGGTAAATACCATGACAACATTTTTCCAGGGAATATAAAATAAAACTGGTATGTGATAAGAAATGGAATGTCAGCTTCTTTATTTTGTGAATTGTTTTTATTTTACCAACCTGTTGAACACACATACACACACTCTCTCAAACTCAAAGACTTGTACTTGAAACAATATTGTATTAATCCACTTGGTGCTATTATTCCATTCAGGAAACATTAATAAAAATTGATATATCTATATTTTTTATTCCAACTATGTCCTATAAATAGGATGAATCTTTTTATAACTAATATTCATATCAATATGAATTGTGTATATAGTTGTAACAGCCCCTAAAATATGTTTCACCAAATTCTAAAATAGAAAAATCCCATGAGTTATGATTCCTAAAAATAACTTTTCCCTATTTTCCCACCAAAAGCTAGTGGGTCTGGATATATCAAAACCCCAGTTTTCGTCAGTAGCAGTCCAGAAGTCAAAAAATACAGACTTGAGAATTTCCAGCAGCTGAACCAAATAAATTAGTCCTAAATTTCACAATGATAACCAAGTTTTATTCTTAATTCAAGACTGACCAGCATGTAAGCAAGTAAAAAAAAAAATACTAAAAACATTTATGTAGACTCTATATGTATAAAAAAATTAATATTCATATAAGAACATATTTTGTAAATCATTTCTTATTACCATAATGATATATAAAAAAACTGTTTCAACTCAACCTCCTGTTATATGTTTAAGTGTTTGGTTGTTTTTATTTCATAATTCCTTTCAGCATTAACCTTTACTCACAGTACTTGGAAGACTCCTCTGCCACAATAACACGTTACATTTTGTTACAAACTTATAAATAATTTGCTCAATTTACACTTCTCTTGTAACACAAGCAGTTACTCTTGACCTTGAAACACTTCAAAGTGCTCCTTGTAAATATTTCTGATGGATATTGGGTTAACGAGCTATTTAATATGGACGTATATGAATTGTTTTATATGAAACTCTTTAATCGTTTTTTTTCCAACTGTTGAGGAAAGAATAAAAAAACAACAAATGAAAAAGGAAGCTAATTCTCAGATTTTCTGCCACTTTTAATTGAACAATAAAAGTGATACTGCTCTTTTTAACTGTAGACAAATTGGTAGCTGGTTATTATAATTATTGTAACTCTGTGGGTTTTAATGCTTGGTATCTGACATTCATACTCCCCAGGGTATCCATAGGTCAGCAAAATAGTCTTAGTAAATGATAGCTTTGAGAATTCAGTCCTCACTAGTTTCCAATTTCATGTCCCAGTATCAGACTAAGCTTTATAAATATACTATAATATTTTTTTCAAGTTCAAAACAGGATATTAATAAAGTATGACAAAAACGAATCAGTCAGAATTTCATGGTATCAGTCCTCAGCAGAGTTAGTATTCAACATCTTTTCAATATGTGTTGTGATATTGCTCTTCATTTTTGTATATAGAGCACTGTAAAGATTTTATGGATTAAAAATGCTTCTAGCATTAAATTTTAACCATAAAGTTTTTTGTTGCAAAATCAGAAATACAATTGAATAAACATCTGACCATGTCATCATCATGTTATTAGATAAACCTAAAAATCTATGGATCAAATAAATATGTTTAAAAATTATTTGTATTTGAAAGGAATACTTGATACCATAAAACTGTAAGTTATTTGTATTAAGAAGAGTTACTTGAAACTGTAATTGTTTTCTAAGTTATTATCAATTACTTAAAAACCATATAAGTAAGTAAAGTTGGCAACCTTAGTCAAGGGTGACTTGAAGGCTCCCTTTTCAATAGCTACTATATCAAGGTGTAGGGGAGGGTGCTACTCCATTCCCTGGATTGCTCTACTTTACCCTTGATCCATACTTTATAATGCTGAGTGGTAAGCAAGGCAGCATCAAGTACCATTTTTTGAGTCTTTGGTATGATTTGACCAGGGATTGAACCCTGGTCTCCCAGACCAGTGGCGAACACTCTACTCATTAGGCCAATTTCATGCAAACGAATGACTATTATTAAATAAAGATAATTACTTGAAACCATGTAATTATTAGTATTTGATAGGAATACTTGATATCATATAACTACATTAAAAAAAAAAAAATTTAAAAAAATATAAATATACAATGAAATTTTCCCTGAATAGCCCACTGAGGAAATTGATATATATGAAAACTATTCAAAATTGGCCATCTAGGCATAAAATAACCCTAGGCTTTTTGACATACCATTAAAATCAATTAGATGGAGCCCATCTCTCCCTAGGTTTGCATCTGGTTTTCCTTCACCAAAACATGTTGACTTACCATTGATTGATATGGCAAAGCAAACTTACATTGTAGACAGTTTCACTTCACCAACAAAAAATTAAAAACACACAGAAAAAGTGAATAGGAGTAAATTTGACTTTATTTACATAAAAATTTTGGAAAAAAATTGTTCCTAAATTCTTATGAGAAAAGATACATAAAAAAAAATGTCAAGCATTTTTTTTTTAAGTGAATTTTTTTTCCTAAGACAAAAAAATAAAAAAAGTAGTGACTGGAGTTACCAAGAGAAAGGAAATTACTATTCCTTCCTTTTTGTCTTGTGGCTTTACATCATAACAACATGTATATGCACACACAATGTGTGTATATATATATATATCTTGGCAGCATTTCTTCATTAATACAAATTTCGTTGAACATAGACATTTTCTGTCTACATATTTTCTTGTTGATCCTTTCATATTGCCGTATTGATTTTATTGTATTCGGCGGGAATTGATTGATGTATTTTCTTTAATTGTATTCTTCTTACATAGCAATGCAAAAACAAAAGTTACATCACTTTTGTAATAGATTCTCCCCTGATGATGGCCCAAAGTCAGCCAGAAAGTACTTGGGATATATACAATTATGGAAAATACATCACTCAATTCCCACCGAATATGATAAAATCAATACAGCAATATGAAAGGATCAACAAGAAAATATGTAGACAGAAAATGTCTATTATGTTCAACGAAATTATATATATATATATATATATATATATATATATATATATATATACACACACACACACACACACACACACACAGAGATATAGATATGTATACATAGATATACAGAGATATGTATATATACATATATAATCCTCACACACATATATTTGGACAATTACATCCACATACCTATACCTTAGTGTGTGAGTGTGTGTGCGCTAAATGAGTGCTTATTCATTTCTGTGTATGGCAATTTTAAAAGAATCAAGGCTTATATGCATACACACAAATGTGTGTGTGTGTGTGAATGCACCAAGTCACAGAAAAGGTAAATTTTCTAATTATCCCTCAGATGTTTTAAGTTTCATGTTTCATGCCAACAATAAAACTAAATCAGGAAGAATGACAATGGCCAGTTTAGGTTTATGCCTTTAATGGAATTATCAGCACAATTGGATGTTTGTACACACATACACAGACACACATTTTGTAAATACACTCACATTTTATAAACATGCAACTTGCCATTTACACACATCCTGATAAAGTTATAGTTTATATAACATGAAACCCTGCTTTCAATGTTGCTTCATCACATCTTGTTTCCAGTTTGAATCTATGGGGGTCAGCCACTCCCACCAGGGCCACTTTCAACTATTTAACAAATAAAAATAAGTTTTTAAAAAATTCACCCAAGAATGAAAAAACCAAAAGTTTTAATGGTACTTGTTTAGAATAAACCAATAAGGAAATATGTACAATGGCTAATTCTGAATAGTTTTCATACATGTCAATTTCCTCAGTAGACCATTCTGGACAAGTATCATTTAAAAAAAAAAAAAAAAAAAAAAAAAAAAAAAAAAGTTTCCCAAATGACTTCATATGTCATAATTGTCCTGGTTGTATTCTTTCCTCCCACGACCAAAAGTTAAAAAAGCTATTGATACAATGCTCAAAATGTAGCTAAACCATTTCTTTATTTTGGGTAGGTTGGTTTGGTTTTAATGGCATATCAACCTTCATGGGTTATTTAATGCCAAAGCCATCATTGAAGAAGAACAATAGTAATACTATTCAAACCATAGCTGGAGGGGATTAGCAGGTTCATGCCTTTTTCTAAGGGTATTAGTTCAAGAATGAATGTAAAAGCATGAATGGGGTTTGAACTCAGTTTGAGACCAGCATTTTAACCATTATGCCAAGGGAACTCTTACTCTGAGATTTCTAAAATTATTCACAGCTACAAGGAGGGGTGAAAAAATTTGGATCAGCAAACGGAATTTTGAACAAGTTGTCTTTTGTTTGTTCCTGCTCTTTGAAAAGGGGTGACTCCATAACTCTGTGTTTCAAGTGCTTTGGGAATGAGAGTTTTGTCACTGGTATGTCACAACATTTGACAGATGAGATAGATTCTTCATCACAGTGGGTCTAACATGGCACCAACCAAAATTTTAAAAGAACAAATAAATTGGTCAGATAATTGAAAGATGTGGCAAATTGTATCAATCTGATTAAATTGCTTTTAGTGATTTTATTAATTAGTAAATCATTTAAGAGGAGGTATATAGTAGACCTTCTCTTGTTACTCCTGTTAATCCTCCTGGAAAACAATTGTTACAATATTAAACCAAAATGTACTTATACAAGGATGGTAGAAGGATCAACCCTCGGAGAAGATGTCATCAAATCTCAGAATTATTAGCTTTAACATCTGCCATAAAATTAGAATTACTCGTTAGTCTATACCTTTTCCAGTTCAAAATGAAAAAATTATTATAAGTATAAATATAAAAAATATTTTATAAATTATTTTAGCAATAAAATTGTTAACATTTTATAATACTTATATATACATACACACACACGCGCGTACATTTATGTATATATAAGTATTATAAAATGTTAACAATTTTATTGCTAAAATAATTTATAAAATATTTTTTATATTTATACTTATAATAATTTTTCCATTTTGAACTGAACTATTCCCATTTTGAACTGGAAAAGGTATAGTTGTCAATATAATATGCTTAGAGGAAGCTAAACATATAATGTCACATGAGAGTACAAACAACTACCAACCACAAAGATGATCCAGAATTGAATCAGTCATGTTGGATAAACACTGGCATGATAAAAAAATCAACACTCTTATAAGCTTTGTATTGACTGGTTATTATTTCACCAGCCCCACATCTGATAACATAAAAACTGAAAGATACAAACAAAATTGAAGATTTTAAGTACTCAGTTTATGTTCACTAGAGAATAAAATAACAATAAAGACTCAAAAGCTTCACAGTCAGATTAATCTATAGGCAGTGGCCTATAGATAGGGAAAGTGGAGAGTGAACAACAACAACTGTCTACTCAACGAGGCCCTGCTAAGCCCAAATTAGAGCCTGTCCAATTGAACAATCTTCAGCAGGATGAACAGGCTCTAAAAAGCGCAAGGATTGAAAGTGGATAAAACTGGAGACAACTTTTTTTAAGCAGGACTGTCCGCCAGCCCATCCTCTATGAGTGTCCATTGGAACCTCATTGCTCCAACCTGAATTTAAAGGAATATGTCAATGGCACAAGATATATTGATCACTTGTAAATCCCTATAAAGATTTTCATTTGAATGCAGGATTTGTCTGCTAATATTTCCAAGTATTTTTGGATTGTACTGTTTATTGTTGAAACCAGGATACCTCACAGAGTAATGTTTAGCTAACTAGGCAAGCAGACCATTACTAGCAAGTTAGATTCTCACCGGGTGCCCATACTTTATACCTTGTGCCACAATTAAGCTAAACTTTGTAAATAGCTAACTGCTGAAACCAGTGGGTAAATCTGAATAATATGATTTCAACATGGAAATAAAAAGGCAACAACAATTGATTGGGCATTTCAACCAAGGAAAAAGTATAAATGATTTTTCATAATTTTGACAAGTATTATCTGCCAAAAAAATTATAATCAAAAATTTTTTTTAAATAAATAGATGATTTGTCCAAAAAAAAAAAAAAAGAAGAAAGAGAGGAGCAAAGAGTTAAACAATTTATACAAATTAGGCTGCAAATATTGACTTAATCTGATAAAGAATAATAACATTTTTTTTTAGTAAAAGAAAAAAATTATTTCTGTTACAAATAAATTGTTTTTTTCTAAAGAATACAAATTTTCTGAATGTTAAAATTAAATATAACAGATATCGTACATTTAGTTTTTCTTTTAGGATGAAGGATTTGAATATTTTTCTTAATGCTGTGGTTATTGTCCTAAGTTGCCATCAGGTACTGGCTTCTATAAAACATGAGCAGCCATATTGGAAAGTGTTAAGTTGCTGACACAGAGCAGTACGCACGAGAAGTACCAATTAGTGTGGGATTAACAATTGGTAGCAGAGTCTATTTTCAATCTATGGATTGCTGCATAAATTCTCTCAATTTTTTTGTCTGCTATGGAACAAGAGTTAACAAACATGAGTCTCACAGATTACATGCTAGTGTAGGGAGTTCACTTGTCACGGATTGCACAATGATTGTAATCTGTAAAAAAACTAAGTTAAACTTTCTAAATATTCAGAATAACAACCAATTTCCCAACTGGATATCAGTTTATAATGATATCAGTTAAAAAAAAGAATCTTTAAGCTTCTCAAATTAAACTTAAACATTTTCATAATACAGTGAGAAATAGTGTAATGGTTAATGAGCTGCTTCTGCAGGCAATTATTACCTTTATCCTAACCAGGTGCCATATGCTTATATAGCCTTCTTTTGCCAGACTAAGCCAAGCTTGCTTTGCATCCATGTGCTAAATCAGTGGTTTTCAAACTTTTTGGAGCTGGGACCTCTTTCTATTTCAGGATCTATCTTGTGGACTCCCATATAAATAAAAATGAAATTTATCAAAAATATTTAAATCAAATTCAATATTTGCACTGAGTAATGAAATTTAGGGAATGGGATGTGCTTGCTTCGCACAAGTCTACATCAGTATTTGGTCATTGTACTAATAAAGTGCTGAAGATACTGTTTCTCACAAATATGTTGCAAAAAACAAGCAGCATTTTGAGACAACAATGGATACTCAGAAGCTGCACTCAGCCAAAATATGAGAGTGGTTGCCGTGCAATCTGAATTTTCATAGGTGTGTACTAGAAAGATGAATTTGCAATTCTATTGCTAATCAAAATAAATAAATTTTCAATACACCCTTGCAGCATCTGCAGATCCCTGCTATTGACAGTGCAGACTCTCCATGGTTCTCAGACAACAGTTTGAAAACCAGTATGTCAACTTAATAAAAATATCAAGAAATGGGCAGGTTTTTAAATACATGGGCTGTTTTGTTTTCTTTAAAATTTTAAAAGTAAATTTGTGAAATTTATTCTCATAAATTAGTTGTATCTTGGTATAGAGCTTCAATTAACAAACTATCATCATGATGCTCCAATATCAAGGCCTTGAGCGAGACTACCCTTATAGGTTGGTTTGTTGATTGATTTGTTTGTTTGTTGGGGGAGGGGGCATTTTTTTTTTATTATAAAGAAAAAGTAAAAATTACTATGAAAAGATAAAAATATTTTTATATTTTGGTATTTGAACAAAAAAAAAAAAAAAAAAAATTATAATTGAATTATTTTAAAGTCCAGTTTAATAAAAGCTCAACTTTTCTTCATCAGGCTAAAAAACAACAACAACAAAAGACAATTATATAAAGGCAGATTCTGTTGTTGTTGTCATCATTAATATGGTTTTGTTATCACAGCAAAATAAGTTTTTTTCCTCGTTGCAAATTTATCATGAGTCATTGGAAATCTTAGTATGCAAGGGAGATAATTTCTAAGAAAACTTATTTGCATTAAAATATCCTTAAAAATTCAAGAAGATAATTTTAAGCTTGAATATAAGCAGCATAACTGAAGCCAAAATTAAACAAAATATCTACAGAAACACATTATATATATATATATATATATATATATATATATATATATTATTGCATTTATCATTCAAGAAAAGATTTCAACTTTCTGAAACTGTACCACAATAAAGTAACCAAATCCTTTCCTCCACCCTACAACATCTATTTTCATAAGCAGCACCAAAATATACGTTTTGTTGCAGAAAGTTGAAGGACCAAGAGCAAAACGTTACAAAGTCACTAAATCCAGCCACAGAAAATATCATAATCACAGAATTTAGAAAAACATCTATGGAAACAGTTCTTGATTTTTGCAATTATCATAGTCCATATTGTGATAAAAAAACTCAATATCCATTTTGAGAAGATATTGAGTAAAAGAAACTAAGAATAAATAAGCAAAAGAAAGAAAAAAAAAAAAGAAGACTATTTTGCACTAGGTATTTCGAATTTTAAAATTGGTTTGGTTTGGTTTGGTTTGGTTCCTTTGTTTAGTGGCATATCAACCTTTGTAGGTTATTTAATACCAAAGCCATTCTCCAAGAACAGTGATTGTACTATTTAACCCATAGCTGGGATTTGAAATTAGAGAATTAAATTTGGGACAAGATATAATCAAGGTTAGTGATTTATAGATATCATTACAGTCTTGTAAACCCAGGTGAGGTAGTTGTAGAAGTACTACATGTGGAGTATCTTGGGTAAGAATACTTAGTGGTTTACCTAGGTTATAAATACATGACCATTTTAGTTCTACTAGGAACCCATCTGCCCTGGCCAGTGTCAGCATTGTCATTTGCCAAGTGGTGCCATGTTATCAACATCCATCATGAGAGATTTAGAGAATGCATGAGGACAAGTGATGCCATCCACTTAGAGAGTGCAGCTGGCAGATACCAAAGATCCTGCCTCTTCTTAAAGCCCCCTGCCATATATATATGCACCTTTGTCTGAGTCTACCATAGGCAATAGAGATGTATTTATAATTTATTGCATTAGACTTTGATCCTCTTAAGTCTGGAAGTGCAAGGCAGGCATATTTTTTGCTCAGACTGTATTCTTGTGCTCATCATAAAAGATGGATCATTCTGTGTGGGGAAATTTTGAAAAATGACAAATCTTTCTTGAAAACAAAGGAATAAAAAATATTATAAACACAAGTATATTTCATTTAAAATAATTTCATAAACATGTTCATTTTAAACAGAACAAAAAGCAGAACAAAAAATTTAATAGATATTTTAAAACTTAAAACTAAATGTTATCAATATTTCATATTCAATTTTGCATAAGTTTTTTTGAATTTTAATAGAAAAAAAAAAAAAAGATTGCATGGAATAGTTGTGACTTAAGAACATTTTACACAGAACACTTCAATTACTCTTAAGTTGGAGAAGGCAGTGGGGAAGGCAATACTTTGAAGTTGTGGATGAACTAAGGGGAGATAAATGCAATAAGTATTTTGATCTTAAAGGGAAGATTCTTTTAAAAAAAAAAATATCAGCCAACAAGTTCCAACACATATACCAACTTAAAATAGTTTTTGAGATAAGCAAATGAGACATTGCAATGCAAAACAGTCAAAACAACGAAGTAAAAAAAAAAAAAAACAAAAAAAAAAAAACAAAAAAAACTTTGTTTTATCTCCCACAAGAAAGAAAAAAAAGGGAATCAATTTAATCAAAAGGACTTAGATTTTCTTTTTCATAATTTTTTTTCATTGTTTCCTTAGGATTTTTTTTAGTGTTAAATAATGAACAGTAAAATAATTATTTAGAGGATGGTATATACTACATTATCTATTAGAAATGAACTATTCCAAAGGTTTCTAGCTTAAATAGGTCAGGTTTTTTAGTAGCAAATTATTCTTAACTATTTAGGGCACCTCGAATGGTGAAATGGTTAGCAAGCTAGACTAGCAAACCTTCCCAAATGAGTTCGATTCTCATTGGGTGCCACATCTAAGCAAAAAGCTTGGTAAATTAATGTGGGTACCTTAGGTGGTGTAATGGTTAGCATGCTAGACTAGCAAGCCTTCATTAGTGAGTTTCAGTCTTTTTGGGTGCCCCATTCAATTGGCCTTGTGCCCCATCTAAGGTAAAAAACTTAGAAAATTACTGTCAACTATTTGCCTGGTGAGACTAGGTCACAACTTTTCAACGTTAGCACCTTGTGGTGGCTAAAATTTTCACATTAATTTTTTTTTCAGTTACTTAATTTCTAAATGAGATGTAGACTCATATTTAGGAGTTAACAAAAATATAAAGACTTATGAAGTAAAATTAAATAACAAAAAAATCTAAAAATCAAATCTATCGTCAAAGTTACTAATGATGGAACTACCGTAAACATAAGTGAATTTCATATTACCATAAACAATTCTGTCTGAATTTTTTAGATGAGGCTTGATATGCAATATTTTGTGGGTGATTTTTCAAACTGTTGTCCTCTCTTTATCATTGTTAGTTGTAATACATTTCGGCCTCAGGTATCTCTTGTTTATCTGGATATGGAAATGATTCAACCTGGCAAATCATTCTTAAAGTTTGACTGTTAATCGAACAAGGCATTCAAGAAACATGAAGATGTTATTCAAATAATGTTTTGAATTTTAAATTTCAAATTCATTTCATGACGCTTTGAGAAACTTCTTATGATGCTTCTTTGATTGATAGGCGTGAAAAACCATGACATCATTATTTGAATAACATCTTCATATTTCTTGAATGCCTTGTTTGATCAACAGTCAAACTTTAAAAATAATTTCCCAGGTTGAATCATTTCTATGCCCAGATAAACAAGGGACACCTGAGGTAGACTGGGGAAAATACAGCAGTCGAAACGTCTTACAACTAACAACAATAAAGATGAGGACAACTGTCTGAAAAATAACACACAAAATATCAACATAAACATTTGTTTGAATTGAAAAGGAAAAATAAAACACATAAGACATATTCTGAAAAACAAGATGTAGCATACAATTAAAGATGGATGGAGAATATATCAAAAGATTTCTTGGAAAAAAAAAAAAAAAAAAAAAAAAAAAAAAAAAAGAGAAGAAAAGAAAATTATAGACCAAATATGGAACAATTCATTGAGTTCTGTCTGTATCCTCTGCAGAGAGGTAAAACCCCACAAAAGACAGGAGTGTCCCAGGGATGACATTAAACTACTTTGGATGATGAGGCTATAGTTCTGGAAGCGTGTAGAGTACCCCTTCATTGCCATTAAATCCAAATCCACTGACCCGGAGTGGTAGTACCTTTTAGGGTCCTATCTATAGTTCAAATAGATCTATTTCGAAATTATTCATATTCGGTAGGATCAAGTGTAAAAAAATTAAGAAATGATTACACAAAAAAAATGTAAATTTCAATGTACAATGAATGTAATTCCCTAACCTCTAAGCATAAAATAACCCAAGATGAAGTGACATGCCATTAAATCTTTTTGTATATTTCAAGTATCTGATTATTTTCAAATGATATAAACAGCTTCGTTTTCTTTAACATGTTCTTAATATTAATTCACTTCTTGCCCACCAAAGGTGGTCTTTAAAATAAAAATCATATTTTATTTGTATTATAATTGCAAATAAGGCATAGTATTCTATGAATGAGCATTTATTAATAATCTTCCTTGAGAAATTATAATCAACAAGTTAAGTGCAAAGTTGCTAATTGGATGAGAAATTTATTTATGTGTTATCATAATTCTTGCTACAGAGTGTCATTTTTTTTCCTTTGTTATGGTTTCATACATACAAAAATCAGACTATCATAACAATAAATAATGCAATAATTTTACTAAGAAAATATTTTTTGTGCATCTTAACAAAAGTAACAAGCTTAATTCTTCCAAACAAGGATTTTTGTTAAAGATCATCTTTTTTGACATCTTTTGGTTCGTTTCCAAAGAATAACCAAAATGGCAGAAGCAGCAGCTTCAAGATTAACAGAAGAGAAGCAGACATTTATCAACATAACAATAGGAACAACTTTGTAGAAAATGGTTATGATACAAACTATAAACGTCAAACACCCAATCTTCAACAAGGCCAACAGGAAACTCTCACCCTTCTGTGAAAGTATGGAACCCCCCCCAATGATATTTGAAGAACAAAATGTTGAATCATGAGAATAATAATGAACATATCTATATTTATAAAGGGGTTGCCAGGTTGTATTGTCAAGTAGTTGGTTTGGTTTCTTTGTTTAATCGCATATCAACCTTTACCAAATAATTGAACCCTGGGAGCTAAAAATTAGTCTCTAAGAGTAACTTTGCTTAACCCTTTCACTACCAAGTTAGACTGAAATTGTTTAGCAATAATTTTTTTTTTTCTTTTTTAAATCTTTGTGCTGCTTGCCTTTTACAGATAAGTTTTCATATTTAATCCTTTCTATACCAAGTTTTTTTTTATTTTTTTTTTTTAAAGTTTTGGATATGTAAAATTGTTTTGGATACAATGTTTTGAGGATTAAAATGAAAATTAAATTTGACTGGGACACTGGTGTCCCAGTGGGAGTGAAAGAGTCAAGAACATGGAATAGGTGGCAATGACCTTCAAGGTCAGTCGATGTCGTCCCAGGCTAATTTAGGATCAAAACTGATATTTCCTGCTAATTGAAAGAAAATAATGAATTTACTAATTAGTTGTTTATATAAATAAAATAAAACAAAACTAATAAAACACCTGTTCATTTATGCTGCTGACAGAAAGGCTATTAACATCATTTATCTATAAATCTTAAAAAAACAAATACAAAAAAAAAAAAACTCTTTCTGCATTTTGTTAGAATACTGTTTGCTATGTTAAGCTTTTTGTTTTAAATATATATTAGAATTTACTCAATAACCTTTAAGTCTTGATTAATTTCTTCCTTTCAAAGCAACACCAGGTACCCCTGCTAGATATTTATAACTTTATCTAGTCAAGTCAAGTTCAAACAATTGAGCTAATGTTTGAATTGTTGGGAATGAAGAGAGTTAGTCAGCATAACAACCATTTTAGCATCTCATTCTGTATAAAAAAAAAAAAGAAAAGAAAAAAAAAATTTTTTTTTAAATACCCCTCTTTCTCAACAGATTTTACACCTGAAGAAGGCCATAGAATGGACCAGTCAAAATGTTATGGTAATAACAACATCAGTAACACAAAGGATGAGTTCAATTTTCTAAACAATTCTTGAAATGACAAAATTAGAACTTTGCTTTAAAAATAATATGAAACACTTACAGTTATTGATAAGCAGTAATTTAAAAGAGATAAAGTAAAAAAAAAATAAATACAAAAACAGAGTTAAGCAAAAACCTTTAATTGGTTTGGTTTTTTTGTTTTAATAGCATATCAACCTTCATTGGTTATTCAATGCCAAAACCATCATTGTAGAACAGCAAGAGTGATACTATTTAACCCACAACTAGGACCATTACTTGATTAAATAAAGATTTTTTTGAAGTCTGTAATTTTGCTTTCAAAAGAGACTTTTGGTAAATTCATCTATCAGATTAATTGCTCTTATTATATAGAGGATTACCCTAACCCTTTAGTTCTTTTAAAAGCAATGATTTAATACTGAATTTAGCCACAATTTATTGGTGATTGATGTACAATACAATAACTTTACTGGAGATAAATTTACCAGACATGTTTGAAATGGTCAAAGATTTAAACAGGTTTGGTTTCTGGTGCAGAATTCAAGCCAGTATTTATATCACCAATTACAAAAACTGTATGTCTCCCCACCATACATATTTTGCTCAAATTTTCTAAATAATTTATATTTGAAATAATTAACTAAAATCCACAAATCTATCCCCCTCCACCTCATCCAAATTAGAAAGAAATAATAAACTAATGAGTTATACTTTACATTAAAAATTGGCTTTAATAAAAACTTGAGAGGACTGGTTAAAAATGAATAAAAAAATGAATTGTTCTATTGAAATTTCTTACAATATCTGTCGTATAATAGTCATTACCTTTACATGTTAATTTTATACACGAAACGTAATGATTTTTATGGGACAGAGAAAAAGAAAAAAAAATCTGACTCTTTCTATAATACACAGTAAAAGGAAAATATATTGATTCATGAGACCTTTTTAAAATAAATTCATAACAATAAAAGAGACCAAAGATGCCAATAGTATTTTTTATAACCCTTCTGCACATGAAGCAACATTTTTGTCACCAACAGTACACAGGCAGAACAACATTTTGGTCATTTTGCAGTAGCTCAATGTAAGGAATTTTCCTATTGGCTTTTCATTAAACAATTCAATGTTAAAGAAGAGAAACATCACTAGGTGGCTCCACTGTGGTGTAGGATTGTGTAAAGGTTTTTTTTGCAAAATATAATTAAAAGTAAATGCTGTATTGTTTTCAGGCTATTACACATCAAATCATCATATTTTGCTTGTTTTTTTTTATATGATTAATCAATTTATTTGAATATACCTGCTATTTTAAAAATTTTCTAAAAATAATTCGTCCACTCTACAAAGATTAAAAAAATATTTGCCTGTGAAAGGGTAAATCTTTTCATTTTCTAATTTGGTCTTAAAATCAAAATGACACAATTGCAAATCATATCTTTAAACTTAATTACAGTGAATTATATATATTTTAAAAGAAAAAAAAAAGATCACTGCATACAACTGAAATAGACAGGATGATATCTAAAATTCATTTTCTGAGGAAAAACTTATTAACCTTAACTTTCTAACTAATCTAGATGACCTCAGAATTCAAAATCTAGAGAAAAACTCCAGAAAATTATGAAGATATTGTCAGACACACCTGATTACAAAGAATCAAATATTATACACTGATATGTTTGGAATAGTTTTTTTCTTAGTTTCATTTTTGTTGTTATAGCAACTAAGCTATCATGGTAATGATATTAAAGATGAGAAACTTTGTTTGAAAGAATCAATGTATAATAGTAAAAATATCTCATTCCAAACATTATTATTTATAAGAACCCAAAGACCAATTCCAGTAAAAAAAAAAAAAAAAAAAAAAAACAGAACTAAAATTCAAATACACTAAAATAAGTGACATCCCCCCCCCCGTCTAAAAGTATCTAACTTCATATCTGTGGAAGTTTTCTTTTTATTAATCCAGATTAAAAGTTCAGTAAGGTTAACCTTGAAGCCAAACTTTATAGACCTTATTTTCCCAATTCAGTTATCACTGTGAAACAAGAAAAGTTTTAGTAAACAGGCCAAAGCCTAGCTCATTTTCTTAAACTTTTCTTGTTCCTTTACCACGCTTTTAACATTTTTAACTTTTAATTCAAAGTATCCTAACATTTATTTTATTTCTAACCAAATAAGATTTGTTTTATTGTCAGCAGAATAATACATTTTCTTGTTTATACAAGCAGATAATAAATCTTTTATGAAGTTATGCAAGAAGTAAATTTGATCAAGAATTATTACATCTTTTGTTCTTTTAGGTGTTTTCCACTGAGTTCTGAAAACAAGGTTTAAAAAAAATCTGTTTCTCAGTATGAAAGACTTAAAAGGTCATTTTTTCTAGATGCTTTTTTTCTTTTAAAACTTTTATAACTATTGAAAAAAAATAAAAAAATAAAAATAACAATGTAAAGTCAAATATATTTTTGTTAACTTACTTGGCTTTCAAACCACTTAACAAAAAAAAACAAAACAAAACAAACAAACAAAAAACAAAAAAAAAAAACGTTGTTCTGTATAAATTTTTTTCTTCTGGTCACCCTATAGCTAACTTTGACTAAGAAAAATAACTTTACTTGACAAAAAAAAAACCCTACTGAATTCTTAGTTACAAGATTTAAATATTACTTTTATTCTTTATCAAATACAAAAAAAAAAGCAATACAAATTACTACCCCCCCTCTTCACAAGGCTACTTTTACAATTTAAAATGTTTTATTTGTATTTTTATTTTTTCTGAATCATCTTGGGTAGGGAGAGATTTGAACCGGAAATACCAGCCCTTGCATCCATAAGTAATGAAAATAAATAACATACAGCAAAAGTTATAAAAATAATTTTTTTCCGTAGATTTTTTCACCCAAAATGTACAAGTTTAAAAAGAAAATTACAAAATACACACAAGGAAAAAAAAAGAAAAAAAAAAAAGGCAACAAAACACAAAAAATAAAATAAAATAGAGACTTGACAAAAGGGATATAACTTAGCGCAAGCAGATTGCTAGAATGCAACATAAAATCTTTTTTTCTTCTTCTACATTTAATTATCAGGAATTCAGCACTCCTTTGCTTTATTAACCAATCAGGAGCCAGCATAAGATTTTTCTTTGCTTTATTAACCAATCAGGAACCAGCATCAGATTTTCCTTTGTCATGTGGATGAAAATAAAAAAGCGGGTAGGGTTGGGGGAAAAAAAAAAAAAATCTTTTTTAGAAAGATTGAATCCCCTCCCCAACTGCTTTTGAAGCCAGTAAAATAACAGAAATGTGGCCCCCACTTGTCAATATTTTTTGCTTGGAGACTTCCAAATAATGCCATTTCCAGCCATTACAATATAGCTGAAAATATTTTCAATAATTTTTTTCTTTTTTCATTTTAGATCTATTTTAATGGTGGGAGTTGGTGTAATATAATTGGTTTATCAATCACAGCCACACCAGCATAACTCCGGCCAGTCATCATACAAGATGGCAGAAGCGTCCATTTGTTACTTTTTACATCATAGCATTCAACTGAACCAAGATTTGAAGAGCCATCATCTCCTCCAATCACATAAAGAAGTCCATCATTAGTTACCACCCCTGAAAAATAAAATTAAATATACCAATAAATGTTTTTACCAAAGAACTTGGTCACCAACGTTGTTTACTCCAGGTTAAAATTGTGATAAGGGCAACCTGAAGCAAATTTTTTTAGACTTATTTTTCTGATGCAGATATCATTGGGAATGAGATAAGTTTTGGTAAACAGGTCAGGCTTTGCTTCAGGTTATCCTTACCACACTCTTAACCTGGACAAAAAGGATATTTTGCTAATAATTTTATAAATATGGTACTATAACTTCAGAAAATAAAATATAGAGAAAAACTCCAGAAAATAATAAAGGTATTGTCAGACAAACCTGATTACAAAGAATCAAATATTAGACACTGATTTATTTGGAATAGATTTTTTCATTTTTGTTGTCATAGCAACTAAAAAACACTGTGGTAATCTTAGAAGTTTAGCCAAGATTATAAGCAAGTTAATTCATAAAGGATACAAAGACAAATTCTAGTTTTAAAAAAGAGACCTGAACAAAAATTTAAATACACTATAATAATTATTTACTTATTATTTTTGTTCATTCTTGAAAGTGAGCTAACAAACACTGATTTCAAGTTATGATCAAAAAAGTATCAAGACTGAAGCTTTATCTAATTTTTTTTAATATCAAAATTTAAATGAATGCCAGCAGCCTTGTTCAGGATTTGAACTCAAGTCTGTAGTTAAAATGTATGTCATCAAGTTTAAGTAAATTCATCCATGTAACCTAAAATCCAAGAATCAAAGACAGTTCTAAAGTTACAAAGTCTGTTTTTTTGTTAAGTGGCAGCATTATTGAATATTTGACAAATTAATGGTAGAAGCAGCAGCACCCTGTACAGCCACTTACTTCTCATCACACAAACCATCCAAGTAATGATGAATATGACATGCTGGTCACTGCTGGCAAAATAAGGACAAACTCATTGGCAATATTCTCTTGTAGACTTCGACATGCCAATGTTGACCAACCAGCAAAAATATACATTAACCATCTCTATGTGGGCAATGGAGACCATGAGAGAGAGTTAAGGGAATCTGTGCTGTTAGCACGCCTTGATGATGATAAAAAATTAAATAAAGCAACTTTATTTGCATAATTTAACAGGGGTCCAAGAAGGTTGCCTCCTGAAAATATATTATTTATTAAAGTTTTTTTCCATAAATTTTAGGAGACTACAAAGAAATAAAATTAAAAAAACTTTTGTTTAAAAATTACCAAATTTAATCTGCAGAAATTCTATAGCATTGAAGTAAAAACAATGTATTGTCTGTTCTGTGTTTGAGATAGTTGCATATATCCCACAGGTAAAAAACGTTGACATCTAAGCTTACATAAAAGTCACTCTTTTTAAATATGAATTTTTAAAAGCAGGAAGATGTAAATATTCTCCTCTGAAATTGCAACTTAAAACTATTTTTTTAGTGGATGTATATTCGAAGAAAAGTAATGATAATTTTAGTATATAAATCTCCTCTTCTCCTTAATATACGAGAGGAAAATGAATTTAAAAAATCCAGCAACTTTTAGTTCAAGGAGACAGTTGAGAGAAATGACACAGCCCCAAATGATTAAGATGGCATGTCAACTTGTCAAGGGTTATTTTATGCCCAGAGGTTAAGGAAACTTTGATATAAAGTATAAAAATGTCTTGTCTTTATAAATGATGGGTTGGTTGGTGTTTTATGACATATCAACCCTTGTTGGTTATTCAATGCCAAATCCTATTTTTATATGGTTTGGTTTGGTTTTATGGGATATCAATCATTATTGGTTATTTAAAGCCAAATCCTGTTTTTACATATATATCAAATATATGATTTGTAAACACATTTCGTAGATACACACAGTTAAATGATCAAACAGTTCTATTTCAATAAAATTAGTATTTCTATGTAATAAAAATAATTTACACACGGCTGTATTGTTTCTAAACATATGGAGAAAAAACTTGATGGCAATTACACAAGAATGCTGTGAGCAAAATTGAACAAGTCCTGGAGGCAACACCCCACAAAACAGCAGTTATACAGCCACCTACCACCTATCATGAAAACTATCCAAGTTAGAAAAACCAGACATGTGGTACACTGTTGGAGAAGTAAGGACAAACTCATAAGTGACATACTCCAGTAGACCCCTTCACATGGACAAGCAAAGGCAGGACGACCAGCTAGAACCTATATACAACAGCTCTGTGCTGATATGGGATATAGCCTTGAAGACCTCCAGGGAACCATAGATGATAGCGACAGGTTGTGAGACAGGGTCAATGAGATCCGTGCAGATAGTGCAACATGATGAGGAGGATGATGATGACGACGTATGGTTTCAAATGACCAATGATAATCCTTAGTAAATGATTGAACTGTCCCATGGATGGGACTAACAGGTACTATTATTCCAGTTCAGAGTAGACCTGGTTTGATTTGGTGGGTTTTATGGCATATCAACCTTTGTAGGTTATTTAACACCAAATCCATTTTTATGTAAATAATCTGTTATATTTAAAACATTTCAGTTTAGTACAAAGTTTAATTGTCAAAAACATTTCTATTTCAAACTATTCAAGCAGTTATATGTAACAATTCAGTTAAGTGTAAATACAATTTGAATGTCGAAAAACAGTTCTATTTCAAATAATTCAGTTAAGTATAAGCACACAGTTTAAATGTAAGTACGGTTTAATTGTCAGAAACATTTCTATTTCAAGTTATTCTGTTTAATCAAACAATTCAGTTTAGCATAAGTATGCCGTTAGTTCTATTTAACCCATAGGGCCCTATCAGGTGCTACCACTCCGGGACAGAGTGGACCTAGGAGCGATGGCAATGAAGGGGTACTCCGCATTCCCCAAAGCTCCAGCACCACTGGAACCTCACCATCAGATTGTTTAGTGTCATATCTAGGACACTCGTTGGGGGGGGGGTCTTACCCCTCTGCAGAGGTGCAGTCAGTGTATTATACAGCCCCAGCCAACTGGGCAAAGTGGACCTGGAAGTAATAGCAAAATGTTCCACTTTTCTCAAAGCTCTAGGACTGGAGATTCACTATCAGATGCAGTTTAGCATCATATATTCAGGACACTCATGGGTTTTACCCATTTGCAGAGGTGCAGTCAACATATTCTACAGCTCCAGCTAACAGGACTGATAAATGGTGGGATAGACATGATCAGATCCATGTTTTTTACATGGGCAGCTATATGTCGGATATTCATAAGTGAGGGCATTAGTGAGAAGTGAAACACTAACAGCCTAGTCCAAGATTGGAACTGGGTTCTACGATTCCATAACTGTTTTCACTAAGCACACCTTAAATATAATCATATAATTCTTTTGTTCCAATAAATCTCCACAATAAACAAAATACTCACCAGCATTTCTTCGACATAAATGCATATCTGCTACTAGTGACCATATATTTTCTTCTGGATTATAAACTTCCACACTTTTTCGTACCAATGGACCATCATGTCCGCCTACAGCATATAACAGTCCATTTAAAACGCCAACACCTACAACAAAAAGTCACAACAATATAAGCAAACGACATGATACTTTTTTGAATCTTTACCCATACAAGGAAAAACAATTAGGTTCATACTTGCAGTGAAATATTCTTTTAATATTCTAGATTTTATAAGCATACAAAAGTATGTCAAGCCTCTTTTGAGTTAAGAGTTAAACTGTTTGAATCCATAAGCTGAAATATATGTAAAACTAACATGTTCAAAGCGATAAGGATTTTATCTTTCAGTTTTGTGCATCTTGTTAAGAAATTTATTCATCTAAAAAAAAAAAAAAAAAAAAAAAAAAAAAGTTTAAAGATTCTTTAGTTCAAAATTTTAATCATTATTCTATAAAAATAATGTTGATTTTGGATTTCAAAAAGATGTATTTTTAAAGTTTATGTTCTAATTTGAAATTCCCACAGACACTTCACAGCAGACTTGTTTGGAAAAAAAACAAAAAAAAACAAAAACACTGATGTAAATAAATGATAGTGTTAAATAATTCCTTCAATTTTAAATAGAAATGAATAGTATCCCATAATACAATTAAATATTGAGAGAGAGAGAGAGAGATATCAATCGATTAATTTTGATGCCATGTCAATCTATTTAGGATTATTTGATGTTTAGAGAATCACATGAATTGTATATTTATATTTACATTATTTTGAATAGTTGTTTCATAAGTTTTTTTTTTTTTACACATGGTTACATGATATATGGTTTCAAGTAATTACTTAAATTTAACAAGTTATTTGTTTGCATGTAGTCATATGGTTGGTTGGGTTTTATGCTGTATCAACCATTGTAGATTATTTAATGCTAAATCCTGTTTATACACACACACACACACACATATATATATATATATATGTACAAGGTTAAATCAGGCAGATATGTTGTATAAAGAAAACAGGAAAAAAAAAACACATATGTAAGAAATAGGCTTGTTTAGTTATAAAAAGGTGCTGGGCAACATCATCAGTTATGTCTTTTAAGGCGCTTTTGGGTCTTTCAACATAATACCCCCTCGCCAGCTAGACCCCACTCAGGTTGATCACACCTGGTCCGTGACCCAAAAATCACTAGTTTTTTTTAAAGAGACTTAACATAGTAGACCCTGGTTTCCAAGCATTTGATTGGTTAATGCTTTAGCCAACCAGTTTGTCAGGCGGGTGTTTTAACCAGGTCTACACAGCTGTGACACTTTTCTTTTTTTCTTCCTTTGGCACGAAAAGAATCCAGTGGTAAGTTCAGTAATTCATTTAAAAATTTTTCATCTTTACAAAATGGACCATAATAAAAACACCATAAACACACACACAAGCTAAAACTCCCCTCTTATATACATGGTCCTGGCAAAAAAAATAATATAAAAATAATTTAATTCTGCTCTTAGTTGGTTAATTTTTGTTTCTCTTCCATTTTCTTTACTATTGGATCTTTCCTTTATTTCCATTTATCCATATTGAGCCTTTGCATAACTAATGATAATTTTAGACATTTTCAATAGTTGGTTTTCCACTGATCCTTTCGCTGATATATTTAAAATTTCATGTAAATGGATGAGAAAAAATCTATTACTAAATATCAATTTAGGTCCACCAATGCATTTTGACAAGATATTTAAGATATGAAATTACAAAAATTTGAGGCAGAAAGTGCTTTAGGCCATCTTTAGGGTGGGAATTATGAATTTAAAATAGCGGTTTAAATGAAAACAGAAAAATATTCGAAAAATATATTTGAAAAACATTATGTCATGAAATGTAAATTTTTAAACAAGTTAAAGTTCTATAAAAAGTCAGTTTGTAAAGGTGGAGAAAGAAAGAAAAGGGAAACGTTTGAAGAAAGGTGGAAATATTGTGGAGGTGGATATGTCACACCTGACCGATAAAATGAAACGCAGTTTTTCCAGGCAGCAGTCGTGTTGATACTGCTTTATACATGCACTACATGGATGCTAAGTAAATGGATGGAGAAAAAGCTTGACGGCAACTACACAAGAATGCTGCAAGCAATATTGAACAAGTCCTGGAGGCAGCACCCCACAAAACAGCAGCTATACGGCCACCTACCACCCATCACAAAAACTATCAAAGTTGGATGAACCAGACATGCAAGACACTGCTAGAAAAGTAGGGATGAGCTCATAAGTGATGTACTCCTGTAGACCCCTTCACATGGCCGAGCATTCCCCATCAGATAGTTTTGTGTCATATCCAGGACACTCGTTGGATGGGTGGGAGTGTCTTAGCCCCTGCAGTGATGCAGTCATTTTTTCATAACATTTCAACTAATCTTACTCTCTTGTTTTCTTGAGGTGAATTTTTGTCAGATTCAGAATATTTTGTATAATCTGGTCCTAAAATTATGTTTTATTGTCTTTGTGTTTTTCTTTTTCTTCCAAACTTAATTGAGTTTCAGTATTTTATTATAAATCTTCAGTCTTTCTTTTTTGTGTAACTTGGCTGTAAATTCAAGTGTAGGTGCAATGGTATATTTAGTAGCACAGAGAATGGAATTGAGTTCAAACTACACCTGAGGAAGTTCATATTTACTTTACACTAATGCTCTTGAGAAAGGCATGAATCCACTTCTCCCTCACCTTTGAGTTTGAGTCTTTTAACCCTGTTGCGCAGTCTATCTTGGGTGTTGGGCTAGTACCCAGACCCCATAAAAACTCCCTTGCAACTGAAACAGCATCAATTAGTGTATTTTTGACACTGGCCTCATGCTCTACAAAGAGTTAGCTGGGATAAATGATACTATAAACTCAAAGTGGAGAGTGCAGTATCATTTTTATTTTTATCTGGTAATTTTGTTTTTCATGGTTCTAGTGTGAGTAAATGAAAAGTTTGCCATGTTTTGGAGTAATCCCCCCATACAATATTTTTTTTCTAATTAAAGTCTGTTAGGATGGAGTTAATAGCATGTAAATAGTTTTTCTCAAGGCTATTCCCATTAACAGATCAGGTAAGCAGACAGTTAATGTGTTTGACTTGAACAGAGCTTGATACTTAACTCGGTGGGCTTATTTGAAAATAAATTTTAATTTAGTTTCTTTTAGATTTACATTGGAAGTAATATTGAGTTATTTTTCTTAGATCTTGCAATGTACACCATTTTCTGTTTATTGAAAAAACAACTTTTTACACAACCAAATTTGTTTGGGTTTGGGTTCTTTGTTTAATGGCATATCAACCTTTGTAGGTTATTTAATGCCAGAGCGATTCTTCTAGAAGAATAGCAGTGATACTATTTAACCCATAGCTTGGAGGATAAGGGTATTCATACCTTTCCCAAGGGTATTTATCCGAAAGTGAATGTAATAGTGTGATTGGAGTTAGAACTTGCTTACTATGATTCCGTAGTCCAGCACTTTAACCATTACACCATGAGGACATTCCACAACCAAATTTATAAAAAAATGTCTGGTTGTAAAGAATTTTGTCACAAAATTAAACTAATATTTTTCTGTAAACTTTCCTCTTAATAATGACAAATATTTTGACGATAAAATTTTATTTCTAATGCATGGTTTGTGCTTTTTGCTTCCAACTTTTTTTAAACATTGGATACCACAGTTCAGGGTTGGGAGTCTGGTGTGTAATGTTTAATTTTGTCAAATTGAAAGTTTTCAGAAATTTAACAAATACCTTTATTAATTTAAAAAATTGCATTATTTCAATATTGAAAAGATGAGCATGGAATTGTTGCCATATATATTTCTCAAGAATTATTGCTTGTTTGTGTCACCTAAGATAACAAAAGAACCAGCACAAAAGATTTTGAAGTTGTCTTAAAATTATAGCATGATGAGTATTTTCTTTCATATTCAATGAAGTAAAAGCAAATAATGTGTATGAAAATTAAAATCATGAAATAAAACATTAAAATATTATCAGAATTATTCTCATAATCTTTTTTATAAAGTGTTTTTATGTTTTGTTGACTATTCTTGTGAAAATTGTAATTCACTTTCTCATTGGTTTATACATTTTCTCTCCTTTCTGAATAAGAAATAATTGATTCCTAATAATAAGTATAGTTGCTAATCAGCTAAAATTTTTCTGAATATGTGTAGGTTAGGAATTTTAGGTCACTACATGTGTGTTTCCAGTCAAACACTTCATCTGCTTGCTTGCCAAGCCTGTTAATAAGGACTGATTGCTTGATTTTAACAGCATGTCAACTTGTTTGGGATTACTTTATGCCTAGAAGTGAGAGAATCGTGTTCATTGTACATTCATATTTACATTTTTTATATAGTTTTTTTTTCAGTATTTCTATCTAATATAAATAATTTGCACACAGTTGTACGGTTTAAAGTATTCCTATCAAATAATAATTCACACAAGATTATGTGGTTTCAAATAATCATTTGTTTGCACATAATTATATAGTTTCAGATATTCTTATCTAACATTGCTAATTTTTAAAAAGATAGGACCCAACATATACTACCACTCCAGGTCAGAGTGAACATAAGAGTAATTGCAATGAAGGGATACTCTCCCACTCCAGAAATGGAGCCTCCCCTCAGATGCAGTTTAGTGTCATACTCAGGACACACCTTTTTTTCTCTTAACTCTCTACAAGAGATACCGTCAGCATATTGTAAACCCTACCAACAGAACAAAGAAGAATCTTGGATTTTTCTAATATCATGTGTTGATTCAATTACTTTCTCTTGTTTTTTTGCTAAAAGGAAATCAATTGTTTATCTATTAAATAATTTGAGTGCAATGAATTAAAACTCTCATAATATCAGGTTACATAGTTTCAAGTAATTCAAGCAACTATAGAATTTCAAGTAAATAATATTAACTAATAATAATCCTTTGCATACAATAATAGCTTCTAGTAACTATTCTTAATACAAATCATTTTTACACAGTTATATGGTTTCAAGTATTTCTATCTAATACCAATAATTTGCACACAGTTATAGGGTTTTAAGTATTCCTATCTATTATCAATAATTTGCAGTTATATGGTTTCAAGTATTCCTATCTAATATCAATCATTTGTACACAGTTATAGGGTTTTAAGTATTCCTATCTAATATTGATATTTGGCACAGTTATAGGGTTTTAAGTATTCCTATCTAATATCAATAATTTGCACACAGTTATAGGGTTTTAAGTATTCCTATCTAATATCAATAATTTGCACACAGTTATAGGGTTTTAAGTATTCCTATATAATATCAATAATTTGTACACAGTTATAGGGTTTCAAATATTCCTATCAATAATTTGCACACAGTTATACAGTTTCATTTGTTACCAACCTGCACCACTACGTCTGCAAGACATCTCCGCCACAGGACGCCACGCATTGGATTCTGCATCATGACATTCCACTGTACTCAAACACTGTCGAGAACAACCATCATAGCCACCTACAGCATAGAGCAAACCTGCATACAGAAGAGAAAAAAAAAATCAATTTCATAAAAAAACAGAATGTAATATTTTATTTTTAGAGGAAACAATATCAACCAATCATTTTGACTTGTATTTTTTTTCTATTTATTTTTAAATTGGATCTCACTCAAGTTGTTAATCTATGACAACAAAGTAACAGCATGGATCAGAAATAATAAGGTCTTAGTGTGATTTGAACTAACATCCTCATTGGAGAAATATGGTTAAAACACACCATCTGCTCTAGTAACTGAGCTATGAAGAACCATTGGTTTGCAGAAACCTAAATCAAACTTTTCAACTCATCCTTTATTCTAGTCTTGATTTATCTTATTAATAGAAATGCAATTAAAAATCAAGATGGCAGTAGAATATTAGGTTGCTAATATTTACTTTCTGTAAATGCATTCAATCCAACAATTAAAGATTCAGATGGCAAATCAGGTTGAATGTCCGACTCGAAATTTTAACACAACTTTTATTTCAGTAAGATGTAAAGCAAACACTAAATAACATTAAAACTAAACTTGAATATAAACTGGTTAACAAAATTTGTGAAAACTTTCACTTAACTCAAGCAAAAAAAAATGTGTTGCTTCAAAATGGCCATTTGTAATGTGATTTATGTGGATGCACAGGTTTGGGTCCTATCACTTATGAATATGCAGGAGTTATTGTGTGTAAAAAAAAAAAAAAAAAAAAAAAAAAAAAAAAAAAAAAAAAAAAATATTCATCCAAAACAATAGACTTGAATTCATCAATGAGTGTTGGCAGAACCAGAATGAAAGTGACATTTGGTTGGAGCATACAGAATGGAAGAGAAAGAGAAAAGGAAAACAAGTACTGCCTGTTAGAGAGAGGAAAAATTTAAAAAAAAAAAAAAAAAAAAAAAAAGATATACTTTGGAAGTTCTATTTCAACGATGAGAAGGAGATGATTTCCACTGAGAGAAGTAACAAATCTTTTAGCCTTGTATGCTACAGGATTAATAATATGATACACTGATCTACTTAAACTAATATCCTCATCTTAGTTGTTTTAGTTAATTTATGACAATTCTACCTTCGGGCTTTATTCATACGTCCATTTAAACAAGAACAGTGGAATTGTGTATTGAATAAAGGGTTCAGTTCAAATTCCCAAAATGTGACCAACCATGATAGACACCTAATGGATTTGGTTTGGATGGTTTGCTTTTATGGCATATCGACCATTGTAGGCTATTTAATGCCAAATCCTGTTTTTACATATATATTAAAAATATGATTTGTAAGTACACAGTTAAAGGATCAAACAGTTCTATATCAAACAATTCAATTTAGCATAAGTCATTTGTTTGCACTCAGTTTAAATGTCAGACAGTTCTATTTGACCCATAGATAGAAACCTATCAGGTGCTACCACTTCAGGATAGAGAGGACCTGAGAGTGATAGCAAAGGAGTACTCAGCATTCCCCAAAGTTCCAGCATTATGAGAGCCGCCTCACCATCAGATTGTTTAGTGTCATATCCAGGACACTCATTGGGGCGGGGGTCTTAGCCCTCTGCAGAGATGCAGTCAGTATATTCACTGAACTGTGATATGCTGAGCTCGCCTGATACTCTCCAAGTGCTACTCACCGGATTTGCCTTTATGACTTGAAGCACAACTTTGGAATCTATGGTTTTAGGCCTACCCAAACCTGCCTGATTATCAAGTTTGAGTTTTGTTTAACAGCATATCAACCTCTGTGGGTCATTTAATGCCAGAAGGGTTAAATTGATTTTGTTTTTTGTGCATGTTTTAGGTTTTAGGGTATAAGTTTTGGTTATGTTTTATTATATTTGACTAGATTTTGATGAAGAGATTTTTTTTTATTTTTTAGAAAGCTTAAAATTTCCTTTGGTTTGGAGTTTTTCAAGAAGTCCTTTAAATAGTTTGTTTGGTAACATTTTGGGTGAATTTGTCTAAACCTCTCATAGCTTATGAGAATGTGTTTGACTGTGAGAGGCACTTTGCATGTTGAACATACGGGGTGGGGTCTTCTCCTTTTAGAAGGTGTGAATGGGTAATGTGGGTGTGACCAATACAAAATCTGGAGATTATCACTTCTTTTCTATTTCTTCTATAACCTGCTGGCCATTCACCTATGGTATCTTGAATATGGTGGAGCTTGTTCTGTGTTTGATCATCCCAAGATTTTTGCCATTTCTTGAGTATAAATTTGTTAATAAGTGGTTTAAGGTTGGTGAATGGAATTTTTGTTTTGGATCTATGTCTGGAGTGCTTTTTTTGTAACTTTGCCTTTTCATTTCCCCATATGCCAATGTGGTTAGGTATCCAAGTAAGAATGATGCTATTATTTTTAGAAAGAGTGTTCATTTTATTAAGTAGTCTTGTGATGAGAGGAGTTGATAAATCTTTTCTCTGTAGAGCTTGGAAACTGATTTGAAGTCTGAATAGATGATAAATTTAGAGGATTTGTGATTTGCTATGATGTTCATGGCTAGGCCAATAGCTATGGCTTCTGCACTATAGATTGATGATTCATTTGGGAGACATTTTAACAGTTCTTTGTTTTGGAAGACAGCAGCACAACCAACTTTCATTCCCTGTTTGAATCCATCTGTATAGATGTGGTGGTAATCTGGGAAGTTATTTTGGATGTTGAGGAAGTTCTCTTGGAAGGTGATGGGGTGTGTTTTGGTTTTGGAAAGTTTGGTTAGGTCTAGCTTTATTATTGGTTGGTTTATGGTCCTGCTTTGAGGAGGATTGTATTAGGTATTATTTTTTGGGGGGGGGGCCTCATGGTGTTATGGTTAAAGTGATGGGCTGCGAAATCGTAGCAAGTGAGTTCGTATTCCAGTCGCGCTATTACATTCACTTTCGGGCAAATACCCTTGGGAGAGTATTTTCTTTAACGGGTTAGTGGGATTCTGGGGAGCTCGGCTTGAGGCGTCTGCTATCTCTTGTCCGAGAGCTCTATTTCGCTTCTTCACCCGGAGTTTGGGCCATGGTGTCAACATATCTTGTCAGGCCAACTGCTATCCTAAAAACTAAATTCTTCATTCCTATTTCCGCTGACGAAAAGGGTGCTACTTCCGCTTTAGAGTTTAGCCTCTTTCTTCTTCCTTCACCCTGTCAGGCGATTCATTTGGACTACTATCTCTTCCACCCGGGTGAGGTTATGGGGTACAGATAGCTTGACCTACATTCTTTTCTTCCTTCAACAGGCCGGCCAAAGTTGACCTACATTCCTTGTTCCTCCTTTTAACGGTCAGTCTTTGGCAGCCTGTTAATTCAAACACAGAGGAGTAGGGGAAATTTCTTATTTCTCTCCTCTCAGTGGTAGACCACGTGACACTAGTATTTTCATCCTCAAAGAGCAAACAAGAAAGTAATGTCATCAAATAATCTTTGACTACACATAAATTAGTGGCTTTTTTTGCAGAGATTGATTAGGGCTGTATATTTTCTGTCTATTTTCGATAAAAGAAGGCTACAAATCAACACTATTGGGAAAACTTCTCTTTTTTATTCCCTTACATATGATTTTTTACCCCTTTTCTCTTATGCACTATGCAAACACTAGCACATACCAAAATATTGCCAAATTTTTGACTCAACTGAATAATTAATCAGTAAACCTAAATGTGGCTAAGAAAACAATTAATGTAAAATTAGCACAAAAACAGTAATAAATCTTACCTCCAACAACACCAACCCCAACACTACTTCGTCTGATGCTCATAGAAGCTATTGATCGCCATGTATTCGTCTTCACATCATAACATTCTGCACTGTCAAGTCCTGACAACAGTTATGAAATAAAAAAAAAAAAGCATTAGATTATGGATTATTAATTTAAAAACAAAAGTAATCAATCACCTCAAATCACAAAAAAATGAAGATGAATTGTAGAATTAGTAAAAAAAAAAAAAAAAAAAAAAAAAAAAAAAAAAAAAAAAAAAAAAAAAAAAAAGAAAGAAAGAAAATATATATATAAGTTGGTTGCTGTAGGTCCAAAGAAAGAATAAGGATATATTTTAGAAAAAGAAGGTCCACAAAGAGATTTGTATTTTTTAAATTTATTTTTCAAAAAATACAAATCTTTTCATGGACCTTATCGTATATATATATATCTTTATTAATAAACTAATTAAAGTACCCATCTGTTTCAGGTCAGTAAGACATGTTTTACAAGGACATCTTTTTCCTTTTTTTTAAACTTCAAAAGATTTGGTCTCAAATGAAAATACGCGGAGAAAAAGCTAGACAAGAACTACTCAAGAATGCTACATGCTGTTTTAAACAAATTCTAAAAAATCTGCAGTTGTATAACCACCTCGCAAACCATCAAATCAAAATGAACTCATGAAGGACAAACTCAAAAGTGACATTCTCCTATGGACTCCAACACATGGACACACTAGTGTTGACTGGTCAGCAAAAACTTACCAAGAGCAGGTGCTAATAGGGATGGATGGTGTGAGAGAGGGAGTCAAGGGAATCCATGCTGTCAGTAAGCCTTGATGATGACAAACCATAATTCAAAACTTGGATCAAAATTGGTTGATGTCTATTTTTGTACACTTAGTGCTAATGTTCCAAGAAAAGGAATTAATCCATCAATTCTCACTACAGCTATAGGTAAATAGTAGGGGAGGTTGAACCGGACCATTGGCATAATGGTTAGAGTGTTTGCCAATGGTTCAGGAAAATCAGGGTTCAATCCTAGGTTGAGTCATGCCAAAGACTCAAAAAATGGTACTTGATGCTGCCTTGCTTAGCGCTCAGCACTATAAGGTACAGATCAAGGGTAAAGTGGAGCAATCTAGGGAATGGAGTAGTACCCTCCTCTACACTTCAGTGTAGTAGCTTTGGGTCATCCTCGACTACGGTCGCCAACTTTTTAAGTGACCAGTCTAGGAAGGATGAGAACAAAACACTCTGAATTCAAATTGGCCTTAATCTACATAAAAATTGACCTTGTGTCATATTCTGCCAGTGACAAAAGAATTGAGAAAAATACACTTTGCTGTTAATTAAAAATTTACAAATACCAGATACACAAATCTACATAACAAAATAATTTACTAATTATATTTTTTTTATATTAATATGAAGTTGATGAAAAATTTCAAAGTTCTTAAGAGAAATATTCTAAAATTTAAGCAAGTAACAGAAATTGTTTACATTGTTAGTCCTAACTAAACAATAATGCTATGCAATTATTAACATAATTGTCAGTCCTAACAAACCAATAATGTTATGCAATTATTTTACATAACCAGCAAGAAGAACTACCAGCAGACCTAATTAGAAGTGCAATTACTAATTGGTAATTATTTCAGCAAAGCAAACAATTACAAAATATTTACTGTGATGGTTAATTGTATTAATTATTTTATTATTCATTTTGGTCAGGTCATGGATTATTCAGATGTCTTTTAAGTTAGCAAGAATCTTTGAGTGGAACTTTAAGTCAAATTGGAAATGTCAAACATGTACACAAAGGGAGTGCCGAGGTTAGCATCTTATGTCAAAATAATGATGGGGAAAACAGGAAGACCAAATATAAATAAAATGGATTCCTGTTGTATGAAAAAAACATAATGAAACTTAGGGACATGTGATGATCATGGTGAGATGACATTACACTAATAATATACTTAATTTTAAAATATAGAAAAATTAGTGAATTTTGAAAAGTAGTCAGTTGGAAGTCAGTTGTTAGTTGAGTTACAATTGAGATCCACAGAACCCTTCAGGGCAGCAACAGGGAGTGGGTGACTGTGTAGAGGCAAGTGTGTCTCTGTTCATAGACCTTTACAAGTTCTCTCTCTCATGAGCTTTGATTGATGACTGCAAGAAAACTGTATGCAGTCTGCATAATAATAAACACCTTCGTATCTGGATAATAAAGCGACAATTTCTTTCTATAAATATATTGGATATATCATTGTTACACCAATACGTTTCAATAATTAATTGTTAATTAATGGAGAGTTTTTCTTGTCTTTGAGTTGCCAGCACCCAGGCAACTTATTCCAAATGAACCACCCCAACCGTCTGAAGTTCTGGATGAATTGTATCATTCCCCATCCTTGGATCTTTCAAACATAACAAGGGCATAGAGGGAATTGATAAACAAACTACCCAGAAATGCATGTAGTAATCATGGAAATAAGGCCACAATAGAGTACTGTGATAGCATAGTATCCCATAATCTATTATTTTTTTCTTTATAAGTTTTGAAATTTAAATTCTGTACAATTTGGGCTTGCTACAATACAATTATTGCTCGTTGTTAGAAAAAACTATACCCTCTGAAAATTCCTCTTTTATCATGAATTTAAGTGAATGTTATATGCTGCCATCACCTCAGATAAATTATGAACCATTCCATTCTAATTGTGAGGAGAAAAAGATAAGAAAAAAAAGGTCAGAAAGAAGAAGGAAGAAAAAAAAAGAGAGAAAGATAATAATGATATACATCAGATGTTTATTGACTGTTTCAATGGAATAAAAGAGAAGAAAAAGAACATGATGCAGGTCAAAGAGAAAAAGAAAATATAATAAGAAAAAAAAAAAAAAAAAAAAAAAAAAAAGAGAGAAGAGAGAAAGATGATGATGATATACATCAGATGCTTATTGTCTGTATCAATGGAATGGAAGAAAAGAGGGAAAGATAGAGAAAGAAATGAATAAAAGAAAAAAAAGGAAGAAAGCTTAATTTGAAACTTTATTTTGGAAGTTCATTTTTAAACAACAGAAAAAAAAAATGATGGGATATTCAATAAATAATAAAATCTTCCACAAGTCAACAAATTATTCAATTTTGATAACATTTTAAATATCTATTCATTAATAAATGAAAATAAAGTAAACATTAAATCTGAACTGGTCTAATCAACTTTGTTTATTTGCAAAAAAGCCTGTAATGAGTAATAATCAATAAAAAACAAACAAATGAATGAATTTAAACAATTATCACCTGAAGATCCATCGAAACCTCCCACAGCATAAATAAGGTCGTTGAGCAAGGCAACTCCTAATGTGCTTCTGCGGGCCTTCATACTTGGACACGATACCCAAGTGTCTTTTACTGGATCATAAGCATCAACAGTCCGAACTCGTAAGGATCCACTGAATCCACCAACTACAAAAACCTGTCCATTTATCACAGCTACGCCTGTATAAAATAAAGTTGAAAAATTAAATTTTAAAATAAAACAAAGAAATTTTCATAATGGTATGAACGTTAGAGGAAAAAAAGAAAAAGATTTTCTTTTTCTGACAATTTGCTTCAAAGCAATGAATTTTCTGTAAGACTATCTTTTTGACATTCACTAATATATTAGACTTATATATCAAACTGTTCAATATTAATCCTTTCACAGGCAGATCAATTTTTTAAATCCTTCTAGAATGGGTGAATTATTTTCAGGAAATTTACAAAATAAAGGCTATGTTCAAACAAGTGCATTAATCATAAAAGAAAAAAACAATGATGATTTGATCAGCAATAATCTGTCATAATACAATAGCATGAAAACAATGGACTCACTTTTAATCATGATATTTTGAAAAACAAACTTTATACAATCAATCCTACACCACAGTGGTGCCTTCTAGTGATGTTTCTATACATTAACATTGAGTTAGCCTATAAGCATCAAGAGGAAAATTCCTTCAATTGATTTATGGTCATGAAGGAGGCATTCATGCTGTAATGGTTACTCTTATAGGAGATCAATAGGGCAATACAAGTTTAAATCCTGGATGAGGCTGTTTGCATTTCACATCATGCTAATACTCTTGGAAAAGTATAAATCCAATTATTCTCCCTTCAGCTATAGGTGAATAGTAGGGCAGACTAGGTTCTTTAACCTTAGTATGGCAACCAGTCTAAAAGGAAAACTCTGAATTCAAAACCCATTAAACATTGCCTAAAAATATTGACCTAGTGTAGCACCATTGGCCTAATTAATAGAGTGTTTGCCGATGGTCCGAGAGACCAGGGTTCAATCCCAGGTGAAGTCATACCAAAGACTTAAAAAACGGTACTTGATGCCACCTTGCTTAACACTCAGCACTATAAGATAAGGATCAAGGGTAAAGTGGAGCAATCCAGGGAATGGAGTAGTGTCCTCCCCTACACCTCAGTGGTAGCAATTGAAAAAGGAGCCTTTGGTTCACCCTCACCTAAGGTAGCATCCTGCTTATGCAGTGAGGCATGTGTGTGTACATACTTACATTATATATTATATTATATTATATTATATATATGTGTATGTATGTACACTGACCTATAACAAACAAGAAATTTTGCTCTACCAGTGTACAAAAATGTGACTGTCAGCAAAAAGATCCAACTGCCAATTTATTTAAACAAAACAGAAAAAAAATTATTTATGCAAACAGAATATTATCCCTGGATCTTTATTCCACCTTGTCAACAAGTCATCAATTCCTTTCTTAAAAATCTTTCATTCAAAGAATGAATAAATTCCTTGCAAGTGTCTTGGATTAAAGAAATCATGAATATTCAAGAAAATGGTAATCTATATAAAGATTAGGTGAATAGGCAGGATGTAACAAATCTCAAGTTTATAACAAAATTACTAATTTTATGCCAATTGATTTTAATAGAATGCCAACATGTCTAAAGGTAAAAGGGGATTCCATTCATTGTTCCTAGTCTTTCTAATTATGTTTGAATTTCAGCCATAAAATATTATTACTCGTGTATAGCTTGACCTTTAATTTATGGCCAGGAAATCCTTAATATGTGTAATCAATTTTTAAAGCCAAGGGTTTCTCCTAGTTTTTTCTCCAAATTTTTTGTCTAAAAATTATCTACATAATTTGAATGCATAAACAAAATTGGTATTTATTGATCCAACTTTATAGACGTTAAAAACAAATCAGACACAGAAAAATTAATTTAAAAACATTTAAGAATAAAACAAAAAGAACTGACTCACCACATCGACAACGGCGTAATGGCATTTCTGCCAATTGGTACCATCGTTCTTCTTTGAAATCATAACACTCTACGCTTTTGATCGCTTTTGGTGCCTGTCCTCCTAACACGAGTAAAACCTGAATATTAGAAAAACAAAAGTTATAATTTGTATTATCCGTCTGAATTTTTTTAGATGAGGCTTCATGTGTATTATTTCGGTTGTGATCTTTTGAACTGCTGTCCTCCTTTTTATCGTGGTAAGTTGAAACAACGTTTCGGTTGCTGTATCCTCCAGCCTTCCTCAGGTGTCCCTTGTTTATCTGGGCATAGAAATGATTCAACCAGGGAAATCATTTTGAAAGTTTTAAAAAACAGTCTGCAAAGTCACAACCAAAATAATCATAATAATTTGTAAATAAGAAATACAAGCATTAAATGATCTTAAGTTTTCTGTATTTTATAAATCATTTTTCAGGAATTTACCAAAAGGAACAGAAATTTAAGACAATATATGTTTAAGACAATAGTTTGCAACCTGTCATTCATTTGGGTCTTTTTTAGTCCATGCATTCTTTTCACTAAATTATGATGGCTAATAATATTTCACATATTACAAGGGGGCATCCCCATGGCGTAACGGCTAGTGCTGGACCATGGCTGAGTAAAAAACTCAAACTCCAGTCGAGCTATTACATTCTCTTTCAGATTAATACCCTTGGAGAAAGGCATGAACACCCTTATACCCCTAGTTATAGGTTAAATAGCATCACTACTGTTCTACAAGGATGGCTTTGGCATTAAATACCCTACAAAGGTTGATGTGCCGTTAAAACAAAGAAAAAGAAAAAATAATAATAATTTGCATTTAATCACTTAATTTTCAAAGTTGAAAAAAAAGAACATTACACTAAATGTACTAAATGTTATTGCAATCAACATTCTATGGCATAAGGAAGTCCCTGTGGCATAATTTTTTTCTAGCAACCAGAAAATCAAAATCTAAAAGAAATCCTGTGTTTACATCAGTAATAAAAGCAATGACAACAAAGAGACTATAAAGATTAACTAATAAGCCTTCACAAAAACATTTTGGTATTACTTGCTCAAAATTCTGCCCTTAAGACAGGTTTTTAACTAATATTTCCCAATGACAAATCACTCTACTAAGATTGTCTTACTCAAAAAGGGCATAAGTAGTTTGTAGAAAGATCAATATACCAATAGTTTGAATGTGAACCCGTGGTCCCAATTATCTCCTAAAACCCTAAAATTTCCTTGTCCAGTTGGCTGGGGTTATAGAATACACTGACTGCATTTCTGCAGAGGGGTACCCCCCCCCCCCCAACGACTATCCTGGGTATGACTCTAAACAATCTGATGGTGAGGTTCCAGTAATGCTGGAGCTTTGGGGAATGCGCAGTACCCCCTCATTGCCACTGCTCCCAGGTCCACTCTGGCCCAGAGAGGTAACACCTGATAAGGGTACTATCTATGGGTTAAATAGAACTAAACTGTAGTTTTGACAAACTGTGTACTGACATTTAAACTGTGTGCTTATGCTAAACTGAATTGTTTGAAATGGAACTGTTTTTGACATTGAAACTGTACTTACACTAAACTGAATTGTTTAATATAGAACTTCTGTACTTATACTAAACTGAATTACAACTGTTTGAATAAATTGAATAGCTTGAAATAGAAATGTTTTTGACAAACTGTGTATTCATGCTAAATAGAACTATATGCATAAAAATAGATTTGCATTAAATAACCTACAAAAGTTGATATGCCATAAAACCCAAAGAACCAACCAACCTAAAATTTCCCCTAGATTATTATATTCACAATGTTTCAGCTGCAGTATTCTCAAGCTTTCTTCTGAATTTTATCAACGATAAGAAAAGACACATGAAGAAAGCAGGAAGGTAAAGCCACCAATACATTGTGAATATAACTACAAAGATGATCATAATTCAATTGACTGATTGGCTTTTTATTTAACCTGCCAACCTGTTTAGGATTAATTCATAGTTTAGGGAATTATGTTTGTTGTACATTTATATTTTTTGAGTAGTGGTTTCTTAAGAGGACTTTTATTTTTTGCACATGGTCCTATCAAATACAAATAATTCTAAAACAGATCTACTTGACCTATAGAGGGGACCCTTACAGATACTACCACTCCAAGTCAGAGTGGACCTTGGAGTAATCACAATGAAGAGTTACTCCACATTCCTCCAGGTCTCCAGAAATGGAGCCTCATCATCAGATGTCGTTAAGTGTTGTACGAAGGACACACTCTTTTTTATTGGGGAGGAGGTCTTACCCGCCCAGCAGGGGATACAAATGACATATTCTAAGCCCCACTGGCAAGGCTAGATAATAGTGCCGAGATATGTAAATAATAACTTAACATCAAGCATCCAATTGCTATCAACATCTACTTCATTTTAATCAGACACCCACCATAAAAAAAAACAAACCCACAAACCTTTGGCAATCCAATTGGAGTTCTTGGTAATGTCCTTGGTGTTTTGAAGAGTACTTTCTGTTCTGCTTTTAATAGATGATACTTCATTGCCTCTATCAAGAGATCCTTGCACTGACTATTAGATTTTATCATTGGTTCAGATTCTACACGCTGCACAAGGAACTCTTGTGACATTAATGGTAACCTAACGTGTTCCATCAGTTCGGCAATGTTGTGTTGACGATGCAGCACGTCATGTTCAATCCATGAGAGAACAGCTTCAAAAACCTGCATAAAAAAAAGAAAAAAAGTCATTAACATTCAAAGCTTTGTTCAAACTAGTGAACTCTTCCTTTGTGCTGCTGATGTTGTTCCTACAATGTTCTGACTGATATATTCTACAGTCTACTATAACTTTAAAAAAAAGTAAACTAATTAAAAAAAATTTAACATTCCTAACAGGTGCTCATGGCATAACAGTTATCATCAAAGGAAATGGATTTGGTGACACAAGTTCAAATCCTAGACAAGGATGATTGCATTTCTCATAGCGCTAATACCCTTGGAAAAGAGTATGAATCCAATAATTCCTCTTCCAGCTATAAACAAATGGATTTTGATAAAATATGAGGAACATGTATATATAAAAACATAATCATCTATTTTTATTCTTTGACATTGACACTTGTGTGGAGCAGGAGAACAGTCAAAGGGAATTTGCATAAACAAGGAACTGTTGGGAGTCAGAACAGCCAGTAGAAACTGAACTTCAGCCAAAATTCTAGACCTTATATAGTCTTAAAACTCCCTTGTGACCCACATGGCCATGCCTCTTCACCCACACAATCCTTGTTTTTCATTGGCCATGGCTTACATGCACACAATGCTTGTTCTCCATTGGTCACGGCTTACACCTACACAATGCTTGTTCTCTATTGGTCATGTCTTACACCCACTCATTTTTTATGCCTCAGGTATATGCCCACACATGTTTTTCTGGTAGTCACTTTGTTGATTTTTATCAACAACCAGATGTATCACCGCTTATCAAGGCAATATATAACACAAATAGTAGAGCAGAATCAGCTCTTGAAATTTTAATATGGCAATTGGTCTAAGAGAAGGAAAACTCTGAATTCAAACCAGTGCTACTCCACCTCCTGTTCATGGCAGAGGGGTTAGGTAAACACAAACATTCAGAGACTCGTTTGGACAATTGAACTGCTTTGTGTTGTTGGCATGGTACCAATCTCTTTCCTTAGGAATTATATACCTGATGAAGGCTATAGAATAGAGAGGCCAAATGTTGTATTATCAACATGAACAGTACAAAGAAAGCGTTCAATTGTTTAAACAAAGCTTTAAAAATATCATACAGAGACACTGACAGGTTATTAAGTAAATACAAGAGTCATTCAATAAATAAGGGAAATATACTTTTTTCAAAATTTTTTTCTATAAATGAAAGCACTACATTGTTTGGAATTGGTTTATAGCAAAAATTACTTTAAATCTCACAAAAATATTTCTTTTGAGGCTATTCAAAATGGCAGCAAATCAGAGTGATTCAGGTTTGAAGAGAGGTTTGTCATAAAATTTTTGGTAGCTGAGAAGTGCAAACCATATGAAATTTACAGAAGAATGTATGATGTGTACAGAGAAGCATGTTTTAGTTAAAAAAAAAAAAAAAAGGTTACAAAATGGGCTAAACATGGGTTTGTTACCATGACCCTGTGGAAAAGATAGTTCATGAAGTGGAAATATACTGACTTTCCAGTAAAGAAAAAGTTCCGGGTGCAGCAGCCAGTTAAGAAGGTCATGCTGACAGTTTACTGAGACATGAAAAGACTCATCCCTATTGATTTCTTTGAAAAAAAGTGCAACTGTAAATAGTTCTTCCTATTGCCAACTTCTTCGGCAATATTTCACCTTATTATGATCCTTATACCTACTTTTTTTCCTTTCTCATTTCAAAGAATTTTTAATAGCTGAAATGACCGATAAATATCCAGATAGTATTATGAAAAAAATGTTTTATTTTCAGAAATACAAGTCCAAAATTACTAACTCAGTGGACCTGTGGAAATTCTACATTTGCTAACAATCAAGATTATTCATTATCTCATGCCTTTACTTTTTTCTCACATTTTGCCTGTATCTTCTCATTCTTTCCCTTATCCTTTAATATGTTTGTTGCTAGTCCATATCAGCTGACTAATTCAGAAAACCTTCCTCTACATAAGCAATTTGTCAAATTTGAAAAAGATTTTTTTTTTAAATGGTTTTTAATTAGGGAACCCTATTTGACTCTAACAAAATGGCTGGAGAAGAAGCTAGACGGCAATTACACAAGAATGCTGCGAGCAATCTTGAACAAGTCCTGGCAGCAACACCCTACAAGACACAAACTGTACGGCCACCTGCCTCCTATCACGAAAACTATTCAAGTTAGATGAACCAGACATGCAGTACACTGCTGGAGAAGCAGGGACGAACTCATAAGTGATGTACACTTATGGACCCCCACACATGGCCATGCAAAAGCAGGATGACCAGCACGAACATACATTCAGCAACTATGTGAGGATACAGGATGTTGTCCAGAAGACCTGCCTGAGGCGATGAACGATAGGGAAAAGTGGCGAGAGAGGGTCAGGGATATCCATGCTACCAGCACGACATGATGATAATGATGATTTAATTAACAATGACTACAATATTGAAACAAATTGACTTTTCAACATGCATGTTTATAATTTATCTTTCTCTTTTTATTTGCAAATGTCAACTTTGTCAAAAAGTTAGTAATCATGTAGGAAAATATTCTGAATACTAAACAGGAAATTTCTTTTCAATCTTTTTTTTTTTAAGACAGGAAATATCTGGTTCAAAAGTCCTTAAACATGTACGATAAAAAAGACAAAGAATTTCTGCTGCATCTTTTGCTTTATCTTTCTATAAAGAATTTTAACTATTGATTGATTTTAATGGCATGTCAACCTGGCTAGGGCTCCTTAATACCTAGAGGTTACAGAATCGCATTCATTATGTTCATATTTATTTATTTTTTTTTTTTTGCAGATGTTTAAGATTTTTTTGTTTTACACACGGTCCTATCAGATATAAATTTTCAAATAGATCTATTTGACCCATAAATGGGACCCTAACAGAGTGGATCTAGGAGTAATGGCAATGAAACTCTAGAACAGGAGCCTTACCACCAGATGCAGAATAGCATCATACCTAGGGCACCTCCTCTTTATAAAGGAAGAGTCTTACTCCCTTGTAAAGGGATACAGTTAGCATATTCTTAGCCTCGTCAGTAGATTTAAAAGAATTTTAATGTATGTAGATGAGAAAATGACTTACCTCGTGCAGTAAAGCAAGAATATATACGCCTGGGGTGCAAAATGAGTGGTTGGCTCAAGAGAAAAATAAAAGAAACATGGCTGCCCTAACATCTCAAATTAAGATAATATGTTATTTTGAGTAAGGAGAGTAGCGTACACAAATTTTTCAAAGTGAACATACAGGCCAAGCATAAAAACACACGTGAAAGAAATGGGGAGTCATTTTTTTTTGTTGATGGAGATTAGTTCTTAAGCATGATACTGAACAAAGAGAGACTACTGAGAGAGTGAATACTTGGATCAATTTGTCAGTAATCTATTTCAACATACACCTTTCTATCCTTAATTGTCTCTTGATATCCAACTAGAAAGCTTGAGCCAGCCTCCTTTAAATATCTATCTCATTCCACTGTTCATGCTTCAGGATATCTTGTATAAGTTAATTCACCTTTTAAGTAAACAGGCAGTAGAATGAGAATAGTCCACCCTATGGATTGAATAAGAAGATTCAATTCAAAATTACTTGAAGGTTACTGACTACAAGAAAGTATAGAAACTGTAATGTAAGCGATTGATTTTAACAGCATGTAAACCTATTTAGGTTTGGTTTTATGGCATATCAACTATTGCAGGTTATTTAATGCTAAATCCATTTTTATACATATAAACAGTTCAATTTCAAACAATTCAGTTTAGTATAAGCACACAGTTTAAATATAAAAACAGTTTTATTTCAAACAATTTAGTTCAACATAAGTACAGTTTAAATGTCAAATACTTCTATTTGACCTATAGATAGGACCCTACCACTCCGAGTCAGAGTGGACCTGGGAGTGATGGCAATAAAGGGGTACTCACCATTTTTCCAAAGCTCCAGCATTACTGGAGCCTCACCATCAGAGACATTTGTTGGGGGAGTCTTACCCCACTGCAGAGATGCAGTCAGTGTATTCTGTAGCTCCAACTGACTGGGATAAACCTATTTAAGTTTATTTTATGGTTAGAGGTTAGGAAATTGCATTCATATTTACATTTTGTGTTGTAATTTTGAGGGGTTTATTTAACATGGTCCTATCAAATAAGAATAATTTTCAAACAGATCTATTTGACCAGTTGATGGAATGCTAACAGGTATTACCCCACCTGGCCAGAATGGAGTTGGAAGTAATAACAATGAAGGTGTACCCAAATCTCCAGAACTGGAGCCTCACCATCAGATGCAATTTAGTGTCACATCTAGGACACTTTTTTGGGGGTAGAGGGCAGGGAAGAAAACCAATGTATTCTAAGCCTCGCTGACAAGGCAGTATAACAACCAGTCTACAATGTGTATATAATGTAAATAATAACCTATCTCAAGAATTTAGGCAGATATGATTCCATTTTAAAACAAATTTCATTATAATGTGTTGTGTAAATGAAAAAAAAAAAAAAAAGTTCAAGTGTGCACTTACCTGTTCTTCTGAGGGCACAGTCAGTCTATCACTTGCTATAAGTTTGCCCACCTGAGGAGCTGATAACGACAAAAATTCATCATAATGGACAACTTCACTGGTGAAGAAAAAAAAAATTCTATTAGAAAAACAATTTGCACAAGAGAGCGGTTTATAAAAAAAAAAATAAAATAAATATATATATATGTAATAATAATAATAAACTCCTATGGGACTTTAATATACAAACGGATCACCTAATCCCGGCCAGAAGACCAGACCTCATAATAATCAACAAAAAAAAGAGAATCTGCAAAATTGTCGACTGCTGTCCCGGCGGACCACAGAATAAATCTGAAGGAAAGTGAAAAGAAAGATAAGTACCTCGACCTTGCTAGAGAATTGAAAAAGTTGTGGAACATGAAAGTAACAATTGTGCCAATTGGGATTGGTGCCTTAGGCACAATAACTAAAGGATTATTAAAAGGCCTGGAAGACTTGGAAGTTGGCGGACGGGTAGAGACTATCCAAATGACAGCATTGCTAAGAATGGCCAGAATCCTGAGACGAGTCCTGGAGACTTGCTGTCAATCAAACTCCAGTGAGAAACCATTAGCTAACACTGATGTGAAAAACTCTAAAAGAGTAAATAATATATATATATATATATATATATATATATATATATATATATATATATATATATATATATAATGTGTGTGTGTGTGTGTGTTTAAAAAATCTTGTTCCAATTCATATTAAATCAAATAGTTTACCTGCTTAAATCTTGAAACTAATCTTCAACTAATCTTTATTTGTAAATCTACAAAAATAGGATGACATCTTTAAATTTTTATAAGAATACTTGAAATCATATGCAATACTTTGATAACAGGAGGCATAATTCAGCAGTTTTGGATGTTTTTGCTGAGGTCATGAAGGTGACAGACCACACTGGACTTTGAGATGCTGAGCTCACCTGATACTCAGCAAGTCCTACTTGTCAGATTTGCCTCTGTAGCTTGGAGCATGACCAAAAAAAAAAAAAAAAAAAAAAAAAAAAAAAAAAAAAACAGTTTTAGGCCTGCCTGATCATCAAGGTTCTTGCAACCTGAGCAGAATTTCTCAAACAGTTACTGTATTGTGATCAACTTTTGTACAACAAATGTTTTTGATTGTTTCCAGTATTATGGTCCTGTTTGAATTTATAAAACATAAGTTTCCAAATTAATCTATGTTGCTCATTCATTTGTGCAGCTTTCAAATCAAACACAGAATGAAACGATGCACAATGCAACAGTGCACCAACTACCATGATACAACCAACTGCAAAGGGCACTTTCCATGGCTCGAACTACTTTGGGAACATGATATACATGTCACAAACTTGCATGTACCAATATATTGTAAAATTTTGGACTCACCCTAATATATAGATTATACAAGTGTTTTGAATATGTCACTAAACTATCAAATGATGAGGCTCCAGTTCTGAAGCTTTTGGGAATGTGGAGTATCCCTTCATTGGTATTACTCACAGATCCACTCTGACCCAGAGTGGTAGTACCTGTTAGGGTTCCATTTATGGGTCAAATAAAACAGTTCATCTTTTGCTAGGGATTTATTGCTAATATCAAATAGAATTATTAGTGTTGATTGTTTGTTTGTTTGTTTGGTTGGTTGGTTGTGTTTCATGGCATATCAACCTTTGTAGGTTATTTAATGCCAAATCCATTTTTATACAAATAAATAGTTATAGTTCAAACAATTCAGGTAAACATAAGTACATAGTTCAATTGTCAAAAACATTTCTATTTCAAGCTATTTAGTTTAGTCAAACAGTTCTTATTCAAGAAATTCAGTTTAGTATAACTATAGTTTTTATTTACACACAGTTAAATGTCTCCACAGTTCTATTTCAAACAATTCTGTTTAGTGTAAGTACAATTTCAATATCAAAAACAGTTCTATTTCAAGTAATTTAGCATAAGTACACATTTAAGTTCTATTTAACCTATAGATAGAGCCCCAACAGGTACTTCCACTCCGGGCCAGAGTGGACCTGGGAGTGATGGTGATGAAGGGGTGCTCCACATTCCCCAAAGCTCCTGCATCAGAATGTGTAGTGTCATATCCAGGACACACATTGGTAGGGTGGGGGTTTTTACCCCCCTGCAGAGGTACAATCAGCATATTCTACAGCTCCAGCTGACAAGGCAATATTAGTGTTGAATAGCAATACTTGAAACCATTTAACCATGTAAACAACAGATAGCAATAATTGAAACCATTTAACCATGTGTATATAAAAAAAAAAAAGAACTAACTTGTTTAAAAATAAAGTTACCTACAAATTATTCACTTATATATATATATATATATATATATATATATATATATATATATATATATATAGTATTTATTATTAAATAACCATCAAGGGTTGATATGCCATTAAAACAAATAACCAATAGCCATGATATCTGAGAAAGGGAGGAGTAGATTCATGCTTTTCTTAAGGCTATTAATATGGAATGAATATGAAGCATAAAAAGAGATAGGGAAGCAAAAAAAAAAAAAAAAAAAAAAAAAAAAAACACCAACAGAGCAACACCAAAGAAAGGCAATCCGTCACTGGAAATCAGTTACTTGCTGAACCCTCCTCCAGGCTACACTGTATCCAACTATCTTTCAAATTGTTCCCCAATGACATCTTCGCTATTAATCTCTGTACCACAGGGGCAAAAGAGTTCTTTCCCAACCCTCACTATGCCCTTGTTTTATAGTTGGCCAAGCATGCTGGTCAAACATAAATATTGCAGTGCCAGTGCGTACTAGTTTTCTCCTTGCATTAAGGCTTCACACACCAGACAAAGATGAGCTCTTTTATGGCGACGATAAGGTAAGTCATTATCTGATTCAAATTTCTGACTGTCACGTCTGCAACAGAATACAAACAATGTTTGCCAAATTTCATTTCCAATTCCATTTTTTGAACCGATAATAAATCTACTTCACCTTTTACACCAGCATGAACTCCAATCATACTACTGTATTCATTTTTGAACTAATACCCTAGGGAAGGTATGAAACCCCTTATCCTTTCCAGTTAGGAATTAAATAGTACCACTAATGTTTTTCTACAAGGATAGCTTTGGTATTAAATAACCCATGAAGGCTAATATGCCATTAAACAAAGAAACTCCACCTTGCAACTCACTATCATTTACTACAAAGATATATCCTTAATATTTTTCAAACTTTTTTCCAGAATTTGTTTCTATGCCTAAATGTTAAGCAAAAAAATCAACTCATCAAGGCATGCTAACAGCACAGATTCTCTTGACTCTCTCTCACCATCTGTACCTATCACTATTGGCAAGTCCTATAGACAGCATGTAATGTCTGTTCAATGCTTTTACTAGTCAGCCAACACTGGTGCATCCATATGTAGGAGTCCTTATGAGTTTGTCCTTACTTTTCCAGCAGTTCCTACTATGTCCTGCTCATTTTGGATGGTTGGCAAGATGAAAGGTAAGTAGCCATACAACTGCTATTTGGTAGGGTGCTGCATCCAGGATTTGTTCAAAACAGCATGCAGTATAGTTCCCATCTAGCTTTTATTCCAAGTATTTCATTAAAAGTCAAGTAATGCAATCAAGTGATACTAATAAAAAGAATTATCATTAGACATCATTATCACCATCAGTTTACTCGTGTAATCATAGCTCTCCACATTTAATCATTTTTCAAAGGATTCAAGAAATCTCATACTCTCAAGTTCATTAGTTATTTCATATTATATATATATATATGTTCTTCGTCTTTGTACTTCCTCTTTCACATGACCCAGGGATATATCAGTCTTTGATAATAGAAGGAAATAGAAGACCAGAGTTGTAATTTATGACGAGTTAAAAAAAAAACCCATCTCTTTTGATAGGTAGAGTTAGTCATGTGTTACAGAAGATACCAGATCACTAACGAAAGATTGGAAGCAATAGAGAAAGGCTATAAATGAAACCTCCACATATTTTAGTAGAAATAAAAGTTAGACAACACTTAAAAAAAAAAAAAAAAAAAAAAATAGAAATTAATATCTTATGCGTGTCATAAATTAGACCAACATTGGTAAATTCACCAAAAATTGTTGATTGATAGATTGATTTTAACAGTGTATCAATTCTTCTCAAGTTATTCTATGCTTTTATTCATTATATATTTACATTTTTTTTATAGTTGTTTAAGAAGAGTTGGGTTTTTTTTGCGCATAGTTATATGATATTAAATATTCTTATCAAATACAAATAATTTGTGTACAGTTGTAAGATATCAAGTATTCCTATCTAATAATAATACGGTTTCAAGTAATCATTTTTATTTAATAATAGCTATTTGTTTGTAATATGGTTTTAAGTCACTAATAATAATCCTTAGCCAACAATTATAGCCTCAAGTAAATATTTTTAATAAGTTATACATCAAGTATTCTTATCAAATACAAATAATTTTTGAACAGAACTATTTGACTCATAGATGGGACCCTAACTCTCTGGGTGAGAATTAACCAGAGAATAATGGCAATAAAGGGATATTATACACTCTCTAGAACTGGAGCCTCACCATCAGATGTAGGGAGTACAATCAACTTATTCTAAGCCCTGTTGACAGGAGGATTAAGAATTATCCATGTTAATATATTTTGCAGACCATCATTATATAACATAATAAGTGCACCCTGAACAATTTTTGCCCAGTCGGCTGGGGCCGTAGAATACACTATTTCTCTGCAGAGGGGTAAGATTCCCCCAATGAGTGTCCTGGATATGACACTAAACAATCTGATGGTGAGGTTCCAGCAATGGAGAATGTGGAGCACTCTTCATTACCATCACTTCCAGGTCCACTCTGGCCCAGAGTAGTAGCACCTGATAGGGTCCTATCTATGGGTTAACTGTTTGTAAATAAAAACTATAGTTAGACTGAACTGAATTGTTTGAAATTTAATTTGGCATTAAATGACCTGAAAAGGTTTGATATGCTGTAAAACAAAACAACCAACCAACTAACCTGAACAATTTTCTTCTAAACAAAAGATACCAAGATTTTATTATTTTTACTGGAACGATATATAATAAAAAGGCAATTTTTTTGGTAAAAGCTCTACAGCAATAAAACTGTAACCAACAATAAAATTGTATAAATATATATAAGAATTAACTTATTTTTGGTTTGTTTTCTTTGATTAATGGTATATCAACCTTCATGGATTATTTAATGCTAAATCCATTCTTGTAGAAGAACAGTAGCTAGGGGGGATAAGGGAGTTCATACCATTTTCAACGGCAGAGAACAAGGAATGAATTAAATTTTGGAGTTAGCAAACCCCTGCCTCCACTGGGGCTGGGCTATGATTTAACAATTCCTTTATCAACACAAAAATACTTCAAATCTTGATTTAAGATGAGTCTCGAGGAAAGTTGAAATATAGTAATAAAGTAAGTGGTATTTTTTCTGTGACTATATGTCTGATCTTTTGCTTTTCCCTAATGCAAACCCATCATGGTCTTTGTCCATTTTCATCTTGACCCAGCAACACAACCCTACTCAGAAGCAGTTGTTTTGGTAACACAATTTCATGTAGAATCCAAACCCAAACAGCAGTGTCCTGTGTGTCTGGTTCTTCTAACTTAGATAGTTTTCATGATGGGAGGCAGGTGGCCGTATAGTTGGTGCTTTGTGGGGTGTTGCCGCCAAGGTTTATTCAATATTGCTCTCAACATTCTTGTGTAATATCTGAAGTTATGCAAACCTCAATAGCTCAACAAGTTCTGAACCAATATTTGCAAAATTTAAACTCATTCATTTCCTCTCTTGGTAAAATATCTAAATATCTACAATTTTTAATGGTTAATTTGGAATTTATAAAAATGAACTGTTAATATGCAGATTAAACTAATATTAGCTTAAGACCTTTGAAATCTAACAAAAAATATTTTTCTTTTAGTTCATAATATATGTTAAAACATAGGTAAAAGAAAGACCCCCCCCCAATGAGTGTCCTGTATATGACACTAAACAGTCTGATGGCGAGGTCCCAGTAATGCTAGGACCTTGGGGAATACGGAGCACCTCTTCATTGCCATTGCTCCCAGCATGGTAGCGCCTGATAGGGCCCTATCTATGGGTTAAATAGAACTAACGGCATACTTATGCTAAATTGAACCGTGTGCTTGTGCTATTATTTCAAATAGAACTGTTTTTTGACATTGAAACTGTATTTACACAAAACATTGTTTAATATAGAACTGTTCTGACATGTAACTGTGTGTAAACAAAATCTGTACTTTTACTAAACTGAATTAGCTGAAGTAGAATTGCTTGACTAAACTGAATAGCTTGAAATAGAAATGTTTTTTACAATTAAACTGTACTTACATTTTGCTAAACTGAATTGTTTTAAATTGAACTAACTTTGAATTGAATCTAACAACTGCTGAAAAACAGAAAAAAAAACAAAGTTATTGAATGAAGGAATGTCCACTTTGGAGATATAAAAAGAGCTTTGCAGAGATCATCAAAAGATAAAGGAGGCTGTTGATGATATAACTAAGTTGAGAACTCTAAGCAAAGGAAAAAGCTGTAAGAACCCTGACCCTTGAGATGAATGTAAACTAAAGCAAGTTATAGTGAAACAACCATTTTGAACAGTGCTCAGATATTCAAAAAGGCTAGAATTGAGAAAGTCAAGAACAAAAAGGTATAGTATACTTTGTGAATGGAGATCTGCAAAAAAAAAAAAAAAAAAAACCTAAGCAACCAACTTTTTACTAAAGCAAATATTTTAAAGTGTCAAAATTGGGCCAAGAAATACATGAAAATTGACTTTTCTAAAGTAATTTTTATGGAAGAATCTCAAGTTTATGTAATTTACTTAATAACTTCAAGACAGAGTGTGTGTAATATATATATATATTTATACACACACACACACACACACACACACATATATATATAAAATAAAGAAAAGTTCTGGAGTGATTTCAATTTTGGTATTTGTTTTTTTTCTATTTCACACACACACAAACTTAAAAACAGATCTATGTATGGAGATAAATACATTCTTACACACATTAGATCCTCTTAATACCCTAGGCAATATGAGTGTACAGGGGTGTATGTACATAAGTGTACATGAATATGTGTGTGCACCAGTTGCCAAAACACACAAATACAAGTAAATATACACATATCTATTGGATTCCCTTCCACAAACACAGAGAATATATAAATATATACACACAAAGACATTAGTAACAGAAGCACACATATAGACTTACTGTACTAGACTAGGAGAGGAGAGAGGCGGGGGGAGGAGAAAATAAAGGTCATTAACAAACACTATGAGACTGTCACAAAGAATTAACTCCAAATGGACAACCATAAGCAGTTAACCTAAAATAAACTAGAATAATTTAGGACCCTTCTCCCAACTACTATTCTGGGAAGAACCATATAATATTCCTATAAAAGTCTTTCACACATAACCAACAATTGGTTGAAAAATGTCTAAAGCCAACTAAAATATGTGTAGCAAACAAAAAATATGTAAAAAGAAACAAATACCAAAATTGACAATGCTTCAAAAAAATTGATATCATTTGAGATGTATAGGGCGTTTCAGAAAAATTGATATCATTTTATAATCTAATAACAAGACCAATTCTCATTTAAATCATCTCAAAATTTTAACAGCATGTATAGGAAACAACACAAAATTCTATGTTTAAATACTTTTTTCCATTGATTGTCATTTCTATACACAAAAAGAAAAAACATTAGATGTAGAATTTTGAATAGTTTCAACACTTGGTGTTAAAATTTTGAGATCATTTGAACAAGAATTAGTCAAGTGATTAAATTACAAAGTCATGATTTTTTTAAAAGTATTCACTGTGTGTGCATATATACAGTAGCGTCCAAAACTAAGGGACAAAATTTTAAAACCTAATATTTGTTAGAAATAACAACTGTGAAAAGCTGAAATTTTGACAACTGGTAGTCGTTATCATCCATAATAACATACTAAAATTTGAATCATTTGCAAAGGATAGTAAAAGAATTATAACAATTATTTATTTATTTTTAAAATAGGATCGTCCAAAAGTAAGGGACAAAATTGAGAAAAACAATGTAAACAGCCAAAAAAAACCCAAAAAAACTCTCCCTCTTCTTATTTCCCTCTTTCTCACAGAAATTAATCCACCTCTATCTGATGAAACCCAATACACTTTGGTGCCACCTAGCCACAACCATCTACCCAAATAGTCACAGTCAAAAACCAAATTAACCCCTACCATCATCACTCAAACCTATATTGACTTCTCTCTTTTGTTGTTCCCTTATCTCTTGTCTTTAGACCCTTTCCCTCCCCTTATACCTTTTTACATTCTCCAAAAGTTTATTTTTTCCTCAATTGCTTTATAAAAAAAAAAAAAATGTTTAGTTTGATGAAGTTCTTCTGTTGATAAAGAACAAAATATTACTACTAAACCTATTGTAAGTGTTTGATTTATCCACTTTTCCACTTATTTTTATCATATATATATATATAAGAAAGACTAAAAAATTAGCATATTCAAAAAAAAAAAATCTTCATATTTCATTTTTAGTCTTTCTTGTGACCACTTTTTCAATGAATTGTCATTTGGGTCAAACTTCTTTAGTCAGAATTATCCTGATGATCCGGTAGGCAAAACCTAGGTAAATTAATTCTGGCTCAGTAGGTATTTTAATTTTGCTCTGCTTCGTGTATTGAGTGAGCACTCTTACATTTCAGCTTAGGTGATTCTGTGTTTTTTTTTCTTTTGACTAGGCATTGCAGTACTGGTTGATTATTTTCAAGCAGCAGAAAATGTTTTTACTTTTTTTTTTTTTTTTTTACTACTGAATTTTTTCCACAGATATGAGTGTGAAATTTAAAAAAAATTTTTTTATTATTTACAAATTGTATCATCTGGCTTTTTTTCACACTATCAGAATTATAGAATAGGTATAAAAATAAAATTTATATACATATATATATATATATATATATATATATATATATATATATATATATATATATATATATATATAAAAATAAAAGCTTGCATATAGACTATCAAATACAAAATACCTACACTAAGTTATAAGCATAATCATTTTCTTTGCAATCTGTTATAATGATCAGATTTTTGGATGCTTAGTAACACTGAAAATGACATCATAATGAGATTCTTGCAAGAGGATTAGTGTTCAAAAGCTAAAACTTAGAGAATAAAGCCATTTCCAATCAAATTCGTAACTTAATGTTAATAACATGGGTCTTCATTTGTGTTCAACCCCAGTTGTTATTATTATTAATATTTTTCAAGATAACAGTTAAATGCTAATTATACAAGTACTTATTTATCTATTTGTAAATAATTGTAATATAAATGTGATTTGACGTTTTCATTGAGACAAAAAAATAAATTTGAAGCTGTTGTGTTGAAGCTTCTAACCTAAAATGCTGTTCGATGTAGGTCTGTGTATAAATATGGAGGTCTGTGCAGTCGTGGAGGTCAGCAAAAGCTTTAATTCCTAAACAGTTGGAAGGATGGAGTTGACTTTGTAAAAATTCACAGCAAGCTTCTTGAACTTCAATCAGTTGCAGCAGATTGGAAGCAGGCAGCAAGGTCTGAAAATAGATAAATAAATAATATAACACACACACACACATACATGTATAAGTAAGTTGGCCAACTGTAGTCAAGGGTAACCTAAAGGCTCCCTTTTTAATAGCTACTACACAAAGGTGTAGGGGAGGGTGCTACTCCAACCCCTGATCTTACTTCATAATGCAGTGTGTTAAGCAAGGTAGCATCAAGTACCATTTTTTAAATCTTTGATTTTGACCTGGGATTGAACCCTGGTCTCCCAGACCATAGGGAAACACTCTAACCATTATACCAGTGTGTGTATATATATATATATATATATATATATATATATATATACACATACACACACAATTCTGTTATAGTTTACATTTATCTATGGCTTATACTCTAGTAATGATTGACTTCATGTAATGAACAACCCCTAATTTTTAGCCACAAATAGGTGTTTTTAGCATGTAATTTAGGCTAAGTTAGCCTACAAAAATATCTCTTCAACATCCAGTGATGTAAAGAGAAAACATTCAAATATCTATTTATACTTTCAAAACTACTGTAATACAATCAAAATCAATGCAATACCATAAATAAACACTGTAATCTAAACCTTGATATTCCAAAACCTTCTATAACCCCATCACTGATACACAAATGCACTGATAATATAATAATTACATATATAATTGATTAAGTATGCTTGAAAGGCATTATTTAATCTTTTTTTTTAATAAACAAAATCACCTGATAAAGTCTTGAAAGTTCTAAACAAAGGCTTGAGATAACCAAGTTTTTATGTAAGTTTGTTTACTATTTATAATACTCGTACATATTATGTGTATAGGTGTTACAAATTGTAAACAATGTTAAGTAAAAACTATTATTTTAACTAAAAGGCTTTGTTTAGATATAGGTGATGCTGTGACAATACACCGCTGGCCAGTCCCCACTGTTGTAATGTAATGGCCAAGGGATTTCGGTTCATGCCTTTGGGTTTAGTTAGGCTAAGAATCTTTCAGCTCAGCACATGGGTTAGTTAGGTGCAAACTTGATGCAGGGGTGGACGTGTCACTCAGAGATGTCACAATAGCCCAAGACGAAACGGGATGACAGGGTGTGAATGAGGTCACGCACCGGAAGCGCACGGAGGTTTTTGGGAATTTGAAGAAAGTTAAGAGAGTTGAAACTAGACACCAAACGAGGAGGTTCGATTTTTAGGGCGCGCTGAGGCGAGACGAATTTGCACGCCATGGATGCCACACGAGATAGGGGCTAGATGAAGAAGCCAGCATGAAAAGATTGTGTCTGTCTCCTTATGTCGAAACCTTTAACTCAAAAGTAATAAAAAGGTTTTGTACCTGAACAAAGAAGTCGTTACGGGTTTTCGAATTTTGAGATTCCTATGTTCTAAGTTTTCTATATGTGGTTATGCATATTATGAACATTCGATGTACATTTCCCAAATAGCCATATCATGGCTATGGTACACTATCTCAACCACCCAAACTACTCAGGGCCATCCAATCGTCTAGTGGTTTCTCTCATCTCCGGCCAGGGGTGTTTCATATTTCTTTATGGACACACAAAACACAATATACACAACCAAGAGGGTGGAAGAAAAGAGGACAAACAAACACATACTTGGGTTAGTTCCAAGCGCAAGAAGGGAGAAGTTTGTGACACTTTCCTACCATTCTGTGAGCTATCGTGAGCGTGTATTCAAGCGAAATTCCCACAAAGTCACCAGGAATGCTGACTCATCTTCTCACATTGGCCAACCCAGCATCAGAGACCATACATCTTAGCAGTCACCTGTTCTCTCCTGCTGACTGCTCTGTTCTGTCCTCTTCTCTTGACTCAGTCAACTGCTCTGTTCTCTGCCCTGGTCTCTTCTGCTGACTGTCCTGTCCACTTCTCTGTTCTACCTCCTTCTCTTGACCGATTTCTTCTCTTCTGGGACCTTCCTTAACTCATCCTCTTCTAGTCTTGTGGGAAATCTCGTGCACAAGCCCTTTGTGTGGGTTTTGCACCAAAATAGACAAAGGAATCTTCTGACTGCCACTTACCCACAGAACAAATGCCCACATCATGTCACAATGCAGTGACAGTTAAGATTGAAGTTATGAAAAGGTTAGGCCTAGAACAAAGGTAAGCTTCTATGTTTCAAAAATATATCTTGTGTAATGAACAACCCATTGTTTTTGAGATGTTTATTTGTTTACTTTGGCTGAATGTGTAGTATCTGTATACTTTGCCTAAAATCAAAATGCTACTTCCTGGAATTTCTGTTGATAATCAAAGTATAGTATCACTACCAATAAAAATCTAATCTATTAAGAAAAGAAAAAAATTAAGATTAAAAAACTAAAATAATACTCCATATATTTGTACTTTTATTTTTTTTTTTGTATTCATTTTTAAGGCACTATAAAATTTTATACTGGAGGTGCACGTGGTGTAATGGTTATCATCGTAGGAAATGGATATGGCGACACGAGTTCAAATCCTGGACGAGACTGATTGCATTTCTGATAGCACTAATATCCTTGGGAAAGGTATGAATACAATTATTCTCCCACCAGCTATGGGTAAATAGTAGGGCAGACTAGGGTCTTCAGCCCTGGTGAGGCAATTAGTCTAGGCAAAGGAAAACTCTGAATTCAAATCTATTAAACTCCGCTTAAAAAAATTGACCTTGTGTCATATCCTGCCTGAGCAGAGGGGTTGGGTAAATATGATAATATTTTATACTGAAATATAAGGTAAAGCATATGTTTCTGTCTATATGGATTTAATACATAAACATGATCAAGAAGGGTGGATGGACGGTGGATATAACATACCTGGACATTGTCTTCTGTGACATGAATCTCTGAAGTATAGACAAAGTCAATCAACATACTCAGAGCGGCTGGGTCAATTTGCTGCAAGGTCACTTTTTTCGCTTTTGATTCTGCCATCTCTGCAGTGAACATGGCATAAAAGTAAGGACTGCAGGAAGCCAGGACGGCACGATGAGCCAATATCTCAACATCTCCAGCGAGCAGGGTCACATCACAAAGTTTACCCATTCTGAAAAAATAAAGGAAGTGGAAAAATTATTACCTTTTCAAAGTAATACAGAGTTTGTTGGTATTTAATCAAAAATAAAAAGAATACAAACATGAAACAAAACACGAATGAGCATTTAAGGTTCCTTTTTTCTTTTTAAACATTTAAAAAAGATGTGAAATCAAAGTTTCTTTATTGATTTAAAAGAAAAAATGTTATATGAAACCACTCTGTAAAGGTTACAACAATTAACAGACTAGTTTTGCATTTTTTTTTTATTGATGCACTCTGACAAGTGTCCTCATCTTTGACAGTCAGAATGTTTTGACCATTGTACGTTCTGGCTTTCTTCCTGTTTGGTTTGGTTTCTTTGTTTAATGGCTTATCAACCTTTGTGGGTTATTTAATGCAGAAGCCATCCTTGTAGATGGACAGTAGTGGTACTATTCAAATCATAGTTCAAGAAATAAGGGGGTTCATACCTTTTCCCAAAGGGCATAGGTCTGAAAGTGAACGCATTTCTTACTATGATGTTACAGTCCAGCACATTAGCTTATATATCACAGGAGTCCCTGTGATTAGCATTAATCTACTAGTTATCCAACAACGATGATGTCTTACTGATTTTTTCCTGCCAGTTTTCTTCAATTTTTGAACAGGTATTACAATTGTCTAAAGGGATGTTTAAGACCCCTAGGTTTCTTTTGATGATGTCCTTATGCCAGAATTTTGGTCTACCTGTTTTATATGACCCTTTAGTACATTGAGAATACAGGATCTGTTTTGGCAGTCTACTGTCCTCAAGTCTATTCAAGTGGTCAGCCCATCTAATGTTGCATTGGTGAGTTTATCATACATATCAGAGTTTAGATTTCTCCAGGATGAATTTATTTTGGATATGCTGCCACCGCTTGATATTTAGTATTTTGTCCAAGTGTATCATATTGATGTCTTTGAACATCTGCTTCGTATACCATCCAAGTTTTTGTGTTGGTTGGTTGGAGTTTTATGGCATATCAACCTTTGTAGGTTATTTAATGCCAAATCCATTTTATGCAAATAGTCAGTTCTATTTCAAACAATTCAGTTTAGCAAGAGTACACAGTTTAATAGTCAACAACATTTCTATTTCAAGCTATTCAGTTTATTCAAACAGAGCTAATTCAGTTTAGTATAAGTAGAGATTTTGTTTACACACAGTTAAATGTATATTATAATTCTATATTAAACAATTCAGTTTAGTGTAAGAACAGTTTCAATGTCAAAAACAGTTCCATTTCAAACAATTCAGTTTAGCATAAGTAAGTACAGTTTAAGTGTCAAAAACATTTCTATTTAAAGCTATTCTGTTTAGTCAAACAGTTCTAATTCAAACAATTAATCTTAGCATAAGTATGCAGTTAGTTCTATTTAATCCATAGATAGGGCCCTATCAGGTGCTACCATTCCAGGTCAGAGTGGACCTGGAAGCAATGGCAATGAAGAGGTGCTCCACATTCCCCAAACCTCACCATCAGATTGTTTAACAATGCAGAAGTGCAATCAATGTATTCTACAGCCCCAGCTGACTGGGCAGTACACAGAGTTAATGTCAAAACAGTTTTATTTCAGATAATTCAGTTTAGCATAAGTACACAATTTAGATGTCAAAACAGTTCTATTTTGAGCAATTCAGTTTAGCATAAATACGCAGTTTAAATGCAAAACACAGTAAAGTCAAGAAACCACGGTTTAATTCTATTCAACTCATAGATAGGAACCTTATCAAGTGCTACCACTCTGGGCCAGAGTGGACCAAGGAGCAATGACAATGAAGGCGTACTCCGCATTCCCCAAAGCTCCAGCATTACTGGAACCTCACCATCAGATTGTTTAACGTCATATATCAGGACACTCATTGGGAGGGGATCTTACCTTTCTGCAGAGAAGCAGTCGTGTATTCTACAGCCCCAGCCAACTGGGCAAGTTTCCGTGTTGTACAGGAAGGTTAAGAGAACTATGGCACAGTATCATCATCATCATGTCGCGCCGCCTGCGCGGATATCCCTGACCGTCTCTCGCCATTTCTCCCTATCATTCATCGCCTCCGGCAGGTCTTCAGGATTACAACCCGTGTCCTCACATAGCTGCTGTATGTAAGTTCGTGCTGGTCGTCCCACTCTTGCACATCCATGAGTGGGGGTCCACAGGAGTACATCGCTTATGAGCTCGTCCTTGCTTCTCCAGCAGTGTCCTGCGAGTCTGGTTCGTCGAACTTGTATAGTTTTTGTGATGGGGGGCAAGTGTCCGTATAGTTGGAGTCTCGTGGGGTGTTGTCGCCAGGACTTGTTTAATACTGCTCTCAACATTCTTGTGTAATTTCCGTCCAGCCTCCTCTCCAGCCGCTTCGTAAGCGTCCATGTAGTGCATCCATATAGCAGTATCGACACAACCGCTGCCTGGAAGAAACTGCGTTTCATTTTATCTGTTAGGTCCGACTTCCATATGATCGAGAGCCTATCGATAGCTGTCCATGCCTTCGTCAGTCGTGTGTCGATGTCCTTCTCGGTTGATGAGACGCTGCTTCCTAGGTAGGTGAATTTGTCGACTAGTTTCAGAGAGGCTCCGTCTAGTGTGGCAATGTTGCCTGTTTGGTTGTAACACATATATTCGGTTTTGTTTGCATTGACATGTAGGCCAATGCCAGCTGCAGCTCGTTCCAGACTATGTAGTAGTGTCTCTGCTTGATTAGGCGTATTCGCTAGTAACGCCAAGTCATCAGCGTAGTCGGCGTCCGTGATTGTTTTTGCGGGGTACCTTTTGCTTCTTCTCTTAGTCAGTTCAAAGCCATTTTCTCTGATTTTGTCGATCGAAGTCCTAAGCACATAGTCTAGACAGATGATAAAGAGGTACGGGGCTAGTGTGTCTCCTTGTAGTACTCCTGCAACAATGTCGAAGTATTCCGTGTCTCCATCTGGTGAACGTACTTTTACTTTGGTGTTTCTGTAGAGAATCATTATCGCTGCTACGGTTTCTTTTGGTAGGCCGTAAGCTAGTAGGATTTGCTCCATCTTCCCTCTGTGTATGGAATCGAAGGCCTTGGTAAAGTCGACAAATAGTAATGTCGCCTGTAAGTTTTTTGCCCGAACGCCTTCCAGGATTCTACGGATGGTCAGTATTTGTGAGGTTGTGGATCTATTTCTCCGGAAGCCATTTTGGTTTTTCCTAAGGATGTTTTCCATTTTGGGTTCTATGCGGTTTCGTAGTAGGGCATTGTAGATTTTGGTTGCTATGGATGTAAGTGTTATCCCTCGGTAGTTCTTGGCTAGTCCGAGGTCGCCTTTTTTAGGGAATGGAAGGATGCATCCCTTCGTCCATCGTTCTATCCTATTTTGACTATAGACTGCGTTGCATTGCCGGAGCAGTATATCGTCGAATTGTCTCGTCTTCCACACTTCTGGGGGGATCTCGTCTAGCCCCGCCGCTTTCCTATTTTTAATTCTTCTGAGAACCGTGTCGAGTTCTTCTTTGGTGAAAGGACCTAGTTTTACGTCTAATTGCTTACTAATAATTCTGGTGATCGGTTCATCCGTTATTTCCGGTGGGTTTCCTAGTAGATTTTTGAAATGCTGTTCCCACAGTTTTATTCTTTCTTGTTGGCTTGCAGCTTTCAATTTTGCTTTGGCTGTGCTCTTCCTTCCACTTACTTCGTTTATTGTTTGCCAGGCTATCCTGGATTGCCTATCTTCCACCGAGTCTCTAATCTTATCTATCTGATTTTGTACGTATTCTGCCTGTTCTTTTAGGTATATTCCTGTTAATTGATGTTGCGCCTTTTCTAGTTCTCGTGCATTTGTATTTGTTGGGTTCTGTTGATAGTTTTTGGAGGCAGTCTTCACAAGTGCACGTTTTTCTCTAGCCGCTAGCGTTTCCCAAGGGACTCTATATTTAGTTCTAGGTTTTGTTGGAATACACTTTTCTGCCGCCTCCAGGTGTGCTTCTACAAAATTTTCATATTCGTCATTTGGGGTGCCTATTTCTACCTTCTCTTGTAGTGCTTCGAATCTGTTTCTTAATTCTAATGCATATTTATCTCTAATATCTCTGTTGTTGAGTAGGGCCCAGTCATAGTGCTTGGTCGTCGCTTTACGTGTGGCGTTTTTTCTTAGGCTTAGTCGTACTTTGGCCGTAACTATTCGATGATCGGAGGACACACCCTCGAAGGAGGAGTATGCCTCGCAATTCATCGCACTGTTTTTCCATTTCCTGTTTATAAGGACGTAGTCTATCTGTGCTTTACTCTTATTCGCGTATGTGTAGGTCCATAATTTCCCCTCCCTTTTTTGAAAGTTTGTATTGAGGCAGGTTAATCTATTTTCTATCATGAAATCGATTAAATGCTGTCCATTCCTGTTAGACGCGTAGTGTAGGCTGTATTTGTTGTGTCTGTTTTTCCCGATTTGTGCATTCATATCTCCGCCAATGACTAGCAGGTTGTGTTTCGGAATGCTACGTACTAGGGAGGATAGATCTTCGTAGAAGGTGGCTATTTCGTTTTCTTCGCTAACATTGGTAGGGCTGTAGCAGGAGATAATTGTTGCTTTGGGGTTGCCATTAAACGTTGCGGCCATCATCCTAGGTTGTATTCTCTCAATGCTGTTCAGTGTTTTTAACGCTCTCGGTCCTAGTAGTAATCCCACCCCTCCTACCGATGCATTGACAGAGTTTTTCCATGCCGATACAGTCACCAGCATCCATGAAACTGGAAATGGATGGCACAGTATACTAGACATTTATTTTATGGAGAAGTCTGTGCTAAGCCAAACTTGCTTCCTCAGCCCATCAAAAACCTTGGAAGCATTTGACATTCATGTATCTAGTTCTGCATCTAGCCTGTTGTTGTTGGTAACTGTGGAGCCTAGATATTTGAATTAGTTTACTTAGGTTAGTACCTGACCCTCTATCCGTATGTCTTGGCCAATGTCATGAGATCCTGAAGGAGGTTAGTACATACATAATTTGGTAGGTTCATTTTCAGCCTAAATGCCTTTGCAGATTTTGAGAAACAGGTAATTATTTTCATTGCATCTTGGTGGTTGAGTGCCACAAAGGCAGTGTCATCAGCAAACATGAGCTTGTGTACAAGAACATTTTTAGTCTTTCTTGCAGACATATTGACTGGGATTGAACAGGTTTCTTCTCAGTCTACTCTGTATCCATCTCCTTGGGTGGAATCAGTGAATGCATCAGACAAGACTATAGAAAGAAAAATTGACAACAGTTTGAGGGCAAGAACACAATTCTGTTTCACTCCATTCCCAACATCAAATGATTCCAAGAAGTCTCTTCAGGTAACTGATACCTTCATTCCTGTATGTAAGTGTTCAGAGCACCCTAGTTTCTATAGGATGTTCCATAGTGCTTTCCTGTGTGGCGGGCATGCACAGAAGCACCCAAGAACTGCATGTGCATGCTTCAGCTGGGCACACATTCGAGGACGACACTACGGTATGACAACAAAAAGGCACTCACTGGATTAGCCAGACTATGCAATTTGCAAGACGGATGGCAGACAAAAATAAGTTGAGACATGCACAAGCTGTATTTTTTTTATATAAGTCATAGCCAATCACGGTGCACGCAATGGACTCTACCAATGGTGTAATGGTATGGGCCGAGCTTTACATAAAGAATGCTCCAATCTTCAGCCAGCAACTACAAAGGTTGCTGCTAGATCGTGTTGGTATTTGAGTCCGTTTCTGTTGGCTCTTGAATTTGGCTCGTTCACATCAGATTATTTGTAAGTTGGTGTCACTGTGTTGGTGTTAGTGCCTGTTTTCCGTTGGTGTTCGAGTCTACTCTGATTCCGCAGATAAGACCACATCCTGTTGACAAAAATCATGCAGAGTGCCATATTCTGTTTAATGCATTTCTTCTATATTTGTCACAAGAAGATCATGTCTACGGTTCCTCAGTTTGCATAGAACCTACATTGTGTTTCAAGTCGGAAGTCCTCTACTCGAGTTGATATGCAGTATGCCTTTCCTATGTATGGAGAAAAGCAAGATCTTACAGCAGTTGCTGCAACCTCGTCTGTCTTGTTTCTTGAAGATGGTGTCTAGTTGGGCATCCTTCAAGTCTGCAGGGACTTCCAAGTTTTTCCAAGCATCTCTTATGATGGTGTAGAGTACTTTGACAAGCCTTCTACTTCCTCTTTTAATAACTTCTGGATACAGTTAGTTTTTGACAGGAGACTTTCCATTGCAGACCAGACTTTCTTACTTCATCCTGGCCTGTACATTTACCCAAACCCTCCCCTCAGGCAGGATATGACACAAGGTCAATTTTAAGTGGAGTTTAACTGGTTTGAATTCAGAGTTTTCCTTCTAGACTAGTTGCCTCACCAAGGCTGAAGAACCTAGTCTGTCCTACTATTTACCCATAGCTGGAGGGAGAATAATTGGATTCATACCTTTCCCAAGGGTATTAGTGCTATGTGAAATGCAATCAGCCGCGTTCAGGATTTGAACTCGTGTCGCTGTGTCATTTCCCAAGACAATAACCATTACACCGCGGGCACCTCCTGTGCATTTACCTATCTAGTGTTAGGTTGGCCTTTGTTTACTGTTGTCAATTGCATGCTATTCCACTGTTGACAGTTCATTGAGCACCGTGGCAAAGTGGTCCCTTCACCTGTGATTGTTTTTGTAGCAACTGCTGAGATGCTGATCTCATCTTGGACCATCTTTGCTGGCTCAGCACCTTCTCAGAAGAGATGGTATGCAGAAGCAACAGGCAAACTCTTATGCATCCAAATAAAACGTTGCCAGCTTCTCCTGTGAAACATGTACTCCAAAAAAGAAAAATACTCATGTTGACAGAATGTTACCCATGATAAAAAGATCCAACAAACATACAACCTCAACCTAGCAATATGGAATATAAGAACAATGCTGGACAAACCAAACTAAACAGACTTGAAAGTTAGAGTATCAGAATATCAAAGGAGCCCCAAAAATACAATATTGACATTACGGCTTTGAGTGAGGTCAGATTCATTATGAAAGTTTAGGATTGTCTTCCAAAAGTTATTTCTGCTTTGGAATATACAGCATAATTTGTGATTTGAGAATAATGTAATTTGACATTATTTATACAAAAAAAAGACTGTTATGGAATGAGAGATAAATAAAAATCAAGTACAATATTCACAAAAATGGGTAAATAGTAGTACAGAGTGGGTTCTTTAGCCTTGGTTAGCTATCCAGTCTAGAAGAAAAGTCATCTATACTCTGCTTAAAAATTGACCTCGTGTCACATTCTACCTGTAGCAGAAGGGATTGGGTAAATATCCACCTAAAACATTATAGACATTTTCATTTTTGGTGGGTTCTATTTGGAAGATGCTTATAAAAATCACTATAAACCTATAAAATCTAGTATTTGACTAGATTTTATAGGTTTATAGTGATTTATCTATCCACAAGTTTATCAAGGTTGTTCATACATATTGTTTTTTGTAATTTTTTATTGATGAGACAGAAACCTAATGATGATCCATAAGGCCTTACATCTGAGAGATGATATAGACAGACTATATGTGCAAAGAAAAGAAGGAGGATGAGAACACAACAGCTTTGAAGATAGTGTTGATACATTGATACGACTCAAAGAATTACATAAAAAAGAGCAAAGAAAGATTAATTACAGTGACCACAAACAACACAAGGATCCACGGAACAATAATAACTAGAAAACAAAAAGGGGGGGAAGCAATTATATGAATATTTCAAGCAACAAACAAGTAAAATTTCACTCAAGAAGACTTGGACATGACAAAGAAAAGAAAACCTTAAAACAGAAACTGAATCTCTTCTAATAGCAGCACAAAATGAGGCCTAAAGATCAACTATGTTAAAACAAAAATAGATAAGATGCAGAAAAAGAGCAAATAAAGATTATGTGGTGATAGAGACAAAATGATTAATCACATAAGCAAATGCAGCAAATTAGCACAAAAAGAGTATAAAACTAGACATGACTGGGTGGGAAATGTGATCCATTAAGAACTATGCAAGAAATTTAAATTTGACCATACAAATAAGTGATATATGCATAACCCAGAATCAGTCTGAGAGAATGATACACACAAAGTTCTGAGATTCTGATATTCAAACAGATCACCTAATCTCACACAGATGACCACACCTAATGATAGCCCCCCCCCAACCTGCCGAATAGTGAACTTTGTCATCCCAGCAGACCACAGAGAAAAATTAAAAGACAGGAGAGGTAAATATCTAGACCTTGCTAGAGAATGAAAAAAATCTATGGAACATGTAGGTGACAGTGATATCAACTGTAATCGGTGCACTTGCAAGAATCTCCAAAGAATTGGTAAAGGGACTGGAAGACTTAGAATTAAGAGGACAAGTGGAGACCATCCAAACTACAGTATTATTAAGATCAGCCAAAATACAGAGAAGAGTACTAGAGACTTGCTATCACTCAAACTCCAGTGAAAAACCATCACCCAACACCGGTGTGAAAAACTATCAAAAGAGTAAAATAATAATAATAATAATAAAAGGCTTAATATAGTGACCAGTCATAAGGAATAGCTTTACAAAAAAGATTCTGCACCTGGGGGAAAAGTTTCAATTGGTTTTGTACCTTACGGCTTTTTGCTTTTCTTTATTTTGGTGGGAAGAGAGTTAAACAGATGCAGGGTACATAACTAAGAGTTAAATCTATAAAAGTTATATATATATATATATATATATATATATATATATATATATATATAAAAATCATGTTTGGTTTGGTTTTATGGCATATCAACCATTGTAATCTATTTAGTGCCAAATCCTTTTTATACATATATATTAAATATGATTTCCAAACACATTTTGTAGATAATATTTTTAAATGAATCTGAACTCATTTTTTCACACAGTTAAATGGTTTCACTTATTTTTATCTAATACAAATAATTCTATTTACTATTAATCATTTGTTTGCACAGAATTTAATGTTTTCAAGTATTCCTATGTATCACTAACAATTCAATAAGTTATTAGTCATTTCTTTACACACAGTTGAATGATCTAACAGTTCTATTTCAAACAATTCAGTTTAGTATGCCAATAAAGTTAAATGGTTCTGTTATGGTGACCTATCTACACGATAATGAACTCTTCCAACTTCATAAATGCTAACCCTATTCACTCTCAGAAAGACTTCCTCCCAGCAGTCGAACCAGATAGTTTTCGGACGGACACTTTTACCTGTTCTGTTCTTCAATACACTTGTTACATCTACTTTCTCTTCTTCCACGTCTTCTTTTTGGCTCCTAACAGGCCACAACAGGTTCCAAGTATTGTTATATATCATTAACAATTCAATTAAACATCAGTCATTTGTTTTCATACAGTTAAATGATCAAACAATTCTATTTCAAACAATTCAGTTAAGAATAAGCACACAGACTTTTTGTTTACACACAGTTAAATGTAAAAAAACTGTTCTATTTCAAACAATTCAGGTTAGCATAAGTACACAGTTTAAATGTCAAACAGTTCTATTTGACCCATAGATAGGACCTTATGAGGTGCTACCACTCTGGGCCAGAGTGGACCAGGGAGCGATGACAGTGAAGCTCCAGCCTCACCATCAAATTGTTAAGTATCATATCAGGACACTCATCGGGGCTAAGTCTTACCACTCTGCAGAGATGCAGTCAATATATTCTGCAGCTCCTGCTGATTGGGCCATCACCTTCATGTAATGCATGAATGTGAATGAAACAGAATTAATTTTAATCATATTCTAATGATCCATTTTACGAATTAAATTTCATTAGTTGATAAAATAACCATTCATACAACTCTCCTACTACCTTTCAACCAGAAAATGAGTTTTTAAGAGGGCAACAATGTACTATAGTAAAATACAATTAGAATTCTGAACAACTGGAGAATTTAATTATATAAAGCTGAAGTAGTCATATCAATACAAGATAAGTCAAGACTTGGGTCAAATGCATACCATGACAAACAGACAAATATCTTTTAAAAAATAGTTATTCGAAATTATAATTTTTTTTTTTTTTTACAGAGGATTATTATCAGTTACTTGAAACCATATAGCTGTGTAAACAAACGGTGATTATTAATTAGAAATAGTTACTTGAAATTATGTAATTATTAATTTTGTTCTGTTTGTCTTCATAGCTTGTCCAGTGACAAAAGCAGTTGGTGGGACCAGGGATGACAGTACTACCTTAGCCACCAAAACTGTGGCATCACCTCTGGTTGGTAGCTGATGAGGACATGGTATCACATGTTATATAATAAAATTTTAAATAGTTACTTGAAACTATATAGCTAATATCAGATAGGAGTATTTGAAACCATACAATTGTTTGCAAAAAAAAAAAAAAAAAAAAAAAAAAAAACCTCTTAAGAAACAACTATACCAAAAAAATATAAATGTGAATAACCAAAGAAACCTCTAAGCATAAAATAACCCTAGGTGGGTTGACATGCTGTTAAAATCAATCAAGCAAACATACATAACTGAACAGAGTTTTTTTTTGTCAATCAGTTTATACATTTTGACAAGTTTGTGTTTATTAAATTCAATAATTTTTGTCTTCATAAATTTGGTTATCATATCAGCATTTATCATTGTTATACTAAGTGACAATTATCTACATTAAACAAAGCATTTATGAAATTATTTTTAATTTTGTGAATAACCTCTATGTAAGTGAATTTACACAGAACAAGACAAGGTTTTAACAGTTAAACCAACTTGTTCACATAACCACTTCAAGAGAATGTTCAGATTTTTTTAAACAAGAACTGCAAAGTCCCAATTAAGAAAACTAACATTTTTTTTTAGCTGTTCCGTTAACTTGGCATTGGTTTTGGAAACTTCAAATAAACTCGTTTAATAAGTGACTTGTCAACAAATATTTATTATAATAATGCAAGAAACAATCAAGTAACAATTTTATAATTACCTTTTATGGTAAATCAATTATTTATGTAGCATTAAAAAGGAAAAATTGAGCAGATGAAATACTTATTGCTACATATGATTATTTGTACATTACAGGAGAATTGTTGTAATAGTTTCTAAAATTGGTTTAGAAACTATTACATATGACCACAACAGTGCAGATATAACTTATAGCAATAGTCAGTGAGACTAGATAATTAGCCGACACAAGGTCATCATTAGTAGGCCACTAAAGAAGGATAAAACTCATTACATGAGTAATAATCAGTAGGAGAAATTAATTAGTATGTACCATCTGCTATATATCTCAGATGAACATCTTGAGTAGAGTACTAGTTAGAAAGATAGACCAACAGTCCAATTTAGTATGTTCAATTCACAGTGAATGTCTAATACATCTGGCCTTGTGCCAGACTAGACTTAGTAAATGGCTGACCATCTGAAAAAGTAATTTATATATAATCTAAAATATTCAAATTATGAACTCATGAAGTCCATTAGTTGAAGTTTCATATGGAGCACGTAATTATCAGATGGAAATGAGAAAAAGTGACTAATCAATTGTATTTATGGTATGAGGTATTTGTCCCATGGTAGTATGTTAATTTACATGATTCACTCACAAAAAAACAAAACAAAAAAAAACTATATAGAAATTCGAACAGTCTAAATATCAAATATAGGAAAATAAAATACAGAATTAATCAGACAGAGAGAATATTTTCCAATTAATAAGAAAACACTTTGAAAAATCTGCAACAATCAACAATTCATTTAACAAAAATATTTTAAAATGAGTTATTGTTGCGTGAGCAATAGAAACAAATCATCAGTAATCCTAATTTTGAATATTAAATGAAAACAATAGAGACAGTATGACAGATGCAATTGCAGAGATAAAGCAAGACGCCCTCTGAAGGGTAATTGTTTGATTAATAAATGGGATATATAAAGCCAAAGTTAGAACGGAAGAAATAAAAAAAACAAAGAGATATACATCAGTGCCACTGAATTAAATTGGAAAAATAGATCACATAAGCATAACCTCAGCTTTACCAACAGAAAATATGTCAACAGTCGCACATATCCAAACATGTATGACGAGATGAAACAGGCAAATCTCTTAAGATAAAATGGAATCTTGTTTTTAGAAAAAACAAAATTGCATTTGATTTAAGAAGAAAAAAAAAAAGAAAAGAAAAAAAAAGCCAAGCATATAAAGGTGGAGATAATATCTGCAGATTATGTTTGGAAGAAAAATGATGTATTCTGGAATAAGCCAAAAATTGAACAAAAAAAAGAAAAAAAAAAAAGAAAAGATATTTATGTATAGACATAATATATTTCTTCTGTGTCATTTACCACTAGACTAATTGCATATTTCATTCTCCTGTATTTGGACTGCCCTATATATATATATATATATATATATATATATATATTGTCACGTGATATCCCACAGAGACGATAGAAATAAGATTAATACTATCCTCCTGTTGGAATGAACAGTGGCAACCCGTCAAAAAAAGTGACCTTTAAGAAAGAATGTAGGTCACAGAGGGGATATCAACAGGTGTTGGTACTTAGTAACCTCAGGTCGCCGGACATCGGAAGGGGAGGAAGGTAGAAGCCAAGTGATTGGCTGGGACCCCAAAACGGAAGTGGGGACTCCTTCCCCTCAGCGGAAATAAATAATAAGAAAGTTAGTTATTGAAAAGGGCTCATGGCAGACAGACCCATAGCCATTTTACTCCGGGTAGAAGACAAAAGAATATCTGAGACACGAGGGACCCAAGTTCTTCAAGCCAGTGTTAAAAATAACTTAAAGTCTATTAGCCCGTGAAAGAAGAAAGATTCTCCAGTGGAACCCAGTCGAAAAATAAGATAAGTAACTTTGGGGCCATTTCTCCTTTATACCCTAACTTTATATACCACTCTCTCTCTCTCAATTTGAAGGAAAACAAAAGAACAGAAAAGAAAGACATTTATGTCCATGGACTGTTCAATTCATTATACATATTTGAAACTTTGAAAGTGTATCTCTTTGTATAGTAAAGGATTCCTGTATTTTTATGTTACCACATGGTCTAAGTTGTTCTTGGCAGTTCTGCTACGAATTTGTTACCTCATGCTTCCTTTTCAGCTTCTATTCGCCTTATGTTATCTTGCTTAGAGTTGTCCTATTAATTCCTTTAAAATATCACACGGGAAACCGGAGTTGCCGACTACTACAATATAATATTATTACGACTAAAACCTATAGGTCCATATCTTCTGTCGTCTAGGGGAGGAAGTTTAGCGACCTGGTGTGAAATTGGAACCCCTTGCCAGCAGCGGTCAGCCTGGCCCTAAATTAATCCCTCACGTAATATGCCAGGTCTTATATGCCTGAGAGAAAAACTCTGAACGAGGACTTATTCTATAGGGGATCAAGTGCCAACCTGCCCCGTCTTCACACGTGCGAAAAAAAGTCCCGTTTTGTGATTTTAGTCAATTTGCCGTCACAATATATATATATATATATATATATATACACACACACACAGTGCATGCATAATAAAATCTTTCAAAGTCCTAAAAAAAAAAAAAAAAAAAAAAAAAAAAAGAACTATTTGTTTTGGTCATTTCTCTTCAGAGAATTATATCCATGGGAATAGAGTTTATATTGGAGGGAGTAAACATGGGATAGTGACCATCGAAAAAGTGGGAATCGGAAAAAAAAAAAATTACTGTTAGCCAGAAGAGTTGGCATGGTTAATAATGTTTACTTCACATTGTCCACTTACAATGTGACAAATACTTTACACCATAAATATGGTTGATTAGCCACTTTTTCTCATATTTCTATTTGACAATAGTGTGCCCCATATGAAATTTAAGGCAACGGACTTCATAAATAAAATATTTTAGGTTTTATACCTGCTATTCTATTGATATTGAACACTTTTTTTTTTTTTTTTTTTTTTTTTTTTTTAAACAAAAACTTTTCCTAGTTGAATTTTTTAAAAAGAGATATATATATATATATATATATATATATATATATATATATAGTGTTGGTTGTCACTGAATCACTTTGTGGGTTTGTGTCGAACCAAGTGCAATATAATATGGAGAGTGCTCAATATCTAGGATAGAGCTATTACATTATAATAATAATAATAATAAATAAATTAATAATAATTCATGGAATTTAGACTGCGACCTTTGGGTTTCATGGAGTTTTTTGCAAAACAACAATCATCATTAATTGCCAGATGATTGTTGTTTTGCAAAAAACTCCATGAAACCCAAAGGTCGCAGTCTAAACTCCATGAATTATATATATATATATATATATATATATATATATATATATATATATAGATATGGTGTTTAAAAAACTTTCTATATCATTTGAGATATTCAGAAAAATCTATACCATTTCATAATCTAATAACTTGACTAATTCTTGTTGTTATAACGGTATGTATAGAAACAACTCAAAATTCTATGCGTAATGTTTACATGGCTTTTCTTTTCCCGTGAAAATCTTTTCTATTCCTGGAAAAAGAAAAAAAGCCTAAAACATTAAACACAGAATTTTGAGTTGTTTCTATACATGCTGTTAAAATTTGAGATCATTTGAACAAGAAGTGGTCAAGTTATTAGATTATTAAATTATATAAACTAGAAAAAAAAAAAAAAAAAAAAAAAAACTTTGTTGCAGTTTCTGTCTCTCTATATATAGACAGACAGAGGCTGAGAGAGTTTCAGAAAAATTGATATAATTTTGTAATTTAATAACTTGACTATTATGTGTGTGTGTGTGTGTGTATACATATGTGTGTGGGCAGTATTTCTTCATTATTTCATATCGAGACAACTTACTATGCATCTATCTGATACCAGTTCAATAGCACAACATCTAAAAAAACATTCCTGCCCAAAAAACTGAGTTTTGGTTGATTGGTTGGTTGGCATATCAACATTTGTAGGTTATTCAAAATCAAATCCATTTTTATAGACATAATCAGTTCTATTTCAATGAGTACACAGTTTAATTGTCAAAAACATTTCTATTTCAAGCTATCCAGTTTAGTCAAACAGTTCTAATTCAGCTAATTCAGTTTAGTAGATGTACAGATTTTGTTTACACACAGTTACATGTCAAAATAATTCTATATTAAACAATTCAGTTTAGTATAAGAACAGTTTCACTGTCAAAAACATTTCAAACAATTCAGTTTAGCATAAGCACACAGTTTAATGTAAGTACAGTTTAATTGTCAAAAACATTTCTATTTAAAGCTATTCAGTTTAGTCAAACAGTTCTAATTCAAACAATTCAGTTTAGCATAAGTATGCAGTTAGTTCTATTTAACCCTATCAGGTACTACCACTCTGGGCCAGAATGGACCTGGGAGTGATGGCAATAAAGGCATACTCCGCATTCCCCAAAGCTCCAGCTTTACTGGAACCTTACCATCAGATTGTTTAATTTCATATCTAGGACACTCATTGGTGGGGTTTTACCTCTCTGCAGAGGTGCAGTTAGTGTATTCTACAACCCCAGCCAACTGGGCAATACACAGAGTTAATGCCCAAACACTTTTATTTCAGATAATTCAGTTTAGCATAAGTATACAGTTTAGATGTCAAAATAGTTCTATTTCAAGCAATTCAGTTTAGTATTAGTACGCAGTTTAAATATCAAAACAGTTCTATTTTAAACAATTCAGTTTAACATAAATATGCATTTAAATGCAAAAAACAGTTAACTCAAACCACGGTTTAGTTCTATTCAACCTATAGATAAGACCTTTATCAGGTGCTACCACTCCGGGCCAGAGTGGACCTGGGAGCAATGGCAACGAAGGGGTACTCCGCATTCCTCAAAGCTTCAGCATTACTGGAACCTCACCATCAGATTGTTTAGTGTCATATCCCGGACACTTGTTGGGAGGGTCTTACCCCTCTGCAGAGAAGCAGTCAGTGTATTCTACAGCCCCAGCCAACTGGGCAACTGGGCAAATTTTTGGAAAATTCTTACTGAAAACACTGCAATATTAGAACAACTAAATAAACAAAAATTACAAATTCTCAAGGCGCTCCATATCAGAATGAAACAACCTAAACTCAATAGAATCAATTTCGAATCCAGTTCTAATGCACTTAAATGTCTTTAAGTAATGCTGTTACTTATAGAAATGAATAAAATGCTACAACAAAAACACCAGTATAAATAATAAACACTTACAAAGTCATAATGCACAAGCAAAGGTCACATCGCTTTTGCAATATACACACTCCTGATGATGGCCCAAGATCAGGCAGAAAGTACTAGGGTAACAATGACTTATGGGAGTTTCATTAACCAATTCCCACCTGATACTATAAAATCAATTCAGCAACTGGAAATGACATATACAAAAATATGTAGGCAAAACATGTCTATATTGTTCAATGAAATATATATATATATATATACTTAGTGAGTGTGTATGTGAGTATAATTTATATATTAACATAAGTTCCACCATTCTTTAAATGCCTAGCTCTAATAAAAATCTGATCATAACATTCCATTTTTCCTGGGTTACAGTTGCATACAAACATAATCAGAATTTTAATAATACACAGATTTATGAATGTCTATGTCAGTGTCTCCAATTCAAGTTGATATGAGGCCATAAATGTCAAAATAGGTTCATTATAAGTAATTTTTCATTCCAAATGTCATGAACATATTAGATTTGACTTTTAGGACCATCTAAGATTGTAAGGAAACCAAAAAAAGCAGAAATTAATGAAAATTACAGGCTCCACTGTCAAAAATTGGTAAAAGCAATACAAAAATCAACTTTGAACATACAACGTTGAAACCTGTTCAGTTTGCATAATAGCTAATCATAACCTTTACTCAATGTTATAATGTTAGAAATTTCTAGAAAATTATAGTCATCTCTCAGCAAAGTTCATCTTGAACTATTTTTAAAATATAAAATGAGCCTTCTTCCAAGCTATAGCCATGTTAGTACTACTGTTTGAATGAGATACTTTAAGAAAAAGGTAAATAGGAACTTACACAAAGACACTGTTTTGAACATATTAAGAAAACAGCACTCAACAAAACAGTAATTTACCTCCCATTTAATGCCAAATATATTAAATATATGATTTCTAAAAACATTTTATAGATAACCTTTTTAAATGAGCCTGAAGACATTTTTTTTGTACTCAGTTAAATGGCTTTACTTATTTCTATCTAATATGAATACACAGTTAAATGTAAAAACAGTTCTATTTCAAACAATTCAGTTTAGAATGTCAACAAAGTTAAATGGTTTTAAGTATTACTATGTATCACTAACAATTCACAGAACAATGCTGTACGAATTGTTAATTTGTGGTGAACAATATAGTAAGATTTGTTCCTGTGTAACAAACAATACCATGAATATTGTTACTTTATAGCAAAAAATACTGCAAGCCTTGTTAATCTGTGGTGAACAATACTGTGAGAATTATTACTTTGTAACAAACAATATCATAAGAATTGTTACTTTGTAATAAACAATATCAGGAGAACTGTTACTTTGTAATAAACAATGTCAGGAGAACTGTTACTTTGTAATAAACAATGTCAGGAGAACCGTCTCTTTGTAGCGAACAATATCAGGAAAATTGTTACTTTGTAGTAAATAATGTCATGAGAATTGTTACTTTGTAGCAAACAAGTGGATGTGGGGATTAAGAGCTTTTCTTGTTTTTGGTGGACAATTGTTAAAATGGAAACCCAACAGGTTCACAGCTCATCTAGTATTTCATTAGAAATAGGCTAACTTTTCTAAGATATTTGAATTCTTTAAATCAAAGTTGAAGTATTGTTTGATATTAAAATAACATTCATAAAATGAGATACAAATGAAAATCTCTGTAGCATGTAGTAAAGAGAATATAAATAAAATATATATATATATATATATATATATATATATATATATATATATATAAAAAGATTTTATATTATGCTTATTCTACTAATTATTTAGATTTGTATCCTTATCCTTGTTGTTTTTACCACAATGTTTCAGCTAATATGTTTTTCCAGTCTTCCTTATGTGGATGTTATATTTGGTAGTCAATCAGTATCATTCGTAATTTTTAAAATCTCACCACTGTCTGAAGTAGAATAATTCACAAATCCTTCATTCCTGACCTACAAAACAGATACAACAAACAGGCTCTCAAGTAAATAAGATAAACCTACTTCTTTATGTCTTCAATTGAAGTATTTTTTGTAATGTCCTTGAAACATGCAGATATTTGGCACAAAACGTGATCCTCTGTAAAAATGCCAAATTTCCTTAATTTTTAACTATTATAAACTTTATATTAAAGAGAGAGAGAGACAGCCAGAAAAAAAAAAAAAAAAAAAAAAAGTTACATTGTTAACATTAAAAAGAAAAGTCCGAGTTCAAATTCTAACTGACACTTTTTTGTATTTTTTTTGTACTAATTTTTGTAGGAAATGTATGAATCCTGAATTTCTTATGTCCTATTATCTGTTTTCTTGGCAAAATCTCTCGTCACTGGCATGCCACAATAACTAATGAAGAAAAGAATGGGTGGGTGAGAACTCTGCTCCACGACTTTCTTATAAAGTCTTAATTACCAACAAGAAAAAGATGTTACATGCATTATCGATCCTCCTTGGTTGAAACACACACACACACACACACACACATATATATAAGGACTTTTAATAAGTTTTTGATGATTTTTCATGAAAAGTAATGCTTTTTTTTCAAAAATTAGTAAGAAATATGTCACTGAAAATATTGTCCATCACTAGCCACTACTGTTTCCCACCTCTCAGGCAGCATTTAAATGCTATGTCAGAAAAATTACATGTCTTGAGGCAGACCACAAGTTCACCCATTTTTTGGCATCTTTATAAGAATGAAAGTGTTGCTCAGCCAGGCCATATGCCACTGACCAGTGACAATCAGACAGGGCAATGTCTGGTGAATACGTTGTTGTTAGTGATGGGGGGAGGGGGTAGGACTTCCCATTTAAGCATTTCTAAGTAGGTTTTCACCCCATTTTGTAAAATGTCACCTAGCATTCTCATGTTGCAAAATCACTTTGTCATGTCTCTGCTCCTATAGCAGCACTTTTTTCTTCAATGTTTGGCTCAAATGCATCAATTGTAGTTGATAGCAATCTCCCGTCATGGTTTAGGTGGGTTTGATCTGTTCATAATGAATTATACCCAGTTGATTTCAAATGCAGAACAGATGTTTCGAACCATGGATATTTGGCTTTGCTGCCAATGCTGATGCATGGCCAGGTTTACCCTACGATCTTCTCTGCTTAGGGTTATTGTAGTGTATCCACTTTTCATCTCTAGTCATGATTCGACCAAAAAACCTTTCCTTTTCTGCCATTGAAGCAGCTGTTCACATATGACAAGACACCATTCAACTCATACAGCACCCAATGACCTAGCTTTTGAATCATTCCTAATGCTTTCAAACATTTTGAAACTGTTGTGTGATCAACTCCTAATGATTCTACTAGTTCAGCTTGTGCCTGACATGAGTCTTCATGAAGTAATGCCTCCAATTCGTTGTCTTCGAACTTTTTCAGTGTGCCAGGGTGTTCTTTATCTTCATCAAAATCATTATTTTTTAAGTATCTAAACCCAATCTCAGCATGTTGTTTCCAACAGAGCATGGTCGCTGTAAGTCTCAACAAGAATTCTGTATGCTTTAAAATAAAGTAGTGCAGTAAAATTCCCTGCAAATACACTTTCTTTGGTACAAAATCCAACATATCTACTGAAAAAAAGTTGTTTACACTTCAATGAAATGACATTCACTGAATTTCAAGTTTGCTTATAGTACTTCCTTATAGATGTATTACAACCTAAAACTACACGCACACAGTTCTGGGAACGCCATCTGTTTGAAAACAGCAAAAACTTATTCAAGATCCTAATATATATAAATAAGTGTGTGTGTGTTGTAGTCAACATAAATATATACTGACTACAACACACACATTAGATTTCTTATACTTAAAGGTATGGACAGCTATTGACAGATTATCAGTGATATGGAAAGCTAATCTCTCTTATGAAATTAAACAGGAATTCTTCCAAGCAGTAACCATGTCAGTACTATTGTATAACTGCACCACCAGGATTTTAATGGAGCACCTTGAGAAAACACTAGATAAGAACTACATAAAGATGCTGCATGCTGATTTGAACAAATCCTTAGATTAACATTCCACAAAACAACAGTTGTACGGCCACTTGCTTCCCATCTCATAAACCATCCAAATAAAATAAACAAGATATGCTGGGCACTGCTGGAATAGCAGAGACAAACTCATAAGTGACATTCTCCTGTGGGCTTCCACCCATGGACACACCAGTATCAGCTGACCAGCAAAGGTTTATATTCATCAGCTCTTTGTGGATACTGGATGCCGTCTAGAGGACTTGTAAAGTGCAATGGATGATAGGGACAAATGGCAAGAAAAAGTCAAGGGAATATGTGCTGTTATGGTGACTTGGTGATGATTATATACATATATATTGGGTTGAGTCATGAATAATTGTTGATTTCTCTCAAGTAAAATTCAGCTGGTTTTTAGCCCAAGAACGTTTCCATAAATGTTTTTCCTGATCTATTGGAGAAAGTTTTTTGTCATTCAGAGCATCTTATACAGAATGAAAAAGATTGAAGGTCTGATGAACATGGTGGATAGGATAAAACAGAGAAGCCTAAATCCAGTTTTTTTTCTGCATGATACTTGCTGAATGTGACATGGCATTATCATGGAGAAGCACAGCCTTTCCCCTATTGACAAATGCGAGGAAGGCCCCCAAACAGTGCACATTCTCATCTGATGACTAATATGATTTTTCAAAAAGAAAAAGATTAAGGCTAAAACTTTCTTTCAACGAAGAAAATCCCATTATGTTACTAGTTACTCAGTGGAATGTCAATGGCAAGAGAAGCATTTGTCTGTCGGCTCACTTTTTGGTGAGTATCAAGTACTTATTAAGTAATTTCCCTCCACTGTTTTTTTTTCTGCATGGAACTTGCTGAATGTGACCTTGCGTTATCACGGAGAAGCACAGCCTTTCTCCTATTGACAAGTGCGAGTTATTTTCTTAAATTTTCATGGATACATTGCAGCTGTTGAGAGTATAAGTCTAAATTGAGTGTTTGATTGTAGTTTAAAAACTCAAAATGAATAATAGTGCACTATATACATAGCATAACATTTCTTCTTTGAAGCTCTGCCTTTAGGGTTGGCTTCAGAGCTTCATCTTTGTCATACTATGACCTTTTGTGTTGAACATTGTCATAAAAGATCCATTTTTCATCACTTGTAATATTCTTAAGAAATGGGTCCTTTCTCTGCTTTGAAAACAAACCCGTTGCTATGGATATGCAATCTTCTTTATTCTTCTCACTAAGAATACAAAGAACCCAAATGCCCAGCTTGCTCACTTTTCCTATCTTTTTCAAATGGCGACAGATTGTGGATGATGTACTTTTTTTGTAGATTGCATTTCACCAATTCTCTTAAAATGTTTTGATCAAGGTATGATTAGCATTCTGGTCTGGGTTCATCTCTCAACAGAACAAAACTTTAAAAACCAGTTTCAGACTTGGCAGTCAGTAATGACACCTCAACCATAAACACTGCAAATTATCTTAGCTGTTTCTGTAGTGTTTTGTTATTCTTAAATTCCTACAACATTACATGTCAAATATGCACTTTTAGTTCCTCCTTTTTAGGGGTGTGAGATCATAGATTATGATCTGCACTCTTTCACTACTGAAATAAGGAGCAATGGAGGCACTTTTTAATCAGGTTAATTCCTGATTGTATTTAAAACATTGGAAGTTTGAAATGTGTAGTTACAACTTGCTTTTACAAAACGGAAATTATTTATGACTCAACCCAATAGACATAAGATAATATAAAAATCTTAATATTAGCTTCATATTGCTCTACCTAACGTGTATTGAGCACTTATTTATTAAGGAAGTGGTCTTACTAGATAGCTGCATTTTTTTTTTAAATGTAAGCGTGTGTGTGTATATATATATATATATATATATATTTATTCAAAATACATATATATTAGATTTATATATTTAATGCCATGGCATTAGATATCTTACTAGATAGCTGTATTCTTAAAGTGTGTGTGTGTATATATATATATATATATATATATATATGAAATAAATAAATATAAGATTTATATATTTAATGCCATGGCATTAGATATATAAATCTAATATATATTTATCTATTATTATTATATAATAGCTCTATGACAGATATTGAGCACTCTCCAAATTATATCACACTTGGTTCGCCACAAACCCATAAAGTGAATTATTGACAACCAACACTGTAACAATTGACTTGAAATTTGCGATTTAGGTTTTTATCTATTATTCCATATTAAAACAGAGAAAACAAAAGCAAAATTAAAAGTTCTATCACATTTAAAGAAATAGCAGATATAATTTTCATTTATTCAACAATGCACTCTCAAATATTTTCTATGATTTTTGAATTGTATGTGTTGTTTGTCATCTCAGGTACACTTTCCCCAAGACAATACGAGTTGAAAAATATATTTCTTCTTATGTTAAGAAACAAAACAAATTTTCCCATGTTCTTTTGTGCATGTTAGTTGTCTGTCATCTCAAGTACACCTTCCATGTCAATATGAGTTCTTAAGTCTACTCCTCACTTTATGAAAGGAAAAATACAGAATAATAAATAAAAAAAACAAACTAAATACCAATTTTGAAATTATTTGCAAACCTATTTATTTACTTTTCTCTCTCATAGGACCAACAATAATCACTTTATATTGTGTGTGTGTGTGTGTGTGTGTGTGTGTGTGTGTAGTTTACTATATATAAAAATAAAGAGTGCTCAATATCAGTGATAGAGCATATATATATATATATATATATATATATATATATATATATATATATATATATAATTTAGGATAGTGTAGACAAAGTCAGGGTGCTTGGTGACTGTCATCTCTCACCTATCAGACCAGGTCACCAAGTGTTTTTGACTGTGTCTGTGCTATCCTAACTTCAATATCTCTCTCTCTCACACACACACACTTAGATATATCTTAACTTGAATATATCCCACTCACTCACACACACACATGTATATAAAGATATTTAAGTTTCTTACTTTCTCATTTGGTTGAGCTTTTCAAAGGCCTGCTGTGAATGGTGCTGGTTCTTATAGGCTGGGTGGTCCCGTCCAGCCAAAATTTTGGGGGGCCTGATATCCATCTCAACAAGATGCATCAAATGTCTTTAATGGATCCTTAAAAGAAAAAAAAAAGAAAATAAATAAATAAATATATGGTCAAAAAGAAGATAAAATAATGATCAACAAAAATAACAAATAACCAAGTTTTAGTTGTCGACCATAAAAACCTTTAACTATCAAGAGAAATAGGTCTTGTCTCTATGGATATGTGATCTTCCATATTCTTCACTATGAGCATGAAGAACCCAAATATCCAGCTTGCTCACTTTTCCTTTTTCAAGTGGCAGAATATTGTGGATTGAGAAGTGTCGAAGTGTTAATTCTCAAGTACTTTTGTGTGGATTTCATTCCATCAATTCTCCTAAAGCATCTTGATTGAGGTCTGATGAGCATCCTGGTCTGGGTTCATCTCTCAATGACGTATCACCAGAAGAAAACTTAAAGTTAGATTATTTGGTTTAATGGCATATAAACCCTTGAGGGTTATTAATGCCAAATGCTGTTATATATATATATACACACACACATCCATGATTTGTAAGCAAATAGTTTGTAAGTAACTTTATTTTTAAATGCTTTAGAGCTCATTTGTTAGCACACAGTTAAATGGTTTCAAGTATTCCTAACTGAATCCATAGCAAAGAAGTAAGACCCTCTCTCCCTACAAAAAGGGCATTCTGGGTAAACTGTAACTGATGGTGAGGTTCTAGATCTAGGTAGTGAAAAGTACTCAATTGCTATTACTCCCAGGTCCACTGACCCAGATTGGTAGTAGCAGTTAGGGTCCCATGTAAAGATCAAATAACTCTTTTTACAAATTATTTGTATTCCATACAGCCATGCGCAAAAAAGATTTTAAAAAATAAATTAAAAAATAACTCTTAAAAGGCACACAAAAAATATAAATATGAATGTACAATAAATGCAGCTAATAACCTCTAGGCATGAAATAACCCTAGATGGGTTGACATGCCATCAAAATCAATCAGTCAAAAACAATGTAGCCATCTTTTTGAAACCTTTTATTGAAATTAATTTAAATCTAAAAACTATTCATATATACAATTAGCAATAAATTTGTAAGAGCTTTTATGGGTAAACAAACTGAATTCTTTGACATATCATCAAAAACATTAGAAGTTAACAAAGATGCCGTGTCTGATCTCTTTCAATCCTGTACACTCACAACCACATGAAATTTATCAAACAAATGCAATATCATTGACTTGTTGGAAAGAGTCTACTGAAAAAAGATTTCACATTAAAATCCTTATTCATATGCTTGTAAAATTTTTATGTGAAATACTTTCAATTTTAGAAAATAACTGATACCAATTGTGGAAGCTCATTTGAGGCTAATAATGTATAATGCAATCATTTCAACAGATAAATGCTGTTGTCTCAGTTAGATTATTTGGTTTAATGGCATATAAACCCTTAAGGGTTATTAATGCCAAATGCTGTTATATATAAGTACAGAGTTGACACATAACCAATATTGTTTCATAAAATTTCTGTGTGTGTGTAAATCTACCTTCTTTAGAATTCTATAATCTTTAAAACACCCTATGTATATAGCCAACTAACTTTTTGGAAATAAAAGTAAACTACAGGATCGGATAATACCTCTGGGAAAAGCATAAACCCCCTTATCCCCCTACTATTCTTCTACAAGAATGGCTTTGGCATTAAATAACCCACAAAGGTTGATATACCATTAAACAAACTGACCAAACTATAGGAATTAGGAAGATGGAGTTTCAGATAATGCGAACTAAAATCACATAATTTGAAAGTTGGTCTTTCATGGACTAAGCATTAACCAATTAGGCTACTAAATCTCATGATCAAGCAGGTTTGTCACTTGCTTTGTGAGAGTCTCCTAGTGGATGTTTTAAACTGTAGATAGTAAGTACCAGAGATATACTATATTTTTCCTATACAAAAACCTAAAGTTGAACTTATAAATTAGACACAGTAAGAGATTATGGTCTCTAATTATATACAATACAAAAATGCATCATCATAAACATTTTTAACAAGTAAACACTTCATATTTAGTTGCAATATCTATACCTTATGAGTCTACGTTTATTAATGTAGTTCAAAATCATTTTAAACATTATCTCAGACAGATCTATCTGACCCATGGATAGGATCCTAATAGGTCAGAATATACCTGGGAGTAATGACAATGAAGAATTAATTCCAGAACAGGAGTCTCACCATCAGATGTAGTTTAGTATCATAACCCTGACATCCCCTTTTTTGGAGGGAGAGGACTTACTCTAATGTATTTTAACTTCTGCCAACAGGCAAGTCTCAGTCAGTTACATTTCTTAAAGGAGATAAAAAAAAATGTAGATAATAGAGTACTTGCATTTATATATTTATTTACAACCTCTCTTTTTCTCTTTAAAATCCAATGTCACTAAATCTGTTTGTCTAAAAGTGTCACACTAATGCAAAAAGAGGACAAAGTTTAGTATCATACCATAACTATAATAACTAACAATGAAATAAAACAACTATAAAAAAAAAAAAAAAAAAAAAAAAATGTACCGTAATAAGTTTCGTAATAGAAGATTCATTCTTACCATAGATCTTAAAAACATCTAAGAATAAGAATTTTTTCCTTATTAAGTCAAAAACTTTCAACTTAGAGTTTTGTTTGATGTATCCAAATAGTAATCTGGGACCATTATTAAGAAAAACATTATGAACTGTTTATTACTGCTGTTGACTGGAAACAAAAATAGGAAATCAAAACTATAGACAAGTTGGAGGGAGGAAGAGAAATTAACTATAATTGTATTTCGATGTTGAGTTTTAATCGTAATTGTAAGTCATTATTCACTCTTAAGAATTTACGAATGAAAATATCTCTACAAACACAATACAACAACAATTAATTTGATTCATTGAAGAGGAATGATTTGCCACAAAGTTCAAGAATTTCCAGTTTTGAATTTGTTTACATAAGTTCAATGATATAGAAAAACAATTTATACTAATTCAATCGTAATAGACCACCTTGTCAGCAGGGTTTAAAATATACTGACTCTACCCGGCCAAGTAGGTTGTGCTTGATTTTATGGCATATCAACCATTGTAGATTATTTAAAGCCAAATCCATATTTATACAAATATTTAGCATAAGTATGCAATTTAAAAGTAAAAAACAGTTCTATTTCAAACAATTTAGTTTTATTTGACCAATAGATAGGTGCTACCATACCGGGTTAGAGTGGACCAGGGAGTGATATCAATAAAGGGGTACTCTGCATTCCCCAAAGCTCCAGCATTACTGAAGACTCACCATCAGATTGTTTAGTGTTATATCCAGGACACTCGTTGAGGGGGGGGTTACTCTTCTGCAGAGATGCAGTCAGTGTATTCTGCAGCCCCAGCCGACTGGGTCATCCACCAAATAGATATTTCTGGGTATGACACTAAACTGTATCTAGTAGTGAATGCAATGGAACATTGTATACATAGTTATGATTGTAATCAAGCATTTAAACATGAATCAAATTTTGGCATTAAATAACCCATAAGGAGTTGGTATGCTGTTAAACAAACCAAACCTAAATCCTAGACCCTTTCTCTCAACACAAAATATCCCCCACCCAAACAAACTGTATCTCTCTTAAAAAATCCTATTTTAACTTAGTACTTTATCTTATAAATATCTTATAGTACTTTCCACCTGTCACTTGTACATTATGCTTCAGCAGATTTTGGATACATCTGCTATCCAGAGTTCCGAGAGCGGTGAGGTTGTCATAATAGTATAGTTATTGATATAGTTATTACAATTCAACATTTAGAAATTAATCTAATTTTGGTATTAAATAACCCATAAGGAGTTGATATGTTATTAAACAAAGAAAACCAAACTTAATAAGGAGAGAAAACTTTAAATATCTTTCAAGAATTCTCTATAAACTATTTATACAGCTTGATAAGAACAAAGAAAACAATTTTGGTTTAGAACATTCTGATACATAATAAATTCTTAAAGATTTCTTTTCATGTCTTATGCAGTTGAAACGTCTTATGTCCTAAGCCCTAAAACAGCTTCCTTCCTCAGTCAAATTGGTTCAAAGATTGTTAATTATAGGAACAAACCCCGAGATGCAAAATGGCAGTTTCAAATGGTTTCCCTGGCCATTTATTTTCATGGCAATGCACTTTCATTTTCTTCAGCCAGGACTGGGTTGGTTGGTTGGTTTTTTATGGTATATCAACCTTTGTAGATTATTTAATGCCAAATCCATTTTTATACAAATCAGTTCTATTTCAAATAATTCAGTTTAGCATGAGTTCACAGTTTAATTGTCAAAAACATGTCTATTTCAAGCTATTCAGTTTATTCAAACAGTTCTAATTCAACCAATTCAGTTTAGTATTGGTATAGATTTTGTTTATACACAGTTAAATTTCAAAACAGTTCTATATTAAACAATTCAGTTTAGCATAAGTACAGTTTCAATGTCAAAAACGGTTCCATTTCCGAAAATTCAGTTTAGTGTAAGTATGCAGTTTAGTTATATTTAACACAGATAGGGCCCTATCAGATGTTACCATTCCAGACCAGAACTCAAGAAAACACGGTTTAGTTCAATTAACCCATAGATAGGACCCTATCAGGTGGACCTTGGAGTGATGGCAATGAAGAGGTGTTCTGCCTTCCCCAAAGCTCCAGTATCACTGGAACCTTACCATCAAATTGTTAAATGTCATATCCAGAACAGTCGTTGGAAGAGGGTCTTACCCCTCTGACTAGGTTCTGTCAGTGTATTCTACAGTACCAGCAAACTGGACAAGTCACAGAGTTAAATGTCAAAATCGTTTTATTTCAGATAATTCAGTTTAGCACAAGTACACAGTTTAGATATCAAAACAGTTCTATTTCAAGCAATTCAGTTAAACATAAATATGCAGTTTAAATGCAAAAAACAGTAATCTCAAGAAACCAGTTTAGTTCTATTTAACACATAGATAGGACCCTATCAGGTGGACCTGGGAGTGATGGCAATGAAGAGGTGCTCCGTATTCCCTAAAGCTCCAGCATTACTGGAACCTCACTGTCAGAATGTTTATTATCATATCCAGGACACTCGTTGGGGAGGGGGGGGTCTTACCTCTCTGCAGAGAAGCAGTCAACATATTCTACAGCCCCAGCCGACAGAGCAAGCCAGGACTGACTTGAGAATTAGAAATGACTTTATTCATATTTTTTTTCATTATTTTGTAATGACGTTTTCAAATGGAGAAGAAAATAAAGATTTTAAGGCATACAGAATTATGTGCCCTTTATGCATTACATTTGATAATCAAAATTGTCTAAACTTTTCCAAATTTTGTATGTCTGAATATTTGAATTTAAAGCTAATAGAGTAAAAATTCAGTCTTTGTTTATTCTTAATTTGTTAGACAAAAATAAAATAAAATTATATACTAGTATCCTCACCTCACAAATATTGACTATCCGTAGAATCCTTGAAGACGTACAGCAAAAAACCTACAGGTGACAATACTATTTGTCGACTTTACCAAGACCTTTGATTCCATTCACAGAGGGAAGATGGAACAAATTCTACTAGCATACAGCATACCAAAAGAGACCATCTCAGCCATAATGATTCTCTATAAAAAACACCAAAGTGAAAGTACGTTCTCCGGATGGAGACACACACTATTTCGACATTGTAGCAGGAGTACTACAAGGGGACACGCTAGCCCCATACATCTTCATCTGTCTAGACTACATGTTTAGAACATCAATTGATAAAATCAAAGAAAACAGCTTCCAGCTGACAAAGAAAAGAAACAGAAGGTACTCCACAAAAACAATTACCAACACTGACTATGCCGATGACATAGCAATTCTGTTAAATGCACCCGCTCAAGCTGAAACACTACTGCATAGTCTGGAACAAGCCGCTGTAGGGATTGGCCTCCATGTCAATGCACACAAAACAGAATATATGTGTTTTAATCAAAGAGGCGACATCTCCACACTAAACAGTAGCTCTATGAAACTAGTAGACAAGTTCACCTACATAGGAAGCAGTGTCTGATCAACCGAAAAAGACACTGACACACGACTAGCAAAGGCATGGGCAGCTATCGATTGGCTATCGGTCATATGGAAGTCAGACCTGACCGATAAAATGAAACGCACTTTCTTCCAAGCATCAGTCGTATCAATACTACAACATGGATGCTAACTAAACAGATAGAGAAAAAGCTTGCCGGCAACTACACAAGAATGCTGCAAGCAATTTTGAACAAGTCCTGGAGGCAACACCCCACAAAGCAGCAGTTGTACAGCCACCTGCCTCCCATCATGAAAACTATCAAAGTTAGATGAACCAGACATGAAGGACACTGCTGGAGAAGCAGGGACGAGCTCATAAGTGATGTTCTCTTATGGACCCCCTCACATGGCCGAGCAAAAGCAGGGCAACCAGCTTGAACCTACATACAGCAGCTCTGTGAGAATACAGGATGTAGCCCTGAGAACCTGCCAGAAGCGATGAACGATAGAGAGGAGTGGCAAGAGAGGGTCAGAGATATCCATGCTGGCAGCACGACAAGATGATGATCCTCATCTTGGTTTTTGTTATAGACACACTATTTTAGTTGTTAAAATTTTCTGTTGGAGTCAGTACTCTTTTGAGACTTTAGAAGTGAATCCTTTATTCAATCCCCAGGGTTAGATTGTTCTCATTCTGCAGCTCATGTTTCATCATCAAGTCACACTGGCAGCAAGGAGTTCCCAAACAATCTCTCTCTCGCCATCCATCTTGTTCATCCATTGTCAAAGCTGAAGTAAGTCTTTACTCGTTGGCCAACATGGGTACATCTATGTGTAGGAGTCCATAAAAAGAACATTATGTATGAATTCGTCCTTGTTTCTCCAGCAGTGCTCCGCATATATTACTTGAATGCTTTGTGAGATGGAAGGCAAGTGGCCGTACAGCTTCTGTCTAATGGAGTATTGCTTCCAGGATTTGTTCATCATGCAACATTCTTGTGTAGTTCCTATTTAGCTTTTTCTCTAAGCATTTTGTTAGCATCCATGTGGTGCATCCATATAGTAGTATGAACAGAGCTACAGCTTGGAAGAAATCCTATTTTATTTCATTGGATAGATCAGACTTCTATATCTCCAATAACCGATCAATAGCAGTCTATACCTTCGCATGGCATATAAGAAGAGGATATTTCCTATCAGTTATTTTATCCTTGAACAAAAAAGTCAAGAGTTACAATGTCTTAAAACAATTTAACTACAATAACAACACTACTTCAAACATATCAATGAAATATAATAATTCCTCACTTCAGAAATTAGAATGAAGAATAAAATTATCAAACAAAAGTTATCATTTTCAAGGAAATGATATCAAGTAATTTTGTTTCCAAAATGTTACAAAATGACACAAAGCAAAGTTCATTCAATTGAAATTGATTTTAGTAATTTCAACTTCCAAAATATTTATCAACTTGGAAAATTATTATTCTGTATTAATCAGCTCTGTTCAAAGTTGAATGAAAGGAATGAAATAGGCTGAATTGTAAGAAGGAAAGGGTGAGAAAATATACAGAGGAGGAGATAGGATGTGAGAGGAAGACAAGGGAGAGAGAGAGAGAATCAGAGAAGTAGAGAAAGAGAGAATCAGAGAAGTATATATATATATATATATATATATATATATATATAAACAACAGAGAAATAGACATTGTGCCTGTCTCTCTTTAACAAAGTTTTAATGAAAAAAAAAAATTCAAGGTGAGAGGGTTTAAGCCATAATGAGTCATGTCCCCTTGAATCTCACAAGATTTTCTTCTCTCTTTTCTAAATTTCTGAAAATTTGAATACCTGAAAATTACTATATTAAGATTGATATAGAAAAAATACTCAATCACTTCATTTTGCCTACTGCTTATGAATGACTTTCTTAAAAATATTCTAAGTTAAATAGAAAAAGTCAAGTCAAAGAAAAGTAAATTCAATCAATAAAATGTTAGTCAACAAAATAAATGCAGGTTACTATGACAACAGATCAAAAACTAAAATATTTGCTAGTTTTTTTATATAATCAAAACATTAATAAAAGATGAAGCATTAAATAAAGAAATTTATATAAGTTGTACGAAATGACATCACTTCAACTACAGTGTAGGCCTATAGATGATTACATCCCAACAATTCTGTTGTATAGTCACAACCAACTATACATATACATGCGGAAACAAAATCAACAATAATGACGAACGAACACACTTCTTTAGAAAAATATACCTCTCACACTTTATTCGAAAGGGTTGCGAAAGGGTTGTGTGTGAGAGGGGAGTTGGAGACTGAACAAAGACTGCAACATATTGACCCCCAGTTCCTCTGTCTTTAGCAGCACTTCTTTCTCGTTCTGCTGGGCTGCTCAACCGGGAGCCCTGAGGGCCCAGCTCTCTGCTGAGAGCTGGTTCTCACTGCCTCAAACTGCAACAACTGACTCCAAACTTACTGAACTTCCTGTCGCACCGGGTTATATGATTGTTTGACACCCACCTGCTTCCTGTGAGCGACGCATCTGCACCCAATTCAACCCATCCACAGTCAAGGTTATACCCTGATATCTTCGACCGGATGCACCTGTTCCTTGATCAACGGCTGGGTCGAAGGTCAATATGTTACAATTCTTTATAAAAAAAACTAATTTTCTTCAAACCTATTCACAGCAGTAGAACTCTGTAACCAAAACTATACGTAACAGTCCTAAAATAAGTACACCCCTTATATCTACATTTATGCATTTTTACTTAAGGTTGCAGAGAAGTTTGGATTTTATTTTTGGTAAGAGTTTCAATGATAAAAAGATTGATAATAAACAATGCAGAATAATAACTGTCTTGATCATATAATGTTTTATAAGATACAATATGATTCTAGTATCTTTGGTTTAGAAGAAATCAACTATTTTATTAAAAAAAAAAAAAATCCATCTTGTTTTTGGGCAATAGAGTACATAATCAACAAATAAACCAACTCAATTATTAGTAGAAATAAATGTCTTTCAGTTAAAGTTTCAGTTTTACTTGTACAAGCATAAATATTTACACCTATTTTCAGGTCTTATTAAGACAAGTACATCTACACTTGTATCTAATCTGGATGAATAGAAATTTAAATAGGACATTGTTAGAAAGTTTTTATTCTCTCTCCTCCCTTTTTTAACTGACACGAAAATCCAAATATTGAAAAATGAGATAGCAAAAAAAGTTTGTTTTGAGTTTATTAAGCAAAAATAAAAGATGATTTGATTTTCAAAATTAATTCTACTGAATAGCATATTTAGCATTTTGTTCAATTTCAGACATTATAATTCCTAACAAACAACAGTCTCAGACATGGAGATAAATGGTGATCCAGAACAAACAACGGAGAGAAACAAACAAAAATCCAGGAATGGAGCAAAACAAACAAGACAGACAGACAGAGACAAGAAAAGAGCCAGACATGTAAAAAGAGACAAACAATGGTAGGAGAGAGTGAGAAAGAGAGACAAACAATGGTAGGAGAGAGTGAGAAAGAGAGACAAACAATGGTAGGAGAGAGTGAGAAAGAGAGACAAACAAGGGTAGGAGAGAGTGAGAAAGAGAGACAAACAAGGGTAGGAGAGAGTGAGAAAGAGAGACAAACAAGGGTAGGAGAGAGTGAGAAAGAGAGACAAACAAGGGTAGGAGAGAGTGAGAAAGAGAGACAAACACGGGTAGGAGAGAGTGAGAAAGAGAGACAAACAAGGGTAGGAGAGAGTGAGAAAGAGAGACAAACAAGGGTAGGAGAGAGTGAGAAAGAGAGACAAACAAGGGTAGGAGAGAGTGAGAAAGAGAGACAAACAAGGGTAGGAGAGAGTGAGAAAGAGAGACAAACAAGGGTAGGAGAGAGTGAGAAAGAGAGACAAACAAGGGTAGGAGAGAGTGAGAAAGAGAGACAAACAAGGGTAGGAGAGAGTGAGAAAGAGAGACAAACAAGGGTAGGAGAGAGTAAGAAAGAGAGACAAACAAACAAACAAAATAAGGTAGGAGAGAGTGAGAAAGATAGACAATCACAGAGAGAGAGAGAGAGAGAGAGAGAGAGAGAGCAAAAAAACAAGGGAAGGATAGAACATTCAAAATGAATGAGAGAGAGAGAGAGTAATAGTAGATATTTACTGTGTTGTTTATTCTAGCAGAAGGCCACAACAATGAAGTATTCATTGAATCTGGAAGATTATCCTACTAACTTATGTTAAACTAACTCTTAGTGGAGGTAGAAAATGACATGATCAGTTATGTGTGGAGGTATACAAGCTGCCAAAGAACAAAAATTGTCCATTCCTGATAAGCAATGTCACAAAGATAACTGACACCCCTCATCTCTTTCTTTAGTCTAAAGGAGGAAGTGCTGTCCTGGGATTAGAAATCCCAAGATCGAATTTACCTTCTTTTTTTTTTGTTCCATTTTACTTATAGACAAGAACTGAGAAAAAGGAACAGATACTACTATTCAATCCCCAACCAGAATGAAAAGGTCTAATTTTAGAAATGAAATTAGCTTGTTAACCATTACTCTACAAGTGCTCTTTAAAATAATTTCAGAGCATAAAACAAAAACAATAAAAAGTTAGAAATCAGAGTATTTCTATGATAAACTTTCAATCAGATTGCTTTTCCAGTATAATTAATCCATTTAAAATATCAAATTCCCAACTGAACTGCCATTTCCTCAAAAGAAATATTCCATTGGCACTACTAATTCTTCAACATTCCTGTTGTCGCTTTTAAAAACAGGCCAAATTTTTTCATAGTAATATTAAGAAACATCCCAATAAACTAGCTGAAAACTTATCCTACAAATGGAATTTTAAATTATATAAACTGTCCATAGATTTATCCATCCCATTTTTGGTTACAGCAATGAGGATTACAAATTAATAAATGTTGTCAAGAGGTTAATGTTTATAGCCCCTGGTTATTGCTAGATTAGGCATGCGTGTAATGGTCTTCACTAAATGTGGATTAAACTGGCCCTGCATATGTATTCATGTGTGGAGTTTCTTGGAGATTGGTGTCCAAAAATGGTTCTCAGCCATATTCCAGTGATGGGTTTGAATCCTGCAGCACAGAGGTCTTCTTTAGCTGAAGAGCTTCCAGATCTTAAGGGAAAGGTTTTGGGTTTTGTTTTTGATGCTGAATCAAAGTATAATAATGAAAAATATTATGGCAGTTTTATTTATATTTAATGATGACTAATACAAGTGGAGAAATAAGTTTTTCTCCAAGACTAGATATCTTAAAGAATTTGATTAACAATGGTACAAGAATAACTTAATAAATTTGCTCTGATAGTAATTGAAAATGATCTTAACAACTTACAATTTATGTTTTGGAGAAATTCATTTCAAAGAAATAATGCAAAACAAATGTTTGAATTCTAACTATTGTTAACATAATAAAAATAAATTGAAAATTTCTTTAATTAGTTTCCTTCAGAAAAGTACCTGTGTTATATAATTGCAGAAGGATTTTTTTTTATATTATCATTTTTTTGTTGGTTCTATCTTATCTTTCGGTTTAGTTAGGCTTAGAACTGTTCAGTTTAGTGCACGGGTAGAGGCACACATTGAGCGCAGGTGTTCACGCTCGCGCGGGGAGGATGTGACAACACAGATGTCATAATAAAAACCCCGGATAGGAAATGAAGTGGGGATGTGAATGTCGTCATGACCGGAAGCGATGGGCTGAAGATTTGGGGGGAATTTTTAAAAAAAGCAGTTAGTTGAGATTTGAACCTAGAGGAGGCTACTTGATTTTCAAATCTGGACGAGGCCAGTCCAGTTGGGGACTATGAGATGTGCCGCGCGTTGTTGAGTGAGATGGAACAGTCAGCATAGTAAAAATTGTGTCTCTCCTTGTGTTGAAAACCTAAAAGTCAAGAAGGTAATTAAAGTTTCGTACCTGAACTAAAGAAAGTTGTCAGTGTTTCGGGATTCCTATGCATGTGAACGTTTCACGTATCTGTATATTTTACATAACCACATCTGGCTATGTTACACCTGTAGCCCAAGGGTATTAAAATCCAGCAATTCCTCTGGTGGCCATTATCTGTACTAAAAATGTAAACAATGACCAGAAGAAAAATCTAGAAAAGAAATCATAACTTTAGTTTCTGGCTAAAAAAAATTTCAGCTAGATGTCTACTTTATATGATTAAACAAATAGATAAAAGACTTGGTTTAGTTAATCTGGTGAAGATAAAGTAACTGTACAGTTTAGCATCATACTTTTACATCTGAATCCCTTTCCACTCCCAGCTATGGATAAATAGAAGGGTAAACTGGGTTCTTTGACCCTGATATAACTGTTTTAGAAGGTAAACTCTGAATTAAAACTAGCTTTACTCTGCTTAAACATTGGCCTTGTGTTGCATTTTGCCTGTATCAGAGGGGTTGCATAAATATATATACAACTTACATTTAAAGTTTTGCAATTTTCAAAACTTAATATGCCAAAAGACACACTGTAAGATCCCATTAATAGCCACAAAAAATTTGATGGTCATAGCAGTGGCTACTCTAGCCTATTTTTGCTACTCATGCACCCCCCTCCGCCCTCTGTCAACTTCAGTTCCCAACCCGTGGTCCGTGGACCCTAAGTAAGTCATCATAGTTGCTATTGCGTGATTCTCCATTGTATAGCACAGATTGACAAACGTACCTTGCATGGTGTTTTTTTTTGTAAACAATCAAGATACTATATAATTTGTAGTCTTGTTAATACAGTAGATAAGATAATTTTTTTTCCTTTCAAAAGTATAGAAGAAAACAGATGTTCATTACTATGACCAGAAAAATATGTTTATTAGAATAAAGAAAGTGATGACAATATACACAGACACAGCTAGTAGTTTCAATTTCGCTTAAAATAAAGATTATTTGTTGAAAATGTATTCAAATAAACAAATTTTAGTTACAGAATGTAATAAATGCAACATTCATTAAAGAAATAGACATCTGTTAGTGAAAAAACGAATTAAAACACTCCGTTTAACCAACATTTACCATAGTGATGATGATGACGTCAGAGACGGCTCTAATCTGCTATCCCCTCTCTCTCTCTCGGTCCCTCTCCCTCTTCCCAAGACAGTTGTCAGCAATCAGCAGTCAAAATGTGCTAAGATTTTTGAGCACAGAGTGAGGGTTGCTCTTGCTATTGGCTACAGCCAACAGCATATTTCTCTAACATTACTGTTATTATAAGGGTCTAGTGCTGGGCACAGATTGCGCGTTCAACATTATAGCCGATTTTATGGAATGTTCAATGAATCTGACGGTGGCCGGACAAAGACCATCCGTTCAAAACAGCATCGTTGTATTATTCCCAGATATATTTATGAACTTTTGGCTACTTAGTTATCGAAACTTGAATAGATACGTAATTTAATTGAGATCAGACTAAGTATGTTTGCTTGAAATTAATGGATGATTTTTAATCCATTTTGAATAACATTGACAGAGTTATTGGTCGTGCCGGGCACGAGTAGCACTAGTCCCGTCTCCGCCCCTGGGTCATAGTTCTAGCCCTCATTGAGTTATGCAATGAGACAGACAGACAAAAGACATTTTCTTAATTAAAATACCCCTGGCAAAAATTATAATGAACATCCTCTAAGCATGGTAATTCCATAATTTTTGCCATTAACACACTTAGAGGAGGTTCATTAATTTGTTTGTTTTTTTATTCACCAGTACAACAGATAAAATGTAAAATATTCTTTATTTAATAACGTTTTCCTCAATATGGATTATTCCATAATATTTTCCACTGCATGATTTGGCAAAAGTTTATACCATTAATTTAAATAATTTAATCATGCTTGTTTAAGAAATATTTTTGAAGCCAGAATCTCCAGTTATTTAAAAAAAATGTTCTACATCTGATCTGTTATTAGTTCATTTACTGATAAATAAAAAAAAAAAAAAAAAACCAAGGTGAAAATCATCTAAGTATATTAATTCCATAATGTTGGGAAGTGGGAGTCCCTGTAGTGTAATGGTTTGGTTTGATGGCATATCAACCCTTGTAGGTTATTTAATACCAAATCCATTTTAAAACAATTCAGTTTAGCATGAGTACACAGTTTGTCAAAAACATTTCTATTTTAAACTATTCAGTTTATTCAAGCAGTTATATATAACAATTCAGTTTAGCATAAGCACTCAGTTTAAATGTAAGTACAGTTTAATTGTCAAAAACATTTCTATTTTGAGCAATTCAGTTTAGTCAAGCAGTTTTAATTCAGCTAATTCAGTTTAGTATAAGTACAGATTTTGTTTACACTCAGTTAAATGTCAAAACAGTTCTATGTTAAACAATTCAGTTTAGAGTAAATATAGTTTCAATGTCAAAAAACAGTTCTATTTTGAGCAATTCAGTTTAGCATAAGCACGCAGTTTAAATGTAAGTACCGTTTAATTGTCAAAAACATTTCTATTTCAAGCTATTCACTTTAATCAAACAATTCAGTTTAGCATAAGTATGCTGTTAGTTACATTTAACCCATAGATAGGGCCCTATCAGGTGCTACCATACCAGGCCAGAGTGGACCTGAGAGCAATGGCAATGAATGGGTGCTCCGCATTCCCCATGCCCCAGCATTACTGGAACCTCACCATCAGACTATTTAGTGTCATATCCAGGACACTCATTGGGAGGGTCTTATCCCTCTGCAGAGTTGCAGTCTGTGTATTCTACAGCCCCAGTCGACTGGGCAATACACAGAGTTAATGTCAAAACAGTTTTATTTCCGATAATTCAGTTTAGCATAAGTACACAGTTTAGATGTCAAAACAGTTCTATTTCGAGCAATTCAGTTTAGCATTAGTACACAGTTTTAATGTCAAAACAGTTCTATTTTAAACAATTTGGTTTAGCCTAAATACGCAGTTTAAATGTATAAAAACAGTAAACGCTAACCACCGTTTAGTTCTATTTAACCCATAGATAGGACCCTTATCAGGTGCTACCACTCCGTGCCAGAGTGGACCTGGGAGCGATGGCAATAAAGGGGTACTCCGCATTCCCCAAAGCTCCAGCATTGCTGGAACCTCACCATCAGATTGTTTAGGGTCATATCCAGGACACTCGTTGGGGGGGGGGTCTTACCCCTCAGCAGAGAAGCAGTTGGTGTATTCTACAGCCCCAGCCGACTGGGCAATGTGGTGTAATGGTTAATTTGCTGAACTGCAACATTATAGTAAGCAAGTTCAAACTCCAATCATACTTTTACATTCACTTTCAGACAAGTTCCGTCGGGAAAGGTAACCTCACCCCCTCTTACTATGGGTTAAATAGTAAAACGACTATTCTTCTACAAAGATGATTTCGGCATTAAATAACTAATCGTAATTTTTGATATTTTGAGATAATAAGAATTAAGTTCTTTTTTTAAATGAAACATTTATGAGAAATGTTACATTTAAAAGAATCGAATAATTAAATAATATTTTTGTATTAAAACCTGTCAATTTAAATAAATGCAAATTATTTATCTTTAAAACTTACCATCAAAAATAACACTTGTATCGTTTAAATTTTGAACTAATAATAATCCTCTAAACACTTGAAAGATAAATGCAATTATTTTCACTAGCAAAAATATACACCCTCCAGGCACAAGCGCTTAAGTTTTAATGTAATAAGATATTTTATTGAATTAGAAAACAAACAAAAACTAGATAGGAAGATATATATAAAAAAATGATAATTATTTTCATTTTATTTGATTTCTATATGAAATTATACAGAGGATTACTTTTAATATGTTTGAGAATAAAACAATATTAGAAATCAATAACAACAAGTAATCATTTATCAAACTCAGTTTTGTTAAAACCAGTATGCAAATTATCCATACAATATACAATGTAAATCTTTATTTCTTAATAAGATATAACACACACTGCTGAATTTTAAATGCATTAATAACACAGGCCTTCCCCTTCCGGTTTTCCATGGTCTGCCTGATATTCAAGCCAGGTGAGTGGAATCATTGACAAGCCTAGATTCACATTGCACTTAGTGAATCTATGACAAGCAATGACCCCCTTGCATCTGGCTTTTAGGCCTGGTGAACCTATGACAAGCAGCACATGAATCTCCAGCTCATGCACAACCTCTCCTAATCCCCACTTTAAAAAAGACCTTGTGTCAAATCGTACATGATGGGAGGCACAGATAAAAATCAATAACATGGGCCTACCTGGCGTTTGTATCAGGCAGGTGTTATTTAGCTGAATCACCTGATCCCAGAGGGCCATGCCCCTAGGCAATATCTGCTTTGCAGTGCTCAGTTCATAGCTTGGTGTCTGAGGTGCCCCAATATGTGGAATGCCAAAGGGATCAAGCATTTTTGGGGATGGCCATGCACGAGTCTCAATTTGTGTATCCCCCCCACACACACACACTATAAAATGACCTTGTGTCACATCTTAACATGATTGGAAGTCAGTTAAATACCATTAATAACATGGGTTGTTTTGAGGTGAATCTCAGACACCACCACCCCCGTTGGCTGGGGCTGTTGAATCTGGTGACTGCACCTCAGCAGGAGGCTATAAAACTAAACAATCTGATGGTGAAGTTCCAGTCCTGAAGCTTTGGGTAATGTAGATGAACCCTTTATTGCCATTATTCCCAGGTCTACATCGATCCAGAGTGGTAGTACCTATTAGGGTCCCATATAGGGCTCAAATAAAACTATTTAATCATTTATTATACAAGAAACTATTTAACTGTGTGCAAACAAATTCTTATTTGTTTAAAAATGAAGTTACCAATAAACTATTCACTTAAAATTCAAATATATATATATATATATATATATATATATATATATATATATGATCAGACTGTGATAGCTGCACATGAATCTTGATTTGTATATGGCTCCCCACAATAAAATAACCTAACTTAGTTAAATACCATTAATTACAAGGGCCGTTTTGAGGCAAATCTAACTCAGCTCAACTTTAATGGAGACATTGTTAATAAATAAAATGTAAATTAAGATTAGATAATGATTACTTAATAATCATTGAGAATATGATATAAATAATTAAGGAAATCATGATGCCAGTGGTGATGTAGTTTCAGCTACAGAAAGACAGACATATAATCTCTATTGGGATAAAATGTTGAATGATTATTATATAATTCAAAAATGACGAAAAGCAAAAAAAAAAAAAAAAAAAAAAGTAAAATAAGAATAAAATCAATGATTCATTGAAGAAATTTGCATATGTTAATTAAGATTAAATAATGATTATTTAATAATCATTGAAAATATAAGGTAAATACCTAAGAGACTTGTGATGTCAGTGGTGACAGTTTCTATTACAGACAGACATATAATCTCCATTATAATGAAATAATAAAAAAAAATATAAAATTTCTCAGTAGTTTTGAAAAAGCCAAAAATTTCAATTCAAAATAGAAAAGTTGTATTGCCATGAGTGAGTGAACCCATTTTAATTTTCACTAAATGAGCGAGTCATAATTTATAACAATTTACAAGTAGAAATACAGCCTATAAAAATGAATGTGTATATGTCTACATCCTTAGCAACAAACTTTTCTGAATGATCAGCATAAACCTCAAGTAAGATATCACTTATAAATAAGTACCCACCCCCACATACACACCAGGTTTGTTTATCAACAGTTAATTTTCTTCTAAAACAAAGATACCAGGATTTTATTATTTTTAGTGGAAGCTTATACAACGAAAACAGACATTGTTAGTTATTAACAAGAGGTGCCCATGGTGTAATGGTTATCATCGTAGGAAATGGACACGGTGACACAAGTTCAAATCCTGGACGAGGCTGATTGCATTTCATATAGCACTAATACCCTTGGGAAAGGTATGAATCCAATTATTCTCCCTCCAGCTATGGGTAAATAGTAGGCCAGACTGGGTTCTTCAGCCTTGGTGAGGTAACTAGTCTAGGAGAAGGAAAACTCTGAATTCAAACCTGCTAAACTCCGCTTAAAAATTGACCTTGTGTCATATCCTGCCCGAGTGAGGGGTTGGGTAAATAGAGTAAATATGGTTATTAATAAATACTACAGCATTGAAATTCTGTAATATGCATATGTAACAGTCCAAAAATAAGTACACCTTTTCAGAATGTGGATGCCTCGAGTAGTCTAATGGTTAGCAAGCTTGACTAGCAAACCTGCAAGAGTGAGTTTGGGTCTCATTAGGTGCTCTATTCATTCAGCCTTATTCCACGTCTAAACAAAAAGTTTAGTAAATTACTACATATACAGGATGTTTAAAAAAAAAATGTTAACATCTACACAGGAGTTCTTTGATGGTATGATTTTCAAATCTCCACCTGTTTACTATTCTCATCAACACATTGAAATCTTCCCCTAATATCAATTCAGCTTTTCTAATAAAAATACTCATGTAGAAATATTAATATATATTTTTTGAATCACCTCTTGGAGATTCCAAGAATGTGTGAACATGTGGAAACTGTTTGAAATTATATCATAAAGAGCTCCCATAAGGATGTTAACATTTTTTTTTAACCCTCCTGTATTTATGTAATTTGATTTTTCGTTTTAGGCGTTGCAATTTTTTTTTTTTTTGACTAAGAGGGAAGACTTTATAAAAACCGATGATATAAAAAAATGTCACCAGAAGCATAGCATGATACTTAATTTAGTCTGGCACAAGGTCAGACTGAGAGAAATAAAGGTTAAGAAAGCTTTGTTTTATTAATCTTCAGGGTGCCTTGATATTCAGTATTCAAAGTCTTGGTTTTTACAAGAGCTTAAATATTGACCACAGGAATACCAACTTTCAAGTTCATTTATTGTAATATATAGAATTAAAATCTAGTTTTACATTTACACCAAAACAACAGGGGGTGTCCTCATGGTGTAATGGTTAAAGCGATGGACTGCGGAATCGTAGTAAGCGAGTTCATACTCCAGTCTCGCTATTACGTTCACTTTCGGGCAAATACCCTTGGGAAAGGTATGAACCCCCTTATCCTCCCAGCTATAGGTTAAATAGTACATCTACTGTTCTTCGAGGGGAATGGCTTTGGCATTAAATAACCTACAAAGGTTGATATGCCATTAAACAAAGAAACCAAACAAAACCAAACCAAAACAACAGCAACTAACGACCTCCAATACGTAATTAGAGTGTAGTATCTGTTCTCTCTCAGTCATGTTCTTGCCTTCAGACAGGTTGCAGTAAGAAATAAGATAAACTTTGTACTGTGGATTCCAAACCTTCATCAGTACCTCCTCATTGCATCAAAGAGGAGGGTCAGAGTAGTCTGTCACCAGCATAACACTGTGGGGACAGGACAAATTTTTATCCCCAACCTTGTATTAAATTGACTATATATCCAAATTAATATCCGCTCCCCATGGTGAGGTAGTTAAATCACAACTAATGCATGTTGATTAATCCTTTTGCAGACAGAGTAACATATGTTGTTGCTCAATCTAAGGCATTTCTTTATTGACTACTTGTTGTAGTGTTAATGTAGAGAAACATCGCTAGGTCGTCTCTCAGTGGAGTAGGATTGTGTAAAGATTGTTTTGCAAAATATCATAATTAAAAGCAAGTGCTTTATTGTACAATGACACAATTGCTGATCAAATTATATTATTCTGGTTGGGTTTTTTTTTTGTTGTTTTTTTTTACATATATGATTAATTGACTTTTAAGAACAAGCCCTCTATTTTGCAAAGTTTCTGAAAATAATTCGCCTACTCTATAAGGATTGACAAAAAATTATCTGCCCATGAAAGGGTTAAAACAGTTTTTAGTGTGTGTGTGTGTGTGTGTGTGTGTGTGTGTGTATTTACCCAATCTCTCCATTATATGACACACAGACAATTTTTAAGTGGGGATTTTTATGTGTAATGGATCAAATTTGGAATGAATTGTTTTGTAGAAGATAAGACTACTCCAATTGGTGCCTCACGTGATATAATAGTTAGCAAGTAAAGTTAGCAGACTATTATGAGTAAGTTAGAGTTTCACTGGGTACACACTCCATAGTTTTGGCCTTGTGTCAAATAAAGCTTAGCAAATGACTAATTCAGTCAGTAAATAACTCTGAGCTTTATTTGGCTTTAAGATTTATCTGACATGGTCATCATCATTATCATATATTCACATGTATCATCCAACATTTATTCACTTGTTTTAAATCTTTTTTATTTTATCATCAGATAAATCAACATGTCGAGTCAGAGAATCTTTTGTGTTGTTGTATACTGAAAATGAGAACTTTTGTTTTTTTTTTTTTTGTTTTCTGTAAACTAAACTAAACCAAAAAAAAAAAAAAAAAAAAATTTTTTTTTCTTCTTGAGAAAGGGAGAAACTGCATAGAAACAATGAATACATGAACAGAAAAATGATTTATGCGAATGAGATAGGAATTTTATTTTTATTTTTTATAGCTCCAATCCCCTCTAACAACCTTCCTCGACCCATAACACACACCTAAAGGGACAGACAGACAGACAGACAGCTATAGAAATGATGGAGGAAAAGCTGACTCATTAATTGCAAACCATATAAACACAAGAAGTATACAAGAAAGCAGGAAAGGCACATGTGCATGTATACAATTTATTAAGGTAAGCTCGACTTTTTAAGGGGGAAGGAAGGAGTGGAGTGGAGTGCTTTTCAATGGATTCTTTTTCTTTCTTTTTTATTTTTTTATTTTTCTCACCTTTCAACACACACACACAAGACGAGGTGTGTGTAAGGATAAGGGAAATATCAACTGCCAAGCCCAGAGAATCGAGTGTCAGCACAACAGCCTCTTTGCTCTTGCTCACTAATAACTTTTATATAAATGTTAAGACATCAAAATTCAAAAACCTCACCCCCACCCTTCTCTACAGATAGATAGAGCAAAAAAGTAAGTCAAGTGACAGTGTTTTCTTTTTAAACTCATTGACATCATCCACACATACTAGGTTTAATATTTATTACTTTTCTCTTCCTACTTTTTTTTCCTACCCCCGCATCCATCTATACTTTCTTGGAAAACTTAAAGCGATGAATTTATTTCCCAATAAATATTAAATCACACAAAAACAGCTTCTTCCTTTTCTTATACGCACACATAAAAAAACAAATATTTTATGTTAATGTTAATTTATTTTTTTGGTATTAAAAAAAAAAAAAAAAAAAAAAATGAAAACATGCCATTACCTAGGAAATTAACAAAAAGATTTTTTTTTTTAATTTATTTTTGCAGTACTGTCATCTCACCACCATCGAAGTGTGCTGACAGCCCAGATTCCTTAGCCTCTTTCTCTTGCCACCCATTCCCATGGTCCATCACTCTAGAGGGCATCTAGTGTCTGCATAGAGTTGATGTAAGTTTTTGCTGGTTAGCCAACACACTAGTGTGTCCATGTGTAGGAGTCCATAGGAGAACAGCGCTTATGAATTCCTCCACACTTCTCCAGTAGTGTTCAGCATGTCTTGTCCATTTTACTTGGATCGTTTGCAGGATGGGAGGTAAATGGCTTTACAACTGCTGTTTTGTAGGGTGCTGCTTCAAGGTTTCATTCAAAATAAGAAGCAGCATACTTGTGTAGTTCCCATCTAGCTTTTTCTCCAAGTGTTTCTTTAAAGTTCAAGTGGTGCAACCATACAGTAGTACTGACGTGGCTACAACTTAGAAGAGTTCCTAATTTATTAGAGATCTCAGATTTCCATAAGATTGTTAACCCATCAATAACAGCCCACGCTTTACTTATGCGTATATCAGTGACAACCAAATATTTCTAGAAAATTCCTTGTTTATGAAATAGGAAATATAATTTTAGTTATTTCCTAAGCTTAGCTTAGCAGTGACACAAGGCCAGAAATCTGGGGCACCCAGCGAGAATCGAACTCACTAATAATGTTTAGCTAAAGTAGCTTGTTAACTATTACACTACATGAGGTGTCGAAGGAATACAATTTTAACTCAAACATTAGTGGGTGGTTTGGTGGCTGGAGTTTCTGTCCAAGTTGACAATGAAGGTAACACTATTTTTGCGGCTTTTGCATGAATAGGTAATATTCTCAAATTTTCATGGTATGCCAGTAATGACAGATTTGGGATTATGACTGATCAATTTTAACAGCATGTCAACTTGTTTAGGATTATGCTAAGCCAAAAAATCAGGGAATCTCATTGATATTCACATTTTTTGTATAGTTATTTAAGGGTTTTTTGTTTTTCTTGGTTTTTGCATATGGTCCTATTGATAATGAATAATTTGCAAACAGATCTATTTGATCCATACATGGGACCCTAACAGAGACTACCACTTTGGGTTAGAGTGGGCTTGGGAGTAATGGCAATGAAGGGATACTCCGCACTTCCAAGAACTTGAACTTCCTCAGATGTAGTTTAATGCCATAACCAGTACATTTGACATTATGAGTACTCACTTATTGAGTACATGTTATATAAGGTACCACAATTATAATTATAATTTCCAAATTTCATAGTGTTTTTTAACTATTTATTTTCACACAAAATGATGAAATTAATTCCAAACAAAAATATTGGTGTTTGTCCAGAAAAGACAATGAAATTTTACATTATTTCTGCAGTAATGTAAAAAAAAAAAAAATTATATATGTAATACTTACAGTCACAACTCATAACAATAAATTTCAGTGATTTCCTTCATTTAAATTTTTTTTTTAAATCTTTACACTCAAGTTACATTTAAGTATCAAAAATTATATATCAACCATAACTTGATACCTTCTTAGGAGTTGGGAAAGGAAAGACCAAAAGAATATAGTCAATGGCCAAATTGTACCTAGTTGCAGATGTAATTATTAAATGTAACAGTTCAGTAAAAGAAAAAAAAAAATTAAGCAAATAACTGAAACTTATTCTTACGATATAATTATTTTTATATATAACTACAGAATGAAGAAATTTTCATGGTTGGGCTATTCTGGATAAACACTAAAATATTTATCAATAAATAAAAAATAAAAAAAATAAATAAATAAATTTTACATTTGTATATTTGGAGTGAATATTAACATTAATGTTAACAAAAATCAATAATACTATTTATTATAATAATACTTTTATTTACATTATCACAATCAGTACATGCTCATGGTGCAATGGTTAACATGACAGGAAATTGACATGGTAACCAGAACTCAAATCCAAAACAAGGTTGTTTACATTTCACATTAGAAAGATATGCATGTAACTATTCTCTCTCCAGCTATGGGAATTTAATAGAGAAGACAGGACTCTTTAACCTTGGTATGGCAACCAGTCTAGGAGAAGGAAAACTGAATTCAAACCTGACAAATTCCTCTTAAGAATTGATTTTGTGTTACTTCCTGTTCACATGGAGAGATTGGGTAAATATATATATTACCAAAATCAGAAGATATAATGCTTAGACATTTCACAAAGGCTTATATAGTGCTTTGATCAACTTATTAAGTATTTTTTTATGACTAACTTTACGCTACTTCCTTGCAAGTAAAACCAGAATTAGAACTTAAGATATTTCAATAATTGCAAAGTACTTAATAATTGTAATTAAAAAAAAAATCATTAGTTTTTGTTTAATCAGAATAAAAGTCCACCCCAGCCCACTCCCACAGCCAATTTATAAATCATGCAACTTTATAGACACTCTAAAAATAGGCTAAAACCTGATCTTTTTATATCATTTTATTATTTGGACATTTTTTTTTTTTTTTGGCAGCTATTCATGCAAAATATGAAAGATTTATCTCTTGTAGATTTTTACAGCTTTGTTGGAAGGGCCTAGAACACATTGACAGTATCCTCTGCAGAGAAGTAAGACCTTTCCCACCTAAAAAAAAGGGTGGGGGTATCATGGATATAACATGAAACTGTATCTGATAGTGAGGTTCCCGTTCTAGAAATCTAGAGAATGTGGAGAACCCCTTCATTGCCATTACTCCCAGGTTCACTCTGACCTGAAGTGGGAGTACCTGTTAGGGTCCTATCTATAAGTCAAATAGATCTATTTGCAAATTATTTGTATTAGATAGGAATACTTGATACCATATAGCTGTATGCAATTTATTTGAATTAAGAATAGTTACATGAAGCAAAAATTGTTTACTAAGGATGATTATTATTATCATTAATTACTTGAATCCATATAATTGCATACAAATTATTTATATTAGATCAGAATACTTGATATCACATAACCATATAACAAAAAAACTCTTAAATAACTACACAAAAATAATATAAATATGAATGTATAATGAACATAATTCCCTAACCTCTAGGCATGAAATAACACAAGGTAGGTTGACATGCCATTAAATTCAATCTACATTCTAATATATCAATAAAAATTTAGCCTAACATTTTGGGCATAACAAAACAATGGATATTGTTTTGGTGAATTCTTTAGAAAACAACTTTTGTATTTCTATTTAGTTTTTCATATATTCCAGTTGTTTGTAAAACAGAAAGATACATGTGTTTCATAAAGGATAGTTATGTGACAATAGACATCTAAATGGAGATGTTGGTGCCATAATGGTTAGCATTGTAGAAAATGGATAGAATGAACCAAAGTTCAAATCACAAACGAGGCTGTTTGTATTTCACTTCATGCTAATGTCTAAGGGAATTAGCATGATGGGAAATGCATGAATCCATCTCTTCAACCCCCATATAAAAGTAAGATGGGCTGGGCTCTCTTGCCTTATAGGGAGGCAAACGTCAAGAAGAAAGAAAAAACCCTGAATAAGATAAATGACTGAAACATTCACTTTCTATATAGATGGTGAATGTCAGCATAATATTTCTATTTAATTTTTTTTCTTGTATATTACTGCAGACATTATTTCTTTATCAGGATATTCTGGACAATACTATTTTTCATTATCAATATTTCACAAGAAAATGTTTCTGTAAAAGATATATGATTTTAAATTCAAGCATTTGAGAAATTTGGGAACTTATGCTTTGAGTTTGACCCAGTTCCAACTCATAAGGCATAAGTTCCCAAATTAGATTACATTGCACATTTATTTGTGCAGTTTTCAAATCATGCATGGAATGAAGCAATACAAAACATGTCAGCACACCAACTACCACAATACACAGGATACCTTCCACAGCTTGAACTACTTTGGTCACTTGATATACATGCCACACACAAACACATGCTAATATACTGCAAAACATTTGACTCATTCTAGTATATCCAAAGGGTAAATCAACAGGACACTAGAGGAATGCTTACAGGTTTTCAGCTAAATAAAAAAAGGGAACGAACTAAAACTTAAAATGTACTTTCTATACAATAAAATAATTATACTCCTTAGAGAATTCTCATATTCTGTTAGGGACCTCATAGGGTGCTACAAGAAAATCCAGAATCTCTTCTTGAACTCTTTGGGCTTACATTCTTTAAACAGTAAAGTCTTTGAATCAACAAGGGATTAGTAAAGCTACATGGCTATATTACTCACACTTATCAAGTGGCACCTCTAGACTAGCAAACTTATACGAGTGAGTTTGAGTCTCACTGGGTGCCCCATTCATTTGGCTTTGTGCCACATCGAAGCAAAAATGCTTTGTAAATTACTTATCAAGTAAGACTTTCCATTTTGTACTTTTTCTACATATTGATTGTTCATAGAACAATGTGTATAATTCTATCATGAGACATGTTTGTATATTCTTTTTTTTGTAATGCCACTGCTATGTATATAAAAGGTTAAATTTTTGTGTATGTGTAATTGAGTCTATTTTCTCTTTTCTTCCATTTTGTTGAATGTTAGTATATCATAGATATACTAATATTGGTCCTTGGAGAGTGAGGATTCAACCATGGCATTCTATACTACAGGCCACTTCATAGTGCATACAAGTCATTAGACTGGAGGCCAGTTTTATTGCAGAGAGAATTAGGTTGTTTCAGTTTGAGCTAACAGCTGTGTATTGTGTATATACCCTTGTATTGTTGACACTTTTTAGCTACAAGTCATAAATATGTACTACTTAAGCAATTTTCAACTGATCCATTAGAAAAGAATTTGGTAAACTTTGCCAAGGATCAGGTGGCATCTATTTTATTAATGTTCAACAGTGTATTGAAAAGCTGCATATTAAGCAGACATCTTTACTTTTAAATCAATATGTAGATATTGATGAATTTGATGTTCATCCAGGTCACCTATGTACATCTTGTGATTATAAACTTTGTGAGGAAGATTCAGAAATATTTGACAATCTGGAAAATTAAGAAACATCTCTTTCTAATGAAATAAAAATGGCTCTATTGTATATAGCTGGATATATTACAAGAAATGATAATCAAACCAGTGAATGTGAAAACCATTTTTATAATGAAAAGTATGAAAAATATACCAATTTAACTGACTGTGAGAAAATAAAAGTTCCTTCTGACCACACTTTCCAATGGTTTTTTTTTTTTTTGGTTCATCCTTTTCAATACAATAAAGGAAAAGGTTTGCTATAAATCATCAAGTAACAGTTTTATGATTATTTCTGAGTTTCATTTATTCAACATAGAAGAAAATCATGCTTCTATTTTTGCAAATATAGTTTTGAAAAACTTTTGCCAACATGGCACACCCAGATCAGAAAAAGAACAAGCTCTAAAAGTCTTGAAACTTTCCTAGAATGATTTTGTTTTATTTGCCTATATTTCCAAGATGTTTGATTGTTATATACACACACTTTGGTTGATGTCTTCCAGTCTTCTCGGGTTCTGTTCGTCAAACCCAGTAACTGTAATGTAAATTTAAACCAAACTCTTAATTCATTCGCAGAGAATAGATTGATTAAAGGATTCAGTGATACCTGTAAATAATATAAATATTTCTGATTAAATATTATGGGTATTATATCTTTAACCAGAAATCATAATTACCCATTTGTGTTGTTTAATAATTATCAGTGTCAATAGCAAAAATACATATTTTCATTTACTTAACTTTCAACACATCCTATTATCTTCAGGTGTGAATCAAAATGTTATTTTAAGTATTTTCAAAAGTGGTTGACTTAATTTTCTTCTAAAATTTCTGAAAATCATACATTTTTCAATAGGCCTCCAGTTCTGGCTCTCAGTTGTGCCACGAGTTAGCCTGCAGTATAGAATGCCATGGACTCAACTCAATATCTTCCCTACCACTAAGTTTTCCAATATATATATATATCTCCATCCAACAGATCAGCACAATACATATAATTTCACAAGTTTATTAAAACATTAAAAAAAAAAAATTTGAAAAAAAAAAAAAAAAATTATTCCTTTCTTAGTTGTGCCAAGAATTTTTCAGTAATCCTCATAGTAACCTAAGAACAATCTATTCATTTGATTAAAATTATTACTGGATACAGATGAAATATTAGAACTATATGTATTACAAATATCTTAACTTGCTAGCCATGGTTACATACCATAGAGTTCATTGAAATAGAATTTATTTCTACTAATGTAACCACCATAAATTTTTATTCTAGGATAAAAATTTGTCCAGTCCCCAGAGTGTTATGTTGGTGACAGACTACTCTGACCCTCCTCTTTGATGCAATGAGGAGGTACTGATGAAGGTTTGGAATCAACAGGACAAAGCTTATCTTATTTCTTGCTGCAACCTGTATGAATACAAGAACATGACTGAGAGAAAACAGATACTACACTCTAATTACGTATTGGAGGTCGTTAGTTGCTGTTGTTTTGGTGTAAATATAAAACTAGATTTTAATTACACTAGTAAACAAAATAAGTCCAAATGAAGAGAAATGTGTTATGCAAGAGCTAAGAGGAAGAAATGGTACAAAAGTTAGACATTTTGGTAGGTTGCATTTTATGGCATATCAACTCTTGTAGGTTATTTAATACCAAATCCCATTTATACATAAATACATTAATATGTGTTTCTAAGTAATATTTTTTACATGAGCCAGAGGACATTTGTTTCCACACAGTTAAATAGTTTCAAGTATTGCTATTAAACACCAATAGTTCTATTCAACATTATTTATTCATTTGCACATATTAAAAGTATAGAAAATATTTCTATTTGATTCATAAATGAGACCTGAACAGGCACTACCACTCTGAGCCAGAGTGGACCTGGGAGTAATCATAATGAAGGGGCACTCCACATTCCCCAGACTACAAGACTGAAGCCTTACCATCAGATGTAGTTTAATGTCATACTCAGGACAAAAAGTTTTGGATTTTAATCATGTGGAGTTCATTTTGGATATTCACTCAAGACAAGAACTTAGTATACTGACAGGGAAAGGTAGATCATAAACTTTTAAAATAAGTAAAAGATTTTGCAGGGTTCTTTACTATCAAATTCAAATTTTAATAGCTTATCCCTCAATATAAAAAAGAAGATGATTTTAGTCTCCAAAAATTCAGTAGTTGAGAATTGCAAAGCTGCTGTATCTGTTTTTAGAATAAACAATAATAGATGTATAGACATATCCTGTCAAAGAGCAGAGATGAAGTCTGATTTGGTTGGATTTTATGGCGTATTAACCATTGTAGGTTATTTAATATCAAATCCATTTTATGCATATAAACAGTTCTATTTCAAACAATTTAGTTTAGCACAAGTACAGTTTTTTGTTTACACACAGTTAAATGTAAAAACTGTTCTATTTCAAACAATTCAGTTTAGCACAAGTACAGTTTTTTGTTTACACACAGTTAAATGTAAAAACAGTTCTATTTCAAACAATTCAGTTTAGCATAAGTACATTTTAGTTCTATTTGACCCATAGATAGGACCCTATCAGGTGCTAGCACTCAAAACCAGAGTAGACCTGTGAGCAATAACAATAAATAGGTATTCTGCATTCCCCAAAGCTCTAGCATTACTGGAACCTCACCATCAGATTGCTTATTGTCATATTTGGGGAAGTCTTACTCCTCAGCTGAGATGAAGTCGGTATATTCTACAGCCCCAGCCAACTAGGCCTAAATGGAGTCCGAGTTTGTTTGGGCTTTATGGCATATCAACCTTTGTAGATTATTTAACGCCAAATCCATTTTTATGCAGATAGTTCTATTTCAAAAAATTCAGTTTAGCATGAGTACACAGTTTAATTGTCAAAACAGTTCTAATTCAGTTTAGTATAAGTACAGATTTTATTTACACACAGTTAAATGTCAAAAGAGTTCTATTTCAAACAATTCAATTTAATGTAAGTACAGTTTCAATGTCAAAAACAGTTCCATTTCAAACAATTCAGTTTAGCATAAGTAGGCAGTTTAAATGTAAGTACAGTTTGTCAAAAACATTTCTATTTCAAGCTATCCAGTTTATTCAAACAGTTCTAACTCAAACAATTCAGTTTAGCATAAACATTCAGTTAGTTCTATTTAACCCATAGATAGGACCCTATCAGGTGCTAGCACTCCAGGCCAGAGTGGACCTGGGAGCGATGGCAATGAAGGGGTACTCCGCATTCCCCAAAGCTCCAGCATTATTGGAACCTCACCATCAGATTATTTAGTGTCATAATCAGGACACTCGTTGGGGGGGGGTCTTACTTACCCCTCTGCACAGAAGTAGTCGGTGTATTCTATGGCCACAGTCGACTGGACAATGGAGTCTGAATGGCAGCATGTCTCCTTAAACTTGCAGAGCTGAGGAGACTTACTGTCACTCAGATTCCAGTGTGTGAAAACTTGCAAGGAGTAAAATAATAACAATCCTGTACAAGATACTGAAATTTCCCTATATTAACAAATGATATATACACAAACCAGAATCTAACCTTGAAAATGAAATCCATAAAATTCTCTGGGACTTTAAGATACAAACAGATCACCCAATCCTGACCAGAAGATTGGACCTAGTTTTAATCAAGTAAAAAAAAACAAAAAAAAACAAAAAAAAACTTGTATACTGGTTTTTGCTGTGCCAGCAGAAAACAAAGTGAAAGAAGACGAAATGCTGAACAAAATACTGAGACCTTGCCAGAGAACTAAAAAAAACTCTAAAATTAAGGTGATACTGATACCAGTCATAGTTGGAGCTCTTGGAACAGTTCTCAAGACCCAGAAAAAGAAATTTGATAAACTAGAGATTAGAGGAAGAATTGAAACCATTCAGACCACAGCACTATTAAAATCTGCTAGGATATTTAGAAGAGTCCAGGAAAATTGAGGAAATTTGCTGTGACTCATGTAATGTAATTGAACAGCTCATAGAAAATTGAAATTGGAGAAAATAAACAAATAATTAAGAAAAAGCATATAGTCTACAAACAACCAGTTGTCTCCTGAGTGAGTCAGGCCAAAGCACTTGTAGGTCAGCCAGTCATGGGTGAATAACTACAGTAATTAAAAATAACTAAAAAAAACAAAAAAAAACGGGGCTTCCAAATCTTCTGCACAGGCATAGAACCACAGGAAACGGATATGTTACTCCCCTCCCCTGATACAACAGGCAGAAGTAAGGAAGCAACTCAGGTTTGAATGGCAAAATTCAAGCGACCAGTCAGTTTTGGCCAAAGAGAAGCGACACCCTCTTATATAGAAAATATTAACCAATCTTTCTCTCTCTTATCGGACAACTCACAGTAGCAAACCAGCTATAAACCTTAAAGAAAAATACTAAAGTGTTCATGTTATTTTTTATGTTGGTCTTTGTGCCCTCCGACACATGCCTGAGCAACCACATAGTATACCTGTCCCTGCAAGCTATTTTTGCCTACGCTTACACTACACAGACTCCAGTGAAAAACCATCAGATAGAGCTGATATGAAAAACTCCCATAATAATAATAGATTTTTTTGTCTGGAATTGTATAACCCTAAGATGGCTAGAACTATGGCCACCAAATTTTGTAGCCAGAAATCAAAATTATGATCTTTCTATTACTTTTCAGGTTAAATGGAAAATCCAAACTTAAAAAATAATGCCATAGTCTAAAAGAAAATCTAGAGGAATGTTAAAAAAAATCATAGTTTGTAGAGGGATTATAAAGTCAAATATGACCGATTCCATGTCAAAAGAAAAATTGGTAAAGGATCATCAACTCCTATGGAACCAAATCAGAATCAGAGAGCAATATTGGATGATTGAAAGAATTGATACATATGTGCTAAGCTCTGTTAATCTTCTCAGTATGTTACAAGAGAACTGAACACCTTGGTGGGTGGTTGGTTGGTTTAATGGCATATCAACCTTTGTGGGCTATTTTATACCAAAGCCATCCTTGTAGAAGGACAGTCATAGAACAATTTAAAACCATAACTGGGGGGGAAGGGATTCATATCTTTCCCCAAGAGTATTAGTCCAAAAGTCAAAGTAATAGGCCAATGGGAATTTGAACTCAATCACTACAATAATGCAGTCCAGCATTTTAACCCCTACACCACATAGGAGTCTTGGAGTAAATTACATTTACTTAAATATAATCAACAAAAATGTAATCACCTTCATTTTAACAACTGCAGCCCAACAAACAAAAAGACAAAATTTTAAGATAGGAAGTTCTACCTTCTCCACACTCGCCTAATTTAACACCGACAGATTTTCATCTATTTTGATCACAAGAACATTTCTTAAATGGCAGAACATCCAGAAACAAAGAAGTTGAAACAGTCTTTCAAACATTTTTGGAGGGGAAATCTCTAGATTTATTTCAGTATAAAATTAAAAATTTGCCTTCCTGTTAGCTTGAATTATTGAAAATTAAGGTGATTATATTTTCTATGATAATATTTACATAAATTTAATTTACGTCCACGTTTTATATTCTCTCTGGTAAAACATAATTACTTTCTGAACATTCAAATATAATCCGTATATTGTTAAATATGGTGTCTGATCTTAGAAAATGGACAAAAAAAAACTAAAGATATTGAACCTTTTCCATCTAAATATCCTCAAATATTAAAAGAAAAAAGGGACACTTACACTTATGGTTAGATCATGTTGAAACACTTTAATTATTGAAGTTGAGAAATATTGAAACTTATTTGTATTTAGACAAATGACTTCAGAACATCCGATATTGTAAACAGCTTATTATCTTGTGCCATACAAAAAAGAAATATCAGATATTGTAAACAGCTTATTATCTTGTGCCATACAAAAAAGAAATATCAGATATTGTAAACAGCTTATTATCTTGTGCCATACAAAAAAGAAATATCAGATATTGTAAACAGCTTATTATCTTGTGCCATACAAAAAAGAAATATCAGATATTGTAAACAGCTTATTATCTTGTGCCATACAAAAAAGAAATATCAGATATTGTAAACAGCTTATTATCTTGTGCCATACAAAAAAGAAATATCAGATATTGTAAACAGCTTATTATCTTGTGCCATACAAAAAAGAAAAGTTTAATAAAAAAAAAAAAAAAAAAAAAAAAAGCAGTGATATCATTACAAATATTAATTGAAGAAGTTTTGAATATTTACATGAAATTTGTCACAAATAAAAGATTTCTGCTTTTAGCTGTTCATTTAAGATAAAGTTTTTGGGTTTTTTTTTTTTTTTTAAATTGACTGTTACAAGCTAATATATCACTCTCTGCTTCAAGTTAAAAGCCTCTCAAAGATTTATCAAGTTTTTCTAATTTTAAAACCTAAATATGCAAAAATTGCACTTTCCTAAAAGTTACAAGAAGCAGCTATTTTGGAAACTCTTAAAACAAAAGTAGATTACAAATTACAATCAAATTCAAATGCATCAAAAATTGATCAAATGAAAACAAATCATAGCAGGAAAAAAATAAAATCTATTATTATGGTTAAAAGATTTATATAGCAATCAGGCACTCAAGATATATACAAAGTTTATTAACTTAGAATTTAACTGTCACAATTAAACAGTGCCCAGCATGTGGTGGTGTAGATTCAGTTCTGCAGCTCTGGGGGAGTGTAGAGTCACCTCTTCATTGCCATTACTCCCAGGTCCACTCTGGTAGTACCCATTAGTATCCCATCTATGGATTAAATAGACCTGTTTGAAAATGTTTTTAAAATGATTTTTAAATACATCAATACACTAGTTTCTAAAACATCAATATGGCAAATATATATGAAGTATTTATCTGTTTAGAATGATTGACTGATTGAACTTAACATTTCAATTCATCTAGGGTTATTTTCATTGAATGTTCACATTGAGATAAGAGGTTATTTTGTTTTGCACAAGGTTCTATTTTAGACAGATTTACTTGACCCAAAGATAGGACCATAAAAACGCACAACCACTCCAAGTCAGAGTGGACCTGAGAGTAATGGCAATAAAGATATACCCCACACTCCCTAGATCTCCAAAACTGGAAGCTCACCTTTAGAAAAGTTCAGTGTTATACCGAGGACATCCTTTTGGATAGAGAGGAATCTTAGCCTCCTGCAGGAGATACAGACAGTGTATTCTAAACTTTGCCAATAGGGCAAGAATGACTGATACATTTTTGTACCTTAATTGTCAAACTGACTTCAACATAAAATAAACCAACAAGGGTTGATATACTATAAAAGTGATTAAGTCATTGAAGGATAAAATACAATGTATTATTATTGAAAGATTCCTCTGATCAGACAATTGAAATACCTACAAAGTTTTATTAGTAAAAGCAATAAAATGTGATTTCCTGTCACAATTAGGCACTCCAAATACTTACAAGGTTAATAAAATAAAATAAACAAAAACACTAATTTTTATTTATTGTAAAATAAACCTTACTTCCTGTAACATCAAGCACTTGAGATACATACCAAGCTAAAAACAGTATGAATGAAAAATAATTTTTTCTTCTAACATTATCATGGAATCTAAAATAATATTACCAGAACAAAAATGATTGCAACATCTAAAAAACAATTTGACAGTTTGCTTGTGATTGATTGATTTTGATGGAATGTCAACCCATCAGGGGTTATTTTATGGTTAGAGCGTAGGAAATGGCATATATTTTTTATATTTACATTTTTCTGTGTTCTTAAGAGATTTTTTGCACACACTTACGCGGTGCATTCAATAAGTTTCCAGACTTTTTTGTACAAGCATTTAAAATTGTTGTAAACTCTTGAAAATTCAGTATGTTATTGCTATACACCTTATGAGATGACTGACCAATGTTTTTGATTTCAGGTTCAAATCAACAGCCACTGCAGCAATTGGAATACACCCTACTAAAGCCTGATTGTCATAGCTCGTGAATTTCGAAAATGCAATCTGGATGTGAGGACACTTTAGAAGAACGATATGCAATAAAATTCTGTTTTAAACTTGGAAAAAAGGCCACAGAAACATATGGAATGCTTCAGACTGCTTTTGGAGCATCTTGCATGAATCGAGCATCAGTTTTTGAGTGGCATAAGAGATTCAAGGAAGGCAGAGAGTTTGTGAGAGGCATGGAAGGAGTAAGGAAGTCAATACACCAGAGTTGATTGGCCAAAGGGTTAGGGTTACTATGTTAAGGTTTTAAAGGAGTTCAGGAAGAGATTCTGTCGGAAGAGGCCAGCACTCTTCAAATTGGGTCAGTGGTATTTCCACCTGGACAATGCACCAGTTCATAACTCCATCCTTGTTACAGACCATTTGACCAAGATGGGCATCAAGATAGTTCCTCACTGTCCCTATAGTCCAGACCTTGCTTCCTGTGACTTTTGCTTATTCCCTAAGCTCAGAGGCTGTCATTATGAGACAATTGAGGAGATGAAAGAGGCTGTGACGAAGGTCATTGACACGCTCACACAAGAGGACTTCCATGGGGCCTTCCAGAAGTTGTTGGAATGGTACAACAAGTGCAGTGCAGCCGGAGGAGATTACTTCGAAGGGGACTATAGTTTCATGTGTGTACTATCAATAAAAGTGCCCATACGAAAAAAGTCTGGAAACTTATTTAATGATCCTCATATATGATATCAAGTATTCCTATCTAGTATGAATAATTTGCATGCAATTGTATGGTTTCAAGTATTCCTATCAAATACTAATAATTATATGGTTTCAAATGATTATTTCTAGTTCATAACAGTTGTTTGCTTCCATGCAGTTACATGGTTTTAAAGTAAATCCTAATCATTTATCATGATGTCATGCTGATAGCACAGACTTCCCTGACTCCTTCTCATCCTCCATCCTTATAGTCTGTCGCTCTTGGCAGGTCTTTGAGACTGCATCTAGAGTCCACACAGAGGCTGATGTACACAAGTTCTTGCTGATCAGCCAATACTGGTGCATGGATGGCATTTAAGAGGCTGTGTAGCTGCTGTTTTCTGGGGTGTTATTTCCAGAATTTGTTCAAAACAGCATGTAGTATTTTTGTGTAGTTCTCATCTAGTTTTTTCTCTTTGCATTTTGTTAGAGTCCCTGTGGTGCATCCATACAGTAGTACTTACATAGCCATAGCTTGAAAGAAATCCTGTTTTATTTTATCTGAGAGATCAGATTTCCAAATGATCAATAACCCCTTAATAGCAGTCAACATATTTGCTAATTGTACATTGACATTGCTTTCAGTAGATGAGATATTGTTACTGAGGTATTTGAACTGGTCAACTAATTTCAAAGATTTGCCACTTAAAGTAGAGATAGCTCCTTCTTGTTTAAAAGACATGAACTTTGTTTTATTTGCATTCACAATGCCTCCTACTGCCTGCTCCAAGCTATGCTGCAGGGATTTGGTTAGGACAAGTGTATTTGCAAGAAGTGCTAGATCATCTGCATAATTTGCATCTGTCATAATGTATCTCCTTCCAAAACTCCAGCAATAATGTCAAAGAAGTCAGTGTCACCATTAGGTAAGCAAACCATTGTTTTCATGCTTTTATACAATATCATTAACCGCTTCTTAGGGGAGACCATATACTAGCAGGATTTTCTCCATCTTTCCTCAAAATATCCTAGAAGAGTCGGCAAATAGTGTTGCGTTGAGACTTTTTGCATGTACTCCTTTAATGATTTGACAAATAGTCAGAAAATGTGATGTTGTGGATTGAGTTCTTCAAATGACATTCTTATTTTTCCTAATAATTTTCTCAACTTCATGTCAGATATCATTGAGAAGCAGGGCATTATGAATCTTAGCAGCTATAGCAGAGTTATGCCTCTATAGTTCTTAGTGATTCCAAGGTCACTTTTCTTGGGGAAGGAGAGAATGCAGCCTTTTCACCATTTCTCTATTTTGTTTTGCTTATACACAGTATTGCATGATTGAAAATGTATGTAAAATATTTTTATCTTCCATAATTCAGGAGGTATTTCATCAAGGCTTGCAGCTTTTGTTTTTAATTTTTTTTCAATACATCAAGTTATTCCTCTGTAAACTGTCCGAGGTCTTCACTTGCCAATGGGGATATAAGCAATCAATATACAGAAACTGTATGAAACAAGTTTGATACTCTTTAGAAGACATCTGAAAGACTGATATATATAAAATCTTAGTTACATATAGAAGCAGCTGAGTGCATACTAACCAAATCAGGTGTCAAAGGAAAAGCTCCATGGAATCAATAGCAGTTAGGAAAAAATGAGATAACATGAAAAAAAAAAAAAAAAAAAAAACAAAAAAAAACATTCTTACTTAAAAAGAAACTCAATAAATGACAACGTGCAGAAAGTTAAGAAAGCTCAAAGAATACTAACAAATCTCCAAAAGAGCAGCTAAAATACATTCAAGGCCAAATCAATGAAATCAGAAATTCAGTAGAAGATAAACAATCTTAATTGGCATAAATGAAGTGGAACAAAAAGCCCCTTAAGAGATAAACTAAAAGATGCCAGCAAAGAAGAAAGACTTAGAGGAATTTCAAGAATCTGCTCAGAAACTCAGCTGAAATGATAAACCTACCCAAAAAATTACTTTAAAAGATTATGAAAAAACTAATAATAATCCTTAGTAAACAATTATAGCTTTAAGTAACTATTCTAAATACAAATAATTTACAATCGTAAGGTATAAAGTATTTCTATCAAATATAAATAATTTTTAAACAGATCTATTTGACCCATAGTTAAGACTTTAACTGCTACTACTTCTCTAGGCCAAAGTCGACCTGGGAATAATAGCAACACTCACAAGATTTCCAAAACTGGAGGCTCATCATTAAATACCTTTTAGTGGTATACCCCAGACACCCACTTTTTCGAGTAGAGGAAATCTTACCCCACTACAGGTGATACAGTCAGTATATTCTAAGCCCTGCTGACAAGGCACCAGGATTTAAACTTGACATTTTATATGCTGATAACCACATCTCCTTGATACAATGTGGATAATGAACATTTTTTTACAAGTCTATTGATAAAGCTGCTTCTATCACTTTCCATAGAATAAAAAGAAACAACCAGTGATACTTTGGCTATCTAAAAGCAAAAGCAGAAAAATAAACAATTCACAGGTCAACTTATGCTGATTTGAATAAACAAGAGAATCTAACTTCAATACTGTCTTAATTCCTTTATCAATCCCCCTTTCCCATTCCTCCCAACCACAAAAGTTTCAGACTTTTGATAACACTAAAAAGGATACAATGAATAATCACCTCCCTTAGAGAATTAGCATGTCCATTATGGGGTCTCATGGGATATCAGATGACAGTCCAGAAACCCATTCTTAAGCTCATTTTTGAACAATAAACATTCTCTCTCTCTCTCTCTCTCTCTCTCATCCAGCCAGTGAATGGTAAAGCCATATGCCTATATCACTAGCACATGTCAAGGAAGGCTTTTTTCCATTTTGTACCTCTTTCACTTATTGCTTGTTCATGGAACATAAGTGTATAATTCTATCATGGGACACATTTGTGTTTTCCTTTTTGCAGTACTACTTATACATAAAAAGTTAAATATTCTTGTATAATTAAATGAGCTCCTCTTGTCTTTTTATCCATTGTGTTCAATATTAGTATATCACAAATATACAAATGCTAATATTGGTCCTTGATGAATAGGGATTTGACTAAATATCTTCCCTACCAAAAAGCATTCCAATAACATTAACCAGGAAGATATCACCTAATATTTAAAACCACCCTGTCAGTGAGGTTTGGAATATGCTGACTGTTTTCCTTATAGAAGAGTAAAACCCCTTTAAAAAAAAAATAGTCACTCAACTGCATCTGATGGTGACATTCCATTTTTGGAGATCGGGGTGGGGAGAATCCATTCATTGCCATTACTCTAGGTTCACTTTGACCTGAAGTGGTAGTATCTATTAGGATCCCATTTATGGGTCAAATAGATCTAAGAACTATTTGTATTAGATAGGAATATTTGATTCTATATAACAATAAATTAGTAGTATTAAGAATAGTTACTTAAAGTTATACCAGCTCATTGACCTAGTGGATAGAGTGCTCGCCAATGGTCTGCGTCATACCAAAGACTTTAAAAATGGTACTTGATACCTCCTTACTTAACACTCAGCAATATAAGGTACGTATCAAAGGTAAAGTTGAGCAATTCAGAGAAAGGAGCAGCACCCTCCCCTACACCTCGGTGTACTAGCTATTGAAAAGGGAGCCTTCTGGTCACCCTCGACTACGGTCGCCAACAACTTTAAAGTTATAATAGTTTAATAAGGATTATTATAATTAGTTAACAGAAACCAGATAACAGTTTGCAAACAAATGATTATCATTGAATAGAGATAGTTACTTGAAACTATTTAGTTATGTATAAAACATTGATATCAAATAGGAATACTTTGAGTCATATAATCATATGCAAATTATTCATATTAGATAGGAATACTTGATATGATAACTGTGGGCAAAAAATACTCTTAAGAAACTACATAAAAAAATGAAAATATAAATTTACAATGTATGCATTTCTTTAACTAAAGGTTAAAGAAATGCATACATTGTAAATTTATATGCATAAAATAACCCTAAACAGGTTGATATGCCATTAAAGTCAATCAACACCTAAAAGGTAACACAAAACTAATAATTTAAAAAATTAAATATATACAGTAGTTAACATAGCTATTTTTATGTCATTAATATTTTTGTGATTGTAAACATATCACTGTTTATTTTTAATTTCTGTTTGCGACTCAACAAGTGCCATTGTTCCATTTATGGAATTTTTACAAAAATTGCTATATTTATATTTTAGATCCTGCCAATGTCCCATAAATAGAATAAACTTTTTACAGATAATAAATATTTGTACTAAAATTGAATTATGAGTGTATTATTTTTGGAAAGGTCTCATGCCAATTATCAAAGAAAAATTTAAAATCCATCCCTCAAATAATTCCATTAGAAATTGGGATAACACATTAGTGCCCAGTTTTATTTTCCAGGATTCCATTAGTTATATTAATTTTCTTATTTCTTTCTTTCTTTATTTATTTATTTTTACAAGAGCAAAAATTTTAGGTATTGTATGGTATGAATCATTGATGTAGGACATTTTTTGTTTTGTTTTAGCACAAGCCCACTGTGACTTGTGAGGGACGCGAATAAAAGACTTAATAGGACCCACCTGTTGACTATGCGGGCAATAACATATTAAAGAAAAATATACATGTTGATATGTGTTTATACTAAAAATGCTTAGCTGTTTATATCTTAAGGCTGGGGAGATGCGAATAAATAGCTCTTGGCTGTTTAAAAATTTTCAAGTTTAGTGTTTGGAAAGTTATCTCCCCATGGAAGTTTGAAGGCTTTATTAAGATCTAATTTTTTTATAAGAGGCTTTCAGCAAAGTTTGAGTTTATTAAAAAAAAATTGTGGGAATGTTGACTAAGTAGACATTGATAATAAATCTGAGAATTTATAAAATTGAATCTTGTTTGAAAACTCGAAACATAATTGAAAATTGGTTCTTCAAGTGAAAGATTTCAGATAGATTTTTGTGTAGTAGTTTAAGTCCGCCTCACCTCACGATCTTATCAAATAAGAATAATTTTTTAAATATATCTATTTGACCAATAGATGGGACCCTAACAGGTACTACCACTCCGGGTCAGGGTAGACTTGGGAGTAATGGCAATAAGAAAATACTTCACACTCGCCATAACTGGAAACTCACCATCAGATTCAGTTTGGTGTCCTACCCTGGACACCCGTTTTTTGTTTTTGTTTTCTTGGGGGTGGGAAATCTTAGCCCTCAGCAAATGATACAGTCAGCGTATTCCAAGTCCTAGCAACAGGACAGAGATAGTCTAAAGTGGCAGAAAAAAAAATCTGAAAAAAGAACTTATTTCTGGGATACAAAAAGGTACATATTTCTCTCAGAAATGTTCAGAAATCGAATGCATTGGCACAATAAAATCAATTTTTAATTTCTCCTTGCCAACAGTTAATTATTTTTTTAGTTCCGTCATAGGAAGGCATGAATACATATTTTTTGTGCTTTATTTCTATTTTTTTATTACTATCATATTGTCATAAGTAGACTACAATGACCATGAACCAAGACAAGTAAATATAATCTTCAATGCGAAGAGACTTAAACTAAACAAAAATAATAGTGATATGTTGTCCAAGAAAAACAAAATACCTTTAAAGATTTAAATACATTAACCTAATTTTACTCACTCAGATGCACTTTTAATACATCAGACATAAAATAAATAAACAAATAAATAGATAGAAAAAAGTTTTCCTAATATCAAACCATTCGTATTTGCTCAAAAACACTTATTTGATGTATAAACACATTTCAAGCGTGTTGTCCGTTTGAAATATCATGAAAATGAAATTACAAAAAAAAAAAAAAATCATATAGTTTGTGCATCAGGGTGTAATAGGGTAATTGGTCTTGCAAAAAAAAAAAGTTTGTGATGTACTCCATAATTTTGGCCTTGTGCCAAAATTGATCAGACAAATACAATTGTATGAATATTCAGAAGTAAAATCCTTCTTTATTCACGCGGTACTAAATAATACACACCTTTTACAGATTTTTTTTTTTTTTGTAAACTTCTGGGTGACATAAAGAAATACGATTTTAATAAAAAGCCAAGTTTATTTCCGTTAATTTCGGTGTTAGTGTTTTTTGTTTTTTACGTGATCGTTAAAAAAGTATATTTATTACTTTAGTGTTTTTGAGAAAAATGTAAAACCACAATTGGACAGTTGGGTGTGAGTGTTGTTTACTATTGTTAATGTTTTGTATAAATGTTTCACGTAAATTAGCATTATGCCAGGTGTATATTAAGAAATTGTTATGATGTAAAGTAGGTTAACATTTCTGTTTGCTGCGCGAGTTAACTAGTTTTCAGTTGGGTTTTTTTTTATCTACCATACCAACAACAATAGCAATAATGGTAGTTAAAAAAAAGGATCGTAAACCTTTTTTAATCTGTTGTCACCTACAGTTGGTTATCCTAAACGTAACCCCCATATTTTTTTTGGGGGGGGACTTCAATGTAAGGGAAAATGGTCCCTCGAAATAAAGTGGGCAGGTTAAATTTGTTGGAAACTCAGAATTTTTTTTAAGATAGAGTGATGTACCAGTTTTTCTGAATAACCCATTCAGAAAAACTGGTACATCACTCTAAACTTGATTATAAAAATTAGTTTCAGTCTTTGCCTAAATTAATTTTTGAATTAAAGAAAAAAAAAAAATACGAAAGTTTGCAAAATAAAGCCCCAAAAAATCATGTTGACAAAAAAAAAAAAAAAAAGGACTGAAGACGAGGGGAAAAACAGAAAAAAAAAAAAACATGGCAAGAATAAAACTTGAAATAAATAATTTTTCTTCTTTTTTTTCGTGGTTTCTAATTTAATTTCTTTTATCTTATTTATTTAGATAAACGAAAATAAAAACACGTCAGTCAATTCCTATTCTATTCATGATAGACAGATAAACTTTTAGCTGAAATACAAGGCAATGGGGAGTGTTTTTAAAGGGGATTAGATTCATTGATACAACCTCGAAAACACGTTGTATACACACATAAAAAAAATTAAATAAAAACAAACAAACCAAAAACAAGAATTTAAGGAAATAAGGTTTATTTTAAAGTGTTGCTTTCATCTCCTAATTTTATCTGATTTATTTAGGTATCCAAATTCTTGAAAACGATTTTCATAATCAAAATAATACGCATTTGATATTTTTGACAACATCATTTTTTTTCCATCTTGGAAAAGAAAAATACACCCGTAAAATGTTCATAAAACCAAATAATAGAAACCACCAAAGCAAAAAATATGATAAAAAAACAAATTACGATAAAATTTAAATTAGATGTTTTAAGTTTGTTTATATCAATAATCTTTATCATCTTGCCGTAAAACATATCCAATTTAAAGAATATCTTACACTAGTCAAATCCAAAATAATAATTCAAAAGTTGCTTTCAATCAATTAATGTATAAATCCTTAAAATCAAATAAAAATGCTTTAAGTTTGCAATTTTCAATGTAAAAAAAGATTCTATCCATTATTTCTTCATTAAAATTATTTTTAATGAAGATAGATTTTTTTTAAATAAATAAAATTGCAACACAGACCACAAATTGTTTAAAGTTGTTTTGTTTTCGTTTTTTTTTTTATCTCACACACACACACACACATTAGGGGGTGTATAATTTTTTAAAAATGAATATAAATAGCTGGGATTATTTATTCAAAAATTGTTTCAGATAAGACAACAGAGGATAAGTTATGTGAACAGATACAACAAAAATTAAATTATTTCTCTCTTTGATCGCAAATTTTCTACTTATAATAATAATAATAATAATAATAATAATACAGTTAAATAAAACCAGGTAGAAACGAAGTTCTTATAGAGAAAAACTTTACAAATACATCTTCAAGAAAAGATAAAGGAAGAAGAAAAACCTTATTTTAAAGATCACTTCAAAGTTATTCGTAAACATTTTTTTCTCATCGAAACAAATAAAATCTTACTTTTTAAGTGAAAAAACGTGGCTAAGAATTTCGTGTTGTGAATGTAAGAGTCAAAAACAGTTTTCGTTTTTTTTTTTTTGTTTTCCTCCTTTCTTTTTCATTGAAAGAAAACTCCAATAAAATAAAAGATCTACATAAAAAAAAAGTGTCATCAGCTGTTAAGTCACACACAGACAAGAGAAAACGAAATAAAAACTAGTAATTAATCTAATTTTATTCAAGACTTTCCAACACTTTTTTTTTAAACGGTGACTAGGCTTTTTTAAGAAAAAGTTATTCTTGATCAAATAGGTAAAACTTCTATTTTTCATTTAAACACAATTACTTTTATTTTAGAAATTAACTTTATCCTGTTTTTCTTTTTTTGCATTTTATGTTTCAAAGCCAAAATTATATATTTTTGAAGTTAAATAAGCCAAACTGAATCATTAAAAGCTTTATTTAAATAATATGAATCACTGAGGTATTTTTTTAATTCTTTCTAAATTTAAACAAGGATGAAAATTGTAGTCATTAAAAATATATTTAAAAACAAATTAGAATCCTTCGTTTTATATCTGAAATCAGCCAAGACTTTTCCCCTTATCCAAAAGTTTTTGTATTTTTTTTTGTAGACATAAGAGTACAAATAAGCAAGATTATATTTTTACTAAGTAACACCTTTAAAAAAAAAAGATTAAAAAAAGGGTGGGGATAGACCACCCCAAGGTATTCACACAAAGCAACTAATGTACACATTAATGTGTATTACACACGTTTAAAAATAATTAAAAATTTACTTTAAATGCCATGATTTATAAGAGCTGATTTTAAAGGGAGACTGGCGCAACACAATCTTTCCACCAACCTATTTCGCCTAGTAAACTTAATAGTAAATAAATATGTTACACACGATATCACTTGATCTTTAAAGCACTGGAATTATTTCATAAAATAAAATTATGAATAATTCGTAGATGAGGAATTTTTTCAGCTTCAAGCTAAAAAAAAAAATAAATAAAAAACCGACTTGGTTGTTTTAAAAAAAAAAAAAAAACATTTTGTTTTCGGAGATTTTAAAAAAGCTTTCCTTAATTTAATTTCTGAAAATAACGTTATTAATTTTTTTTTTAAATGTATAAATTGAAAAACGAAAGAACTAATTTATTTCATTTTTTAAAACCCAATTGCAATAGTTTTTACTTACATGAATATCGTAGTTGTTGTGTAATAAAAATCAAGATGATGATTAGAACAGCAATAAAATGTCCATTGGGATTGATGCTGGTTTAATAGAATCATTGGAATTCAACTTTAAATATAAATAAATCCTGTTGTTGTTTAAATCCAAAAAAAACACGTCGTCGTGTCATCAATAAATTGTCTTTTTATGGCCGGTCTGTTGTTTTTGTTTTTTGTAGAACCTCACTCTCTCCACCTTCTCTTGACTCTGAAAAAAATAAGCGATCTACCAAATGTGAGAGTTGGGGAGAACATGAAACAAAGCTAGATAAAGGTACATTTTTACCCTTTAACCCATCAGATTTTAGCGAAAACTAAAAATCAGATTCTTTTTTTTGGCGAATGCATGTAAACAAACACAAAAAATATCCGCAAAGAAGAAATTTTTTAGAAAACTCCAATATTTTAGAATTTAAGGGGGGATCACTTTGTTATAAAAATTTAACGTAAAATGATCACCCACTTCCGGACCAGCAAGCATTACTGACGATCAGTGATAGCGGTATAGGGACGTGTAACCAAAAAATTTTTTTTTCATTTTTTTGTTGGGAAATCAGATGGAGAGGGTGGAGGAGTTAACTAAGATTATTTAGGGTGGCGATTTTTTTTGCAAAAAGAAGGGGTGGAAACAATATTCGTCGATTTTTTTACAATAAAATAAAAGATAGTGTGGTAAATAATTTTTTTTATAAGTAAGGAAAAGACTTAAATTAAAAACGCCCACGTTTCAGCTGAAAAAAAGCAAATAAAACAAACTATGTGGTGAGGGGCACTCAAAAAGTGGTACTTGATGCGATCTTGCTTAACCCTCAGCATTATAAGGTACAGATCAAGGGTAAAGTAGAGTAGCGTCCTCCCCTACACCTCGGTTGAGTAGTTATTTATTGAAAAGGGAGCCTCTGAGTCGCCTATATATATATATATATATATATATTGAACGGTACTTGATAACTGGTATATTGGTCTAGCGGGTAGAGTGATCGTCAATGGCCCAGATTCAGTCCTCGGTCGGATTACCTTAAACACTCAAAAATGGTATTTGATCCCACTTTGCTTTATATTCAGCATTATCAGGTACGGGTAAAGTAGAGCACTCCCCCTACATCTTGGTATAGGAACACGTGGGTCACCCTTGACTACAGTCGCCAACTATACTAATATATATTGTCATCCATGGACAGAATGTTTCCTTGTATCAAAGCTCATCAGTGAAACAAGACGCCTGCAAGCCGGGATCGAAACCCACCTAACTTTACTTTACGCTGATAACATACTTCTAAGCCAAAGCTGCGACTCTATGTTAGCTTGGGAATTAACGCATATGTATTGAATTTCGTTTGTTTACATTTTGTGCTATCGGATATCGAAGTGCTCCATTTGTTAGAAGAGCTTTGCATTACGCGACTGACAACCGTTAATTTTTTCGCCTGAGTGGGAAGTTGAGCATTTTGCTGAAGGAATTAACGGTTGCCACTCACGTAATGTAAAGCTCTGACCTGAAATTAACGGATATGTATTAAATTCCCTTTTGTTTACATTTTATCCATCATCCAATAGTGGACAATGTAAACAAAGAAAATATAATATATATCCGTTAATTTCAGGTCAAACCTCGAGTCACAGGTTTGGCTTAGCGGTATGTCATCAGCCGGACGTTTCATCATGAGGGGTTTCAAGCCCAGCTTGTGGACGTCTGATGACACATCTCTAATCTAAACTTGTGATTCATTTATGAGGTAATTGATAAGTAACTCTCAATTTCAAATTATATTAATTGATTACTAAACTATAAATTTTACAAGAAATGAATTTGAGAAAAATATAAAAGTAGGGAGTTACTTTACTATCACCCAGTACATAGGGTGAAATAACTTTCTGCTCTGTAAAATTCTCATTTACAATAAACCATCGTAGCAAGAGTTTTAATAGAGCAATACACAAAAATACTTTAACTTTGTGAATAAAACTATTAACAGTCCAATTTACCACTGAATAAAAATTTTGTGGAGTTTGCATTTGTGCTGAATATAATATTTTATTACCCAAATTTTTCAATATAACAAACATAACTATAAAACGGTTATTGGAACCATTTCTTTTTTCTTAAACAGATGCACTATAGGATTTCATCATCATCATCATCATGTCGTGCCGCCAGCACGGATATCCCTGACCCTCTCTCGCCACTCCTCCCTATCGTTCATCGGTTCTGGCAGGTCTTCAGGGCTACATACCGTATCCTTACAGACCTGCTGTATGTATGTTCAAGCTGGCCATCCTGCTTTTGTTCGGCCATATGAGGGGGTCCATAGGAGTACATCACTTATGATTATAGGATTTACACTCCTCTATTTTTAGACCAGCCAATGAAGATCATATAGAGACGAAAATTCAATAAAAATACGATCCAAAAAACTCATTTGTTGCAAACTTGTTCCCAAAACAAAAATAGTTTGGTGTAGTGGAAGGAAAATTTCGTATTTTGGTTTGGCGCACAATTTAATTCGACACTTAATTTCACCCAATCAGGATGAACTATCCTTTTTCAGCCCGAACCTCCTTTTTCCCGGGCAGCAGAAATTAGGTAAGCTACCAAACACACTCTCTTTAGCTGGACAACTCCGCCCAGTGCAGACGTCTCACTGGTGGCTCTAGAATAGCAGCAGCAGCACGGACACATGAGGGAACCTATCTAATTTATGGATTTCTTTCAAGGAATCCCAGTTGAATATGAATTAGATACATTCAATACGCCACCACAGAAACAACTTTATGTCATCCCCAAAACTGGCTATGTCAACGCGATGCCTTTATTCCGCTCTCAACACCTAGCTCTCAGTTCACCTCTGGGCCACTTTAATGGAGACAACGCACACTCTCCTCCCCCAAAATACCAGACACACGAAACTCACGGTGACTTCAAAGTTCAATTCCTCCAATGACAATATGGCTTTCACTAAACTATGGCGAACACAATCCCTCACACATCTAACAACTCACGCTGCCATCTCAACCTTCCTTTATTTACTTTTAAAACTTAGCGAGGAAGTAACTAAACACAAACATGTCACAACTCTTCCTCGCTCAACAATAACAAAATATCTTCTTGCCAAAAACATGTAACTAAAACACAACACTTTCCTTCTCCAGCTAAAAACCTCTGGCTAAATAGGTACCAAAAAAAATAAGTGGTCTCGGAAGCCTGATGGAACAGAATAGTTATGTGCCGGTGTCTTCAACTACGTCTGCATGTTTGAACCCCAAATGAACTTGTCCTGCACAAAAATAAATCTTGCATTTGAAGCAGGTCACACTATTAGGAAACCTAATTATTTCTTGCTCTGGACATCATCCTTCCCTCTTACACTCTCAGCTCTATCAGCCATGTATAGCTTCAGCGACACAACAGCCGAACATGGGAAAACTCATAGCCAGCAAAAACACATTCATAATCACAACAAAATTAGTATGCTTGCCATTTTTTGATTTACTCAAATTCTCGTGGATGTCAACTTCTTTGACTACACACATATATGCACACATTCAGTCAGCGGACAGACACATACTCTGCTGCTCTGTACTTTTTATTCCCACACATACACACACACACACACATGTAAGTACAACTTGGTTACTCTTTACCCCTTTGTCTTGACTGAAAACACATGTACACACAGATATGTTCAAGCAAAACTCACTCCCATTTGCATATACACACCCATACACATATATATACATAAAAAACATATATGAATACTGCTATATTGTATTGACTTTTCCTCACTTGTTTTGTTTGATAAAAAATATTTGTTTTAACATTCTTGTTGTAGTAAAATTTCTTTTGTTGGCATTGTTTATATTATTTGTGTTGAAATTTGAGGAACTGACACCTTGAGTTTTGCTTCTTACAAAATTTTGAGAACAGCTCCATCCTCCATAGCATCTACTTCCCCATTGACAACAGAAACCCAACGAGTTCACAGGTTGTCTACTGCTCCAGCTGTTATCATTTTTAGATATAGCAATTATGTTACATTATTTTTTTTTCCATATAAACCAAAATCCAGTTTTATTGGCCATTTTTGTCAATGTTTTAACATCAAAATGAATAGATACTTTTTGTCACTATTATTAAGAATGAACTTCTATCATTTCATTATTACCTTTTATTTTTCTTATTTTGTCAATGATGAAATTAGATTTTATTATATACACTACAACTGGCTCATTAGTCTAGTGGCTAGAGTGTTCACCAATGGTCCAGGAGACCTGGGTTCATACCAAAGACTTTAAAAATGGTACTTGATACCTCCCTCAGCAGTGTAAGGTACATATCAAGGGAAAAGTGGAGCAATCCACGGAAAGGAGTAGCACACTCCCTTACACCTCGGTGTAGTAGCTATTGAAGAGGGAGCCTTCTGGTCGCACTCGACTATGGTCACTAACTTTACTTACGTATATACACAACCAATCAAAAGTTTGGAACTACATTGATTTTTTCTTTAAACTTAAAAACTGAATAAAGTTTCACATCTTTAAAAAAATTAATTAATTTTTTTCTATGTTTGCATCCAATAATGCAATGATTTAAATCAAAATGAATATGAAATCATCATATTTTAAATTATTGCAAAATTGATATTTTTTTTATCCACCATTTGCACTTATTACTGCTGAGCAAATTCTTAGCCTCTTTTCTCGGGACTTGTAAAAGCATGTTTATGGAAGTGTTTCTCAAGCAGTGCGTAATCAACTCTTGCTTATTCTTGGGCAGTTCACTTTGAACTTTATGATCAATTGTAAAATTAGCCTTTATCATAAAGTTTGAGAAACAATTAAGAATGGTCCCAAACTTTTGGTCTGTAGTTTAGTGGTAGTAAGTAAGTAAAGTTGTCTCCCTTTAGTTGAGGGCGACCAGAAGGCTCCCTTTTCAATAGCTACTACACCGAGGCATAAGGGAGAGCACTACTCCTTTCCCTAGATTGCTCCACATTACCCTTGATATGTACCTAATATTGCTGAGTGTTAAGCAAAGAGGTATCAAGTACCATTTTTAAAGTCTTCAGTATGACACGACCTGAAGGCTCCCTTTTCAATAGCTACTACAATAGCTACTACAATAGCTACAATAGCTTTTCAATAGCTACTACACCGAGGCATAGGGGAGGGCGCTACTCTTTTCCCTAGATTGCGCCACATTAACCTTGATATGTACCTTATATTGCTGAGTGTTAAGCAAAGAGGTATCAAGTACCATTTTTAAAGTCTTCCGTATGACACGACCTGGGATTGAACACAGGTCTCCCAGACCATTGGCAAACACTCTACCCACTAGACCAATAAAGTTTAAATTGGTTATTTTTATTCATAAAAATATACATATTCTAGATATAGATCAATAAGCTTGCAGGAAAGTCACTATTGTGTAGTTCTTAGTATTTATTAATTTATTTTAAATTCAAAAGATATAATAAAAATATCCTTCTGAATGACATTAGTAAGTGCTTATTAAAGTGTATGCTGTAATGAATTGATTACAATGTTACTATCCAAGCTTAAATCAAATAATTTGGGGTCACAAGAAAGTGAAAATTTTAATGGTAGTTTATCATTTGATATTATCTTGTATAGATGATTGACTATAGTTTGAATCAATACTCTTTAAAGAAGGGGCAATGAATTAAGAATTGCTGATTGTCCTCAATGGAAAGTTTGCAATTAGAATTGTCGAATAAAGAAATGTAAATAATAATTTTAGTAAAAAATATAAGGACAATGTTTTAATCATTCCCATATATGAAACAATTTATTATATATTTAATCAACTGTATCATTTTTCCTTTTTGATAAGTGTCAATTCTCATTATCTCTCATTATTTGATTAACGAAAGATAAAATTACAAAACCCTGATTATGTATTTTCATTTATTCAAGATGAAGGGTACAGCTATGTAGATAAAAAAAATGTACTCTTAAGACTGTTTTCTTTCAATGCAGAACTTTATTTGCATTGTACTGTATTTTCCTTCAAACTTGTTCTCTTTTACTGCAAAACTCACTTTCTGTCAGAATATATTTCTCACCAAATCTTCCCTCTAACCAACCATGTTTTGCTTTGAATGTATCTTGTGTTCCAAAAAAACTGCTTCTAGCAAAAGATTTCAAAAGACTTTGCATAATTGTGTTGCTGATGATTGATTGTACATCTTGAATCAAAACTTCAGAGTATATAATGTTGTCAACAACAGAAGACAACATTGCACATACTGAAGCTTCCATTCAAAATAAAAATAAGATATATATATATATATATATATATATATATATATATATATATATATATATATATATATATATAAGCTCTATCATTGATATTGAGCACTCTTTAATAATACTGCAAAGTTTAGTCTACCATTATCTCACCAAGTGAATTCGTGATAAGCATAAACCTCTACTATATATATATATATATATATATATCACTGAAAAGTTCATAAGCTGATTGAAATAGTCTCATGGAATATGACCAAATGAGGTTTATTTTTCAACAGAAGCCCCTTGCAGTCAACATGCTTTCCATCAGTGTTGCAGTGCTTGGATTTCATTGGTCAAAAAAGTCATCAACAGCAGATATGACATCATTATATGAACATTTCAGACCACCCTCATATACACACACACACACACGCATACACACATATATATATATATATATATATAGTGTATTCAATAAGTTTCCAGACTTTTTTTGTACAGGTATTTAAAATTGTCGTAAACTCTTGAAAATTCAGTATATTATTGCTATACATCTTATGAGATGACTGACCAATTTCTATGATCTCAGGTTCAAATGAATAGCTACAGCAGGAATTGGAATACACCCTACTAAAGTCTGATTGTCACAGCTCGTGAATTTCAAAAATGCAATCTGGACATGAGGACACTTTAGAAGAACGATATGCAATAAAATTCTGTTTTAAACTTGGTAAAAAGGCCACAGAAACATATGGAATGCTTCAGACTGCTTTTGGAGCATCTTGCATGAATCGAGCATCAGTTTTTGAGTGGCACAAGAGATTCAAGGAAGCCAGGTAGTCTGTGAGGGATGATGAGTGGTGTGGGAGGAGTAAGGGAGTCAATACACCAGAGTTGATTGGCCAAAGGGTTAGGGTTAGGGTTACTATGTTGATGTTTTAAAGGAGTTCAGGAAGAGATTGCGTCGGAAGAGGCCAGCACTCTTCAAATCGGGTCAGTGGCATTTGCACTAGGACAATGCACCAGTCCACAACCCCAGCCTTTTCGCAGACTATTTGACCAAGATGGGTATCAAGACAGTTCCTTACTGTCCCTATAGTCCAGACCTTGCTCCTTGTGACTTTTGGTTATTCCCTAAGCTCGCAGGCTGTCGTCATGAGACAATTGAGGAGATGAAAGAGGCTGTGACAAAAGTCATTGACACGATCACACAAGAGAACTTCCATGGAGCCTTCCAGAAGTTGTTGGAATGGTACAACAAGTGCATTGCAGCTGGAGGAGATTACTTCGAAGGAGACTAGAGTTTCATGTATGTACTATCAATAAAAGTGCCCATACGAAAAAATCTGGAAACTTATTTAAATCCTCGTATATATATACACATACACAATACTTTGAACTATAAAATAGAATAAATTATTCTATTCTATAGCTGAAAATAAAATGACATTGCTCTTTGTTGTTGTGCATAGAGCCATGTAAAGATTCTATTGATAAAAAACACTTTCAGAATTAAATATTAAACATTGTATATATACACCACCACTCAAAAGCATTTGGCGACCCTCAAAAATTTTCATTTCACATCCTAAAAAAATTCAGGTGTTCTGCTAATCCCAATATAAGCAAAAATGTTCTCAATCTTTCTTCTGAACTGTTGTCCAACTTAGAGCTCACTATTTTATTTCATGGTTTGGTTTACTATATCCCCTCTTCACCTACCAAACGGGAGGAGATTTAATCAGAGTTTGAAGTTCTTTTTGTCCACATTAAAAGACTTCACCCTGTTTCTTCAACTCATTTGGGGGATTTTAAATCTCAGTTGAATGACTTAGCTCATTCATATGTAGGTACTCCGGTTTCTTATTCCGAATTTAAATAGCATAGGGAGCAATTTTATACCCTAAAGTCACTTAGGAATAATTAATCCTTAGTCATTGCTGTAATGTCTAAAGCCCTGCTCGCAGGTAACAAAAAAAAAAAAAAAAAAAGAACGGAACACAAAGAGGTGTTAACAGCTCGCTGCCGGAGGTAGGACTGACTTATTCCCCGGCAAAATACTTTATTTACATTATTTACAAGTGCTGCTGTTTTGCTCATACTCAACAGTTACTTCCTTTTCCGGATAGGTCAAGGGAGATATATGCTTGTTACGTAGTTTGGGGGTACTTCCCTTTGACTGGAATATTACACCCTTCTCCTTCTTGATAAAATGCATTGTCCACGTAAGTGTATTTTTATTTATTTATTTATTTTTTTGTTGATATATTTTTTACTATCCGACAAAGTCCTTGAGTTTGGTTGGGGGCCGCCTTTTCTGTTGTGGATTACGTCTTGGTGATGGTGGTGGGTTGTGTGTTGGTGTTGTGGGTATTTCATGAGATTCTTGTTGGGGTGTGGGTTGTATTCAGAGTCAGACTCAGACTCTGAGTCCTCTTCTTCTTTATGAGAAGCATTCAAACCAACTCGCTTAAAAAGAGAGGAGTTTCTGGTGATTTGGTGGTCTCCTCTTTGCACTGTTACCATACTACCCTTCTTTTTCGTGACTGTGTATTGTTTAGGGTTGTATGGTGGAGACATTTTGTTCTGTCTCTTCTGCTTGATCAGGACTTGGTCAACTAGGCTGAGGGGTGAGGGCTTTGTTTTTTGTTTCTGTCTGCATACCAGTTCATTATCTCCTTTCTTTTTGAGTCGTTCCCAGCTATACGGTCATGTGTCAGTATTGGTGCTGGGTTCTTAGGAATATTAGGTAGGCCAATGTTCATTTTCTGCCACTGAAGGCTTCAAAAGGAGATATTTTTGTGGTGCTATGAGGGGTGGCCCTGTATTGCCTTAGAAAATGAGGTAACTGGGTTTTCCAGTTAAACCTTTCCATAGTGGTGGCAAGAATATACCTTTTTAGGGTACGTACAAAGCGTTCGGCTTCTCCATTTGCTTCAAGCCACAAAAGTGTAATCCTTCTGTGCCTAAAACCTGATTGGGTGACAAAGTCTTTAAAATCTTGCCCTTGAAACGGAGGACTATTGTCGGTTTTGACAATCGTGGGATATCCCTGCATGGCAAAGAGGGATGACAACATTTGTTGACAACGAAGGGAGTATTTCAACCTCAGGAAATCGATGACGACTAGCAGATACTCCTCAGATGGGAGGGACCTGCAAAGTCCGGCGAGATTTCAGTCCATGGGGCAGCTGGGAGTGGCGTGGTGCGTATGGGTTCATGGTCGGCATTGGATGTTTTATCCTTTGGATGGCTTCATTTGCCTTCCTCATATCGATGCAAATACGTACACCCTTGTTTTTCTTGGGGACTACCACCACAGGGCTTACCCATGGGGTATGGCCAGTAACCTCCTCAATGACGTCCATTTCTCTGAGGCGTTTTAATTCTGCCTCAACGTCCTTCTTCACGTGGAAAGGTATTCTACGGTGTCGTTGCGTTACTGGGGGAACAGAGGATTCGATGTGGAGGTTGATAATGACTCCAGAAATTTTCGCCATTTTGCCGTCAAACAGTGAAAGAAATTTGTCCGGAATGGGGACCGACACGTGGAATGTAAAGTTAAATGTTACCATGCCTAGTGCTTCGGCGGAGTGGGCGCTAAGCAAATTCTGCTGTCGAAGTAGGGGGCTTTCATCGTCAACCACGAGTATCTTGGCTCTGCAGTATTTTCCTTGGAATTTTATCGTGATATCAATAAATCCTCGGACAAGTATCGCCTGTTGGGATCTGTTGGCAAATAATCAAGTTGTCATGCGGTATATAGCTGGTCTGTGTTTTAAACCGTTATGCACGCGTCCAGAAATTATGTTGACACTAGCGCCAGTTTCTAGAACGAATGTTATGGGGAATCGTTTATGAGAGCGGTGACTTGAGGTGTCTTTGTCGACGTGGGAGGTATAATCATGAATACAGACTCGTCACTCGACGTAGAAGGGAATACAGAAGAATGGGTAAAGCAAATCTGTCTTACCGGCTCGTAGTTACATCCTCTAGCAAAATGGTTCGTCTTATAGCAGTTTCTACTCTCCTGACCTCGGGCTGGACAAATAGGATGTGTTGAAGAGTATCCACAATAGTGACAGGTCTTTTTGCCATCTTTTTTGTATCCCCAACGTGCTTGGGGCTTCGAGGTAACGCGGCAGCTGTCATGTTGCTGGTATCTGGAATGGCCGTTACTGGAGTTGGTGGTACCTTTACTACTGCTGCGGTTGTTATTCATGTGTGTACGTCGCTTGTCGTTTTCATTTCTGTTGTAAGACGACAGAGCGTGAATTCCTTTTTGTTCCATCCCTGTAGCACACATATTAGCTAATCCTATGGCTCTGGCTGGGTCTAGAACCTGTTTTAGGGAGGAATTTTCTCTCGGCGCCTTTCTTCTGAGTTTAGAAGACAAGCATCCTTGTAGAATTTGGGCCAGAATTTCTCGGTTGGCGTTTTCAAAATCTCACGTGGAAGCCAGAGTTCGTAGCCTTGCGTGGTAGGCGTCTAAATTTTCATCCGGGTTTTACAGGGCTCGTCGAAATTTGAAAATTTCGTATGACGTATTCTTTTGGGGCGTGAAGTGGTCTGGTAGCGACTTTTTCGTCGTTTCATACTCATTAGATATTGTAGAACCATCATCTGTTGTAGAAGTGTCGCTTTCAGTTTTTTGTCGCTGTTAATGTTCAGGACAGCAAAGAGGTGTTAAAAGCTCGCTGCCGGAGGTAGGACTGACTTATTACCCGGCAATATACTTTATTTACATTATTTACAAGTGCCGCTCAACAGTTACTTCCTTTTCCGGATAGGTCAAGGGAGATATATGCTTGTGACGTAGCTTGGGGGTTACTTCACTTTGACTGGAATATTACAATAACCAGACCTGATAAAGACTCTGGGGTAATCAGTTTGTTTACCAAAACTACGTTGACAAAATGATGACCATCTTAGGGGACACCACGAAATTTAGTAGGCTCGGTCCGGTCAATACACACGACTATACCGTACGCATTGAGACAAAATTCCAAAAGAACCTTGTCAAATGGGTCAAGAGTGGACTTCTTCCTTCCACCATTTCTGAATTAATTACACCTTTTGGTTCTATTTGCTCCTGTCACTGTGGATTGCCTAAAACTCATAAGGACGCTGTTCCATTGAATCCTATTCTCTCTATGATAGGTTCTTCCCAGCACTAGGTTGCTAAATGGTTTACTACCATTTTGCAAACTATATTGGATTGCTATAGCATCTACTGTATTAAGGTCTCCTTTGATTTTTCCAGTTTTATAAAAGGATGTTCCTTGACCAATAAGTTTAGGTGTTCTTTTGAAATCTGTAGTCTATTTACCTGCGTACTTCTTCTTGAGACTATCGATGTTTGTACTGATTTACTATATAGTAGTCATTGGTCCCCCCCCCTTCAGATTCCTGAGAACATATTCAGTGAGTTAATGATATTTGCGATAATGTCTGTAGAATTTAGTTTCGACAATATTATGTACTGACAGATTGATGAAGTCACGATGGGGACCTGCTTTGGTTAATATTTTTGTGGGGTTTCATGTGTAGAAATTTTGTTAAGGAACTGGTGATCCTGTTTCACCGAACAGCAGCAGCCCCTTGGGGTCACGTAGCGTCCATTATAAAAAAAAAAGAGCTCCACTGGAGATTCTTCCTCTATTTTCCACTCCCACCGCTGTTAACAACAGGTCCATTCGTAGCAGCCCTTGACGGCAAACGTATTTGGTACCTTCTTCCACCAGCCAGGAGCCAAGAGCGACGAACGCACGTGCTAAGTTAAAAGGAACAGGACACACAGCTAAGTTCCAGCAGGCATTTTATCTGCAAACCTTACCTTACAACCTTCACCTTACCAAACCTTACCACGCCTAACCTTACCTTACCTTACCTTAAACCTTAACCTTATAACTTTACCTTATAACAACCTTACAACTAAACCTTACAAACCTTACAAAACCCTACCATCTATCGGAACTTGAACTCTTTTTTTAACTTTTCCAATTCGTTGTTTGTTCCATTTGGAGTAAAACCCTGTTTATTGTTGTTGTTGTTGTATATAAATTTTGTTGCACTAAAAGTCGTTCGTCTTCCTTTCTTCACAAGCTGTCACAAATTCCCTACTGCTGTTGAAGTACGGTTTATTCTTTTACAAAACGTAGGAATAAACCGGGTTTTTCGGGGCTTATAAAAATCCCCATACATGAAAAGGGATTACTGTCCAGTCTAAATAAGCCAGAAGTATATTTGTGTGATGTTGACGATACATTTTGTCTTTTTAATAATGAGACTGAGGCAAACTTGCTTTTTAACTCCCCTAATTATATCCATCCAGCCCTTAAATTTACACTAGATAAGGAAACTGATTATACGTTGTCCTTTCTAGATGTGTTAGTTCATATGACTCCTTTACGTTATGTCACATCGATATATCGTAAATATACATTTACTGGTCTTTATACTCGGTGGGATTCTTTTTGCCCCATTCAACAAAAAATTAATCTAATTAAGACCCGAACACATAGAGCCTTAAAGATTTGCTCTGAATCTACACTTGATGCAGAGATCAAGTTTATCTATTCGACTTGTAGTGGAAGGGAAAATTCGTATTTTGGTTTGGCGTGCAATTTAATTCGACACTTAATTTCACCCAATCAGGATTACTTATCCTATTCCGCCCGGACCTTTCATTTCCAGCCACCAAATCTTGTAAGCTGCCAAACACACTCTCTTTGGCTGGGGAACGCCGACCAGTGCAGACGTCACATTGGCCGTTCTTCAATAGCGCAGCTTTTTAGCTGGACAATGCCGCCCAGTGCAGACATCTCACTGCGGCTCTAGAATAGCAGCAGCAGCAGCAGCATGGACAAACGAGGGAACCCATCTAATTTATGGATTCCTTACAAGGAATCCCAGTTGAATATAAATTAGATGCATTCAACATGCCTCACACAGGCACAACTTTATGTCACCCCAAAATTGGCTATGTCGTACTGAGCGTAATCCCGCTCTCGACACGCTAGCTCTCAATTCACCTCTAGGCCACTTTAATGGAGACCAACGCACGCCTTCTCTTCACCAGACGGACAAAAACCATGGTGACTCTAAAACACAATCCCTCACACGTCCGACGACACACGCTGCCATCTCAACCTTCTCAACATCTCATAACTCAATTTCGTCTCAATACTCACAACGCTTCACGAGTCTTGCAGCACCAAAAGCAAACCCAATATTCCATGCTGCAAATAAAAACCTATTTCTAAAAACACCTTTCGACCTTCGCCGTCTTACTTCTTCTTCATCATCCTCCTTTTATTTCTCACAAACTTAGCGAGGGCCTTACAACACTCAGCAAGGAAACAACACAACGTAAACACACATACGTTACAACCTATCCTCGCTAACAAACAAACTTTCCCTCGCTACTAACAAATCAACTTCTCCAGCTAAAATCATCCAACAAAAACTCTCGCTAAAGACTCTTTGCAACAAAGGTTTTCCATTGAATGTTGTACAAACAGTTATTTCTTATAAAATAACTTAATCTAACAAAATTAAACAGGCATCAGTAGAAAAGTGCCCTGTTTATTTACATCTTTGGCTGGGTGGAATTAGTGAGAGATTTGCTAAGCAAATCTCACAAACTGTACAGAAGTGTTATTTTTCAGTCAATGTACGTGTGGCCCTTCACACTAAACCCATTTTGACATCTACCCGTAAAGATATTGTTCTCCCTCATCATAATAATTCTATTATTTACTTGTTTAGGTGTAGTTGCGGTTCGTGCTACATAGGAAGAATTAACCAAAGGCTAGATGCTAGAATTGAATAACATGTCCCTATGAAAATACGTAATTATATTGGTGGCCTGACTGATAATCTTAGTGTAGCAGAAAGAAAGAATTTCAAATTATTATTTAGTGCGGGAATTTTTTTGGTCGTTGGAGTTTCGAATTTATATATTTCGTCCAATGAGAATGACTGATGCCATTCTGCCCGGGTTACCTCCCCGGGCAACATAAAAAGCTGTGTATCGCTTCCTCGATCTCTCTTCTCTTCCTCACTTGCTAGCCGCTGGACTGACCAGCCAAAACGAGGAGAGCGCATTCTATCTCTCTTACCCGGGCCGATTCCAGCAGCAGACAGATGGACACCTCAATACGAGAGAGCACATTCAACATTTGGGCCTCTGCTTCCTTTAGGAGACCATTCCTTATCAATTATATCTTTCTCCTAAATCAACTGGACCTCGAAACTTCTGACTGAATGCTAAATTCCTGCTCAACTATTTACAACTGTCCTTCTATTATTACTTACAGCACAAGGGTTCTTTTCGTCTCGAGCCATTATTAAACTTCCCTTTTGAAAACTATCAATATCTTCGTTAACTCATTTGTTCTTCCTTGTAATATAAAAAGAGGCAACAGAACTCAACAACCTCAACTGCCGTTTTTGTATAAATGGTAATATTATCCATATTTACCAACCCCTCCGCTGGGACAGGATATGACACAACGTCAATTTCTAAGCGGAGTTTAACTGGTTTGAATTCAGCGTTTTCCTTCTCCTAGACTAGTTGCCTTACCAAGGCTGAAGAACCTAGTCTGCCCTACTATTTACCCATAGCTGGAGGGAGAATAATTGGATTCATACCTTTTCTAAGGTTATTAGTGCTATGTGAAATGCAATCAGCCAAAATGGTAATATTATCTGCCCTATTAGGAATACATACGGGTCTTCAATTGCAGAACACCTTATGAATAATCATAACTATGCTGGAAAGTTAAGAGAGGACTTTTTCTTTATATTGAGTGAGTCACACTCTTCATTTCACCTGAAAGTATTGGAGACTATTCACGTTTTATCCAGCAGACCGTCTCTCGGTAAAAAGAGGAAATGTCTCCAAGGACTTAATATTATTTCGATATAGTCTCCAATACAATATATATTTTTTCTCTTTCCCATCATAAATATTTCAATATATCTTTTTAAATAATTATTATTCTATATGATATTTTCTTTGAAGACGAAATTGGTCCGCTAGTTTGTCACCTTTTTTATGCTTTTAGTTCCATCATGAATAAAACTTTGGGTCTTTTTATTGTTTTGATAAAATTTTTACCCCCTAAAATATCTTTGTGTGTATGTGTGTGTGTGTGTGTGTGTGTGAATGTATTTATAAAGCTTCTGTGTCTTTGTTCAGATCTAAGTTCTATATAAAATTGTATCACCAAAACAACCACTTCTTCCTGCATCTAATAAGTGTCTAAGCACCCTACTGTATAACTTGACAAAAGTAATTGGGCAAGCTAACTTGCTTTTAAAATAAAGTATTGGATAAAAAGAAAATAGACTGTGAAAAAAAACTAGACTTTTTTTTTATTAGAGTCACAAATCTTAATGAATCTTCAATGTCTTAGACACACATAAGTCATGGTTATTTTCTTTGATTATTGTTGTCAAAGATCTCTTAGTTGTAGCAAAGAAAATTTTCAGAAATATCAAAAAATAGGAAATTTCTTAGAAGTTTCTTTTTCTTGATTTTATATCTTAATTTGTAACTTATCTCCCCAGCTATGGGTTAAATACCACTGCAGTTCTTCTACAAGGATAGATTTGGCATTAAATAACCCATATGGGTTGATAAGCCATTAAACAAGGACACCAAACCAAGAAACCAAATTTGTGATTAGCCCTTTACTATTGGTTTGTAAGCAGTTGTCTTAGTTTGAAAAAAAGTCAAAGTGAAGCAAACTATGTTTGTGGACTGTCACTTCATGATATTGCAAAGAAACTGAACCATCATCATTTATCAATTGATGTTTTCCTTAAAAATTATAAGAAAACTGGAAATTATCAAAAAGAAGGTTGTAGCTACATCTGAAGACACAAAAATTGTAAAGCTACAAAGTGTACACAACTCGACTTACTAAAAAAAATTATGTCGGCTGTCTGAGTTTTCTTTTTATACAATACAATAGCTTTAGCAAAACGAAAACAGTTTATAAAAATGTTAAGATTGAAAATAAATAACTATATCTTATTCATTTTCAATCTAATTTTTTCATTTTTTTTTTTTTTTTTTTTTTTTTGTAAATCAGTTGTTTTGTCAATAACATTTATAATCATTCTTGGCTTCAATAAAAGATCAAGATTGAACTGGCAACATTAACTTTATAATAAATTACTAATTTTTTCCCCTAAAAAATAAGGCAAATATATATATCTACCATTATTAGAAATACACCTATTCAATTAAAGGGCGCTGGGTGGTGTCATCAGTTATGTTTTTGGTTGGATCGTTGGGGGATTTCAGGTCTTTCAGGATCCAAAAGTAAGCGATGTTATATACAAGCGTGTAGTTGCAAGAAAAATAAGACTGACGAGATTTAGTTTATTTTGTTTATTAAATAAATAAAATAAACAAGCAGATGAAATATCTGGTCAGCTGGCGGGGGGTTGTCTATTCGGCGACGAGTAGTTGCTTTGATCTGGTCGGACGGTGTTATCGGGTGACGCTCTCGTGACGGCCGGCAATTCAACTGGCGTGTGACCTCTGTTTGGCCTATTTATATGTTCTCAACTTCAAACACCGGCTCCAGAAAATACTACTTGTGGAAAAAATATGATTGGTCGAAAAATAGACTTTTTTTTATAACTGAGAATTTTCTGGGAATTTTGGATAGACTATGTGCTGAGCCTATGTGCAGAAGCCATGATTTTCTCAGTTAGACACTGGCCGTTGTTGGGTCAACATCCACTAGCTGTTATTTTCTTCTACAGGGTCGATGTCTGTGGGTCTGTGTTTTGTGTGTTTTAGTAGTTCGGTGTGTGAAGAGTTAAGTGGGTGAATCAGAAGAGATTTGATGTATTTTACAATAACATCGACAAAACCAAATTTTCAAATTTTCCATTCAATATTTTTTTTGTAAGGTTATATCTATTTTTCTTAGGTGTTGCTATCAAGTTATTTTTAAGTGCAAGTTCGATTGCTAGGCATAACGGAAGGAAATGGATTCCGTGATTCGTTTTCCCTACCGACTCTCCTCTTCACGTTATTATGTGTCCTCGTCACTTTTCTTCTCTCTCTCTCTCTCTCTCTCTCTCTCTCTCTCTCTCTCTGTCAAACTGGCGGTCGGCAGAAAACAAAAAAAGATGACTTTGCTACTGGCATTGCTCCTTTTATGCAACAAAATTTGCATGCGACGCAAATCTCGTCTCGCCAGAAACGAGACAGGTATTCTCTAAGGTATTCGCTTCTGATCCTCTCAGCGAGCGGCGTGGCTGGACGACGGAGGAGATTCGCTCTCATTGGAATTGGGCGCCAGGATCGAGTTTCTTGAACAACTCTGAGTTCTCGCTCACCTGGCGACTTGTTCGAAATGCGTTACCCCTTGTCGGCTTGAACTACAAAGCGGGCCTGGCAGACATGCCCGATTGCGCTCGCTGCGGCAGTGGCTTGGAAGAAACGGCTGAGCACGCCTTCTACTACTGCGAGCGAGTTCGCCCGTTTTGGGATCACGTCGGCGAGTGGACGGCTCGCATCGAACCCAAACAGCTCGTGCTGCTCGACGTTGGTTACGTCGTGGACAACGTTCTTCCTCCGTATCAGGGTGAGAAGCTTGTGGTGTTTCTCGCGATCCTAGCTGTAGCTAGAATGGTGATTTGGACGACGCGAAACAAGGGATTGTATGACGATGCAAACTTTTCTCATCGTGATCTGGTTTTGTATTTTCGGCATCAGCTGAGGGTCAAAATCAGATGCGATAGAAAACGCTTGGATCGCATAACATTCAGCAAAAGGTGGGTGAATGCCGCGAGGCTGGTCGTGCGAAAGGGGGCAACGTTGGAGTCATCCTTCCCTCCTCTGCCGGCTCATGGCGTCTACGGTACGGGTCCTTAGGGACCCCACCCCTGGTGAGTAGAACTGTTCCCTTTTTCTTTTGGTACCCAGGTACCTAGTTAGCAGTATGTTTGTGAGTCATTGTCCCCGTCATCTAGCCGTTAGTTGTCAAGATCTTCCCCATCCCCATTATTTTTTAACCTCAACCCGTATCCCAGTCCACGTTTACTGAAGATCTTGAACACTCATATGTATAAAAATCATATCACCTACTTGTATCAACCCATACCGCGCCCGACCCTTTATTTCTTTTACCCCTGTAGATTAGGATTCCTGTCCCACCTAGGGTAGGTCCGGCTTGTTTTCGGTCCTTTCGCCCCGGAAAACAGTCGGCCTCCAATTTTATAGACGGGGGGATGGGAGGGTAACCAAACGGGGGATTTTTTCCTTTGTTTTGTATATATTTCGGGGTTTTTCTCCCATTCCCATCACATTCATTGTAAATAAATCATACTTGTAAATAAAATCATTCATTAATCTCGGGATTTTAAGTAGGACTTCTTCATAGAGCAAATGTGGTATTTTGGTGACTGCTGCGCATATGGCGATGGATGAATGGTTATATATTGTACTGCTGAATGGGTCGGCGAATGTGGCTAGCTAGGTCCCTTAGAACATATAGAAAAGCATGACCGCTCCTTTCCCCTCCCCCCAAAACTTGAGGCCTTGTGCCTACCATTTATTTTAAATGGAAATAAAGACAGGTATTCTCTAAGTTCCTCCTTCAAAAGCGGCCGAGTTTGTTTTTTTACCGCTGGCACTCTACACGCATTACCAGACGCCAGTCTGAACTAATTTTTGCCTTTTTTTTTTTCACTCATCTCTTCCCAGTTTTCAGCCACAGTTTCCTTTTCTTCTCATCAGACTTGACTCATTTCTATAATCTTCAACAACAACAACAACAGTAAACAACCTCCTTCAGAATTTTACCATCTTTCCTCCTAGTTGCCTAAAGTAACTATGAAGGAAGAAAACAACACACAGAAAGACCTCTTTCAAAATGACTTGGAAGCCTGCCCTAAAGAGTCGAAAGAGCTGGTAGCAGGACCCTCCACATCATCATCTGAATGGCTTACGCTACCGGCTACTCAAATATCCAAGGAATCCTCGCTCCCGGCCAGTTCCATCCAACCAAGACAAAGGAAACCAGCCAGGCCAGCAACATTAGTCTCCTGGGCCATCAAAAAAAAAAAATCACCGGAACATCTGTAAAGGACAGAGTTGGGAAGTACACTCCTTACTTCAAGGGTACGGAGATACATTCTGGAACTAGTTGCCGAAACAGAACCAAAGACCCTGTCCTACATAACCGACATAAGAACAAGATCAGCTGGAATAAAAAGGAAAATCTTCGAGGAGCTATTAAGATCCGCAAGCATCCCATGCCGGTATTTCTGCCGGCGAAGTTTCGCTACTCGGGATGTCCTGATGTTCTCGGAGGAGCTAGCTGTGAAGCTGGCTGGGGGTAATGTCACAACAAAACATTTCCGGTTCCAGCCTGAGTACAAAGGCACCAGGTGAATTAGAGTTACTATGTGCAGCGTCCCGATTCAGTTTAACGGAGATGTTCTCGCCGCATACATGAGTGCCTATGGAAGCGTCGAGGAAGTGACAGCAGTACACTCGGCAGACAGGACGGCACACGGCGACTTCGTCCTGAACATTTGTCTTAACAAGGAGGGCTTCAAGGACATCACTCATATGTTAACATTCAGGGACCAGCAAATAATGGTGACCGTGGAGGGCAGAAGGCCACTTTGCTGGTCCTGCATACAATTTGGCCATTTGTCGAGAGTCTGCCTTCAAAAGTTAAACATTAACAGAAACAACAGCACCAACATGAACAGCAACATCATCGATACCAAAACTATCTGCCCAACGTCAAATTCTGCTCCGGTACAGGGGAATCACCCAAACAAACCAGAAGAAGGGGGGACCCAGGTGACTAGAAAGCGAAAAGAACCCCAATAGCAGAACCAAAAGCAACAACAATAGAAATAACAACAATAAAAAGAAACAATAACAACAACAACAACAACATCAGAACCAGAACCCACCGAATAAGCAACTTTTATGCCTTCATCTCAACCAACAACATCCACCAAGAAACCAAGAAAAAAAGAAAAACAAGAAAAAGAATACGGACAGAGAACAGCCTGAAGAGATGGAGACATCCACAAATTTGAAGAGGTGGAGAGACTGCAGGAAGACAAAAACCAAAAAAAAAAAAAAACGTTGTACTCAACCTAATGTCTCCAAGGAAAAAGAAACTGAACCAGCACCAACAGTCGTGCCACAGCAGCCCCCAGCACAATCTCCAAGACAAGAACTGATACCGCAACCAACCCCTTGAAAAATCCCCACAAAAACAAGCCCAACAAACCACTCATCAAACCCCCAACAGTCCCCTCAGCATGAAATTCCTCCACTCTCCCTTCTCTCTCACCTCCCAGGCTATTCTCTACGTCCAGATATTTAAACAGACTCCCCACTGACAACCAAGTTCATCCTCCAAATCAGCCACATTCCAAGCCCTCCAAAGGGCTAAATCAGCATCCAACCGGGAAAACAGCCAGGAATTTTTAGTGTTAGCTTCGTGCTCTGCAGAAGCTGAAGAACTATCCGCGAACTTTCAGCTCTGCAAACCACTTAAGTCACTCCTGGACTTTAAAAATGTATCAGAAAAAAATGTTTCAAATCAATATTTGTTCCGGGGTGCACCCATAGTGACCACCTTTGTTCGCTCGGCTGGGAGCCACACGAAAGGTGTGTAGAGTCTCATTGAGAAGGCCAGTTGAGCGGACATAAGGCTGGCGGAGATGGAGCACCCCTTTCTCAAAAAACATTATTCTTTTGTTCAGAGTGGGTCCCTGTTTAAGTTCACCCATCATTTTATAGGGCCCTAAAATTGAAGCACTTCCTAGACATCGGAGGCGTGTCTAGAGACGGCCGAGTGACAAATGAACTCGGCAATCGATCCCTGATGTATGCAGTCGGCGTCCTCACCCCAGAGGATTTCCGCGCCGTAGTCGACAGTGAGTAAGGTAAGTGGGTTTGATGGCTCTAAACCTTGCCACGCTGAATTCGAGGGGACTGAGGGATCCAAGTAAGTGTGCGCGTTTGCTTGGTGAACTCTAGAACCTCAGTGTGAATGTTGGTGCAGGGCAAGAGACTCACTTCACTTGCGCTGCAGACTGTCATGTGCTGGAGGATGACTACGTTGTCCTTTCGGCATACGACAGCCGTTGCAGCGTTGGGATCTTTTTACTAATTGGACGCAGCCTTAATGCTAATGTAAATCTTGTTCTTGCAGATGACAGGGACCAGTTGGTTGTAGCCGATGTATCCGTTAAAAGTTTCGAGTTCCGGGTGGCTGTAGTTTACGCGCCCAATATTGCTGCAGAGAGGGTTTCCTTTTTTCGGCGGTTAGCACCGTTCCTCGACGATCCGGAACGGATAGTTTTAGTGGGTGATTGGAATGCGATCCTTGATCCCAAGATAGATAGGGTCGGATAGGGAGCTAGAGGGTCAGGAAGGTGTGAAAGAAATCTGCTCAATTTTATGGCTCGCCGTGACTTGGTCGATAGGTTTCGTCTGGATCACACAAGGAGGGAGATGAAGACGTAGCTAGATAGTTCGCCCTCTATCCGTGCTAGATCCTCTCTGGACAGAGTGTTAGAAGAGCTGACACTGATTTTTTTAAGCGTCCCAAGTTCCACTATGTAGCACAGACCGACCATAGGCTTGTTTGGGTCGGCCTGCAATTAGCTGATAGGCCTAGTCTAGCCGGCTACTGGAAGTTCAATAGCTCCTTACTAGAGATACGGGACTTCCGGGACCAGCTGGAATCCCTAGTTCAGCGGGTATTAGTGGGGGCGGTTACCGGGAATAAGTGGTTGGGAACTCTTAAATATAGGATTAGAGATTTCGCCATCAAATACAGTCGCCAGCTCAACTTAGATAGGACCAAGGTGGTAAAATCTTTTGAAGATAAGCTATCCCAGGTGGTGGAAGAGGTGGATTCCCTTGCCGTAGATTTAGCGAGACGGGACCTTGAGCGTGAAGCTAGCGAGCGCTACAACAGATACGTTGTTAGATCTAGGTTAAAAAGAGTTCCCTACGAAGCCGTGAAATGCAACGCATTTGCCTGTGAGGAAGAAGTACGAAGGCATATCGAATCGGTCAAGTCCCCGGACGAGCGCGTGCTCGAGTCAAATCGTGAGATGAGCGACGCCTTTCAGGTGCACTTTAGTGATCGCTTTGCTCGCTGTCCTGACCTCCCGGTTTAGGAGTTTCGTAGCTATTTAGTCGACTTTAATCAATTTAAGACAACTTTCACTTGGTGCGCGAGATCCTAGAGGGGTTAGAAGACGGCACCGAAGCCACGCTGTTCAATTTAGATCAGTCCAAAGCATTCGATAGGGTTGACTTTCGGTTCTTGGCGACTGTTTTGGAGACCACCGGATTCCAACCGGAGTTCCTCAAATGGATTAACATGATGTACCACAACCTGCAGGTGGTGATGCAGGTGAACGGGAAGCGCTCGGAAGCGTTCGCGATCGAGCAGTCGGTCCGGCAGGGTTGCCTCCCGTTTCCTTTTCTCTATGTTCTCGTTTTGGAGCCCCTGCTTCGGAAGCTTAGGGATGAGAAGGCAAGTCTGGTCCTGCGCGGCATTCCTTTTGCTGGTCCTCTTTCAGCAAAGGTATCCGCGTACGCCGATGATATCACTGTCTTTATGTCCCACCGTTTGGAGAAAAAAACTGTTAAGAAGGCTGCTGCAGATAGCAGGGGCCAAGATCAACTTTGATAAAAGCGAAGGTTTGCAGCTAGGTGCCTGGAGGGGTGGCATTCCTCTGCCAGGGTCTTTCCGCTGGAGTGACGGACCAATCTGCATCCTCAGAGTGGGGTTCGGGCCCGGACTCCAACTGGAGCGAAATTGGTCGGAGGGACAAGCCAAGGTACTATTTACCAACCCCTCCGCTCGGGCAGGATATGACACAAGGTCAATTTTTAAGCGGAGTTTAACAGGTTTGAATTCAGAGTTTTCCTTCTCCTAGACTAGTTGCTTAACCAAGGCTGAAGAACCTAGTCTGTCCTACTATTTACCCATAGCTGGAGGGAGAATATTTGGATTCATACCTTTCCCAAGGGTATTAGTGCTATGTGAAATGCAATCAGTCTTGTCCAGGATTTGAACTCGTATCGCCGTGTTCATTTCCTACGGCGATAACGACTACACCACGGGCACCTCCAAGGTAGACGCCCGTGTACATCTTCCCCTTGATCCTTTACCGTTTGTCTGTACTTCCTCTGCCAAAGAACTATAGTTTCACAGGGCAAGCTGTGTTGCCGTTTGCTATCTGACTTCTTTCTGGGGTTATTCTATTTTTACCCCACGTTGGCTTACTGGTGTAACTCCTTGGATAAGAAGGCCGTAAAAGAATTATATGAAAGAAGATAGTAACAGACAAGAGACGAAGACGTTTTTTTTTTTAAATATTTTTCTTTTATTCCCGGGTTCAATAACCATTCAATGGGTGAGGAAATTCTCCCTGAATACAATTGAAATGGTTGAATCTCCCAGTCAAGGTGTTAAAAATGCGTTAGTAGTTTCTTGGGTATATATGTATCCTTATTCGGTATTCAAAGCTTTAACAATGTGTTCGGTATATAAATCTTTAGCGATGTGTTAGTCACTTTTGGTAGTTCGTCTAAATCTGGTGATTTAGTCATGGGTTGGTAGTGAAAGAGACGACTACTACCAGTGGAAGGGTTAGCCAATGCATCGTCTAAAAGACGAACGGATGGCGTCCTCCACCAGTTAGCAAGGTGTTGGTACTCCGCTGATCGCTGCTGAAAAGAGAGTGAGCTTCCTCCTTTTGTCGGGACGGTCCCTTTTCTTTGCACGTGCGTCGCCCCTATTTCTATCAGAGGCCTCTGGGAGTTTCTGCATATCTTAATAATTATTTTAATTCAATTTAAATTTTTTTAAATTTATTTATTCCCTACAGAACCATTGGCTGGTGTTTCAACGATCTCTCTCCAAATTACTTTGGAGAGGCCGAAGGCCGATGGTCCATTGACAGGTGACCTTTCTTGGTCTCGAAAGGAGCTGTATCGGGAACTAGTGATGGGCTCTGCTTTCAATCCTCTCGTGGATTGGCTTGGCTAGTCGATGGACCTCACCCTAGGTAAGTAGGATTGCTTGTCCCCCTTTTTCCCTCGTTAGCAGTATGTTGTGAATCATTGTCCCTGTCATTTAGTTGTTAGTCTCCAAGATTTTCTCCGCCTCCATTCTTTATTGTCCCTCAACACTCGATTCAGCCCTATTTTTTTTTTTTTTTGAAGAACTTGGAATTCATAACTATATTCTCATTCTTGTGACCTATACAAATCTCCCACACCACGCTCTATCCTACGTTTATTTTGTCCCATTAGCTTAGTTTCCCTTCCCCACGAGGGAAGGTCCTGCTTGTTTTCGGTCCACTCGAAGACCAGAAAACAGTCGGCCTCCATTTCATAGATGAGGGGATGGGAGGAAAACTAAACCAGTGTTTATTTTGTTCTATTTTTACTTTTTTTTTTTTTCGAAGTTTTTCCCCCATACCCATCATTTTCATAAATTGTGTATAAACCATACTTTGTAAATAAAATTCGTACAATATACATCCGGGGTTTTTAAGTAGGATTCTTCTCATAGAGTAAATGCGGTATTTTAGTGGTTGCAGCATGCATGGTGAAGGATAAATGATCTCTTGTACTATTGAATGGGTCGGCGAATGTGACTAGTTAGGAACCTTTAGTTACATAGACAGGCATGACTGCTCCCCTTCCCCTCACTCCAAAATTTGGAGCTTTGTGCTTCTCAAAATTGTGAAATTTTGGAAATAAAGCCGGCACTCTACACGCAAGACACGTCGAACTGGGGTAAGTCGTTTCTCTCTATATTATCACTCTATACGCCAGACAAAATCTGGCTCTCTTTCTGCGCGGCTTTTTAGCTGGGCCGTCTGGCATTCGTGCCGGATGGGTGCTCGAAACCAAGAGCAGACTCGGGGCCGAATGGGCCCCCAACTTCGGCTGGGCAACCTTCGGGTGGGCGAGCTGCACTTTTGTCCCCTTTGTACGGCACTAGACCAAGCGTCTAGTTTGGGCCGTAAACTGGCATACGTGCCCGGACCCACATTTGGGTTCGTGAAACTGCTTGCCTCATCAGGCTCACATTGCACTAGGTGAGCCGATGAGCAGCACTGACAAGCAGGGTTCGAGTCTCGGCTCCTTCCCGACCTTCCCCTCCCCTTTATCCCCACTTTAATTGGCCTTCGGGCTTTTGACCTTGTGTCAAGTCGTGTCTGGTGGGAGGCAGCGACAAATACTGCGAGAACACAGTAGACCTTCATTTTCGTGGCTCAATTCTCGTTCACCGTCACACCCACTCCTGGTCTCATGATCACATATGTAACAATGCGGAAGCAGTCTTTTATTTCGGGTGCTGCTCTGAAGAGGGATTGTCAGAACTTCTTCCTCGAAGGAGCTCTCAGACTAGTCGGTGATTGGGTTTTCAGACGAGTCGCTAGTCTCCTGAGATGCAGGCTCTATCAGTATCTCACTTTCAAACGATTCTCACTCGCTATCACTAACTAATGGGAGGTGCCCGTGGTGTAGTCGTTATCGTCGTAGGAAATGGACATGGCGACACGAGTTCAAATCCTGGACGAGACTGATTGCATTTCACATAGCACTAATACCCTTGGGGAAGGTATGAATCCAATTATTCCCCCTCCAACTATGGGTAAATAGTAGGACAGACTAGGTTCTTCAGCCTTGGTTAGGCAACTAGTCTAGGAGAAGGAAAACTCGGAATTCAAACCTGTTAAACTCCGCTTAAAAATTGACCTTGTGTCATATCCTGCCCGAGCGGAGGGGTTGGGTAAATAGGATTACTAACTAATGGGGTCGTTTCGAGGGCAGGGCAGAGCAGAGATCCTTCACATGATGTGAGATTCAATTGATTGATACAGATTGCTCACTGATGACACCAGTGACTCGTCCCTTTTTGAAGTAGTCAAGGAATGCCAGACGTGCCAGTCCATAGATCCTGCACCAATCAAATGGCAGAAAGGAAAGCTGGGAGTAAGCAGCACTTGGAGTAGGCTGACCAAAGATATAACCCATTACTGCGGCCAACATTTCCTCATCAACTGCGGGCCCTTTAGATTCGCAGTCTGGAGACCATTACTTGGGAAAGTTAAAACCACTTTGATAAAGAATATTGCTTTAAATTAGTGGAATCCATGTCGGAAAGAATTAAAGTTGTTATAAAGCCTTGAGGAGAGGCAACTAAGTATTAATTTATATTTTTCTAGTCAATGAATTCCAAAATATTTTCTTCTGCTTGGCTTGGAACAAATGATACCATTCATTTGAATAATTTAATTTAGTTTGTTTAAGGAATATTTTATGAAACCAGAGAGATCATCTATTTTAATAAAATCTCTTTAATTATCATATTAATAGATTGCATCTATTTTGAGATACTCTGTATTACAGGGTGTCTCAAAATAGATGAAACCCATTAGCATGATAATGATTTATTACTGAGACAAGCACAATGGCAGTCATTTGGAACATGTCCTGTAGAAAATACATTATTTGAGCTGGAGACAACAAATCAATATTTTTTTTTAAATTTTTCAGTTTCCAGGACATGCAATCTTTTTTTGAGTTTCTTGTTTGTTTGTTTGTTTGTTGTTTAATGGCATATCAACCTTCTTGGATTATTTAATGCACAATCCATCTTTGGGACTATTCAACTCTTATCTAGGAGGATAAGGGGCTTCATACCTTTCCCAAGAATATTTGTTTGAAAGTGAACATAATAGGGTGACTGGAGTTTGATCTTGCTTACTATGACTCCACACTCCACTGCTTTAACCATTACACCACAAGGACACCCCCTTAAGTTTTTTTTATCTCAGTAATAAATCATTATCATATTAATACATTGCATCTATTTTGAGACAGTTTTCAATGATTTTTTCTTGTAATGACACAAAATATTTTTTCTCTCTTGTTTGAGGCATTATAATCAAGGATTAATAGTTATTATAATATACTATTTTCAAATCTGAAACTAAAAAGAACACAACATTATTATGAGTAGAGTTATCAACAGTTACGTGGGTCCCATGTATATTGAGACACCAGTATATATACATTTACTGAGTGGGCATAAGTAATAGGGCAGTAACATGTGTCCCATGTATATTGAGACATCAAGTGTGTTGATTCTATAATTTGTGCCAGAAAAAGTCATATTAAGCTTCCAATCTTTATCATGGATATTTACTAATCTTGGCTTTGTATGGCATGAGGCCAAATCAAAGTAGTGGGGTTAGTATTTTCAGGTTGAATTGATGGTGGATTACTTTAAAAATCAGTATGTAAGATCACGGCTTTTACTTGGGCTTGAACTGTGACCACTAACACTATTTATATATATAGTAAAGTTCATCACATTGCCATCTGAAGAATAGGAGGGTGTGTTGGGTAATCTTCTATGTTTGCTTACCTTGAAAAATCAAAATCTGAAATCATTGCTTTTACTTGGGCTTGAACTTTGACTATTGGTGCTTATCAGCTAGCCATCCTGATTATATTAACTCAATGTAAGGTAATGGAAGATAAAAGGGTGAGGTTATTGCATTCAGACAACTGAATGATGGGATGACCTATAAATTATCTCAATGTCTCTTGGGCCAAATGAAAAGAAATTTGAATATGTCACTTGCTTGGATTAAGTAAGCCATTGTTTTTCATGATATGGAGTCCCCTCTACCCAGCAAAGAAATGATATGTTTGGTTACTGGATTGTCACATGATAAGAGAGAGACTAAGTGAGAGAGAAATTTTTCTCTTGGGTCTCTGATTGTTGAATTGGTTTAGTTTCTTTGTTTAATGGCATATAAGCCTTTGTAGGTTATTAAATGCCAAAACCACCCCTGTAGAAGAACAGTAGCAATACTATTTAACCAAGAGCTGGAGTGGGAAGAGGTATTAGTCCAAAAGAGAGTGCAATAGTGTGACTGGAGTTTGAACTTGCTTACTTCAAGACTGCAGTCCAGCAGTTTGACCATTATGCTGCAGTGATTACTCCTCTGATTGTTGCTGCCTAAACTCTTTGATTGAGTAGATATTTCTGCTCACAGGAGTATAATTTCTATTCAGAAATCAAGGAAATAAGAAATGATAGCAATGAAAAGATTCTTCCTCCAGTTCCAAATAATGGTTGAAAACACCTACCCACCATCAGAGCAGGCCTAAACAATGAACCCCAGATAAAGTAGATTAGTAATAAAAAAATCAAAAGTTGTTTGTTTTCTTTTCATCAAGACATAAATTTAACACAAGGGACCCCAAACTTTTCAGTCCAAGAGCTAAAAAGCTTAACTCAAAAAAAGCCTGGAGTCACAATCTTAAAAGGATAAACAAAACAGTTAAATTCTCAAAGTAATAATTTGCCCAGTTGGCTGGGGGTGTAGAATAGACTGATTGCTTCTCTTCAAAGGGTTAAGACACCCCCCCCACAATGAGTGTCCTGATATGACACTAAGCAATCTGATCGTGAAGTTCTAGTAATGCTGGAGCTTTGGGGAATGTGTAGTACCCCTTCATTGCCATCGTTCCCAGGTCCAATCTGCCCCGGAGTAGTAGCACCTGACAGGGTCCTATCTGTTTTTGACATTTAAACTGTGTACTTATGCTAAACTGAATTGTTTGAAATAGAACTGTTTTGACATTTAACTGTGTGTAAGCAAAAAACTATATTTATACTAAATGGAATTGTTTGAAATTTAATTTGGCATTAAATAACCCAAAAAGGGTTGACACACTGTAAAATAAACCAACCAACCAACCAAAGTAATAATCATAATTTATTAATAAGACATCTAATATTGTTAGCAATTACAAAAAGATGCAATATCAGGGTTAAATGAAAAGGTTGACAGAAGAAATTCAACAAGTGATATTTTGACAGTTACAAAAGCAGTATACTCTTGACATATTTTATTCTGAAGAACAACTCTCCACAGTAGTATATAAAATTGATAATTACGTCATTTGACTTATTAGGAACATTGTATAGAATTTATGTTACGTTTGTTTATCGAGAAAGATTTTCAGTTATAAGGAAGAAAAAGAAATAAAAATAAAAATAGAAAGCATAAAAATCAAATTTAAAACAACAAACGCTGATTCACCAATTAAACAGCCAACTTTTTCTTATTATACAAATTTTCCCCTAGGTTTCTGTATTTTGCATTTTTAAACATCCATCGTTGACTTAACACTGCTAATATCACCCCTCATGGTCCTGATGATGGTTCAGTAGAACCGAAACGCTACAGTGTCAACTTCTCAATAAATCTCTCCTTCCACTTGGATGACCTTGTTATCAATTTTTCTACATATTGTTGGATTACAATCCTTTATTTACTTTCCCAGTAGTATATAGTATCAAATATTCACTACTTGCTGGGTGTCAGCAATAAAGTTGGAGAATTATCCAGATGGAAGCACATAGTTCTTATAGAAATTGAGAATGTGGCAAGAATCAAAATCTTCTGCACTCTGTAGGTGGATGAGTTCCATTTGTAGTTGTAATTGTACTTCTTCATATTCAACATGAAAAGGTTAAGAGAACTTTTTGAAAATTAGGAGGATTGTACGGATGGGCTTCAAGTGCTATTGGTTGGGGACTCTTTATTTAACAGATACAAGAAAATCACAACAAATTCTACTTGAGATAAAATAACAACACTGAGCCCGTTTGTGATGTTAATCTCATAAATAACTTAAACACTTGGAAGGAAGAGATCCTGTGGCATCGTAGCTAATGTGCTCAGTTCAAACTCTAATCATTCAATTATTTGGACTCTTGAAAAAGGCATGAACTCTTTATCTCCCCCAGCAATGGGTTGATAGTACCACTACTGTACTTCTTCAAGGATGGCTTTGCCATTAAATAACCCACAAAGGTTGATATGCCTTTAAAACAAAGAAACAAAACCATACGATGATTTGTCTTATAAGATAATAACCTAATGTAGGGGTAGGAACCTTTTGATATCTAAATGTTGAATTGAAATTTATTGTCTCCCAACACAGCTACATTTAATTTTGAATACATATACATCATTATCAACTGGCTCATTGGCCTAGTGGATAGATTGTTCACCAATGGTCCGGGAGACTGGGGTTCAATCCCAGGTAGAGTCATACCAAAGACTTTAAAAATGGTACTTGATACCTCCTTGCTTAACACTCAGCATTATAAGGTATGTATCAAGGGTAAAGTGGAGCAATCCAGGGAAAGGAGTAGTGCCCTTCCCTACACCTTGGTGTAGTAGCTACTGAAAAGCGAGCCTTTGGGTCGCCCTCGACTACAGTCGCCAACTTACTACATAATTATCATCATCTTCAAGGTATGTCAACAGCATGGATTCCTTTGACTCTCTTATTATCCGTCCCTAACAGCCGTTGCTCTTGGTAAGTTCTCTAGATGACATCCAATGTCCTCACAGAGCTGATGATTGTATGTTTTTGAAGTCGGCCAACACTGGTCTGTCCATATGTAGGGGTCCATAGAACAACATTGTTTATGAGTTCATCCTTATTTCTCCAGCTGTACTCAACTTGTATTGTTCCCCTTGGATGGTTTGTGAGATGGAAGTTATATGGCCTTACAGCTAGTTTTGTGGAGTACTGCTTCCAGGATTTATTCAAAACAGTACTCAGCATTCTTGTGTAGTTTCCATCAAGCTTTTTCTCCAAGTGTTTCATTAGAGCCTAAGTGGTGCATCCATACAGTAGTATTGACGTGATGACAGCTTGGAAGAATTCCCATTTAATTTTATCAGAGAGATCAGAGTTCCATATGGTTGATACCTGTCTATGTGTGTGTTGATATCACTTACAACAAAATTTGAAAGTTGAAACTGTTCAAATTTACTTATTATATACTAGTCGAAACTTTGAGATTCTTTTTTTTAAAAATGCATAGAGATATCAGCTTCCAAAATGGAGGTGTGAAATTTCAATTGATCAGCTGCATATACTCCACCCTTGGTCTAGTGAGTCAGTATTGTTTGTACTCTATGTATTTACCTAACCCCTCCACCATGAGTAGGATGTGACACAGGATCATTTTTTAAGCAAAGTATAGCTGGTTTTTGATTTAGAGTTTTCCTTCTCTTAGACTGGTTGCCTTACCAAGCCTAAAGAGCCCAGTCTGTCAGACAACTTACCCATAGCTAGGGGAAGAATAGATGGATTTTTAACTTACTCAACTGCATTGGTGTGAAGTAAAATACAAACAGTTTCATCCAGGATTTGAACTCAGATTGAGGATTCCACTTCCTACAATGATAACTTATGCAAAGCACACCCTCACAAAAAGGGTTGATTAAGTGTATGCATTTACCAACCCCTCTGCACAGGCAGGATATGACACAAAGTCAGTCTTTTAAGCAAAGTCTAACAGGTTTGAATTCAGAGTTTTCCTTCTTTAACACTGGTTGCCATACCAAGGTTAAAGAGCCAAGTCTGTCCTACTATTTATCTATGGCTAAAGAGAATTTTTTTTCATCATAAAACATGTGAAAGCATGTGCGATACTCTGCCCTCATCAGCTGCCAACCAGGTGTGATAACACAGTTTTGGTAACTCAAGGTGGTACTGCCACTCCTGGTACTACCAAGCAGCTTTTGCCAAAATATATATATATATATATATATATATATGCCAGATCAAGTAAAAGGAGAAATTACATTGTATATTCATCTTCATTTTAGTGCAGTTCGTGATTTAAAAAAAAACAAAAAACAAAAAAAAAATCCCTTTAGCCATGGATAAATAGTAGGACAGACTAGGCTCTTTAACCTTGGTATGGCAACCAGTCTGTTCTATTTATCCATGGCTAAAAGAAGAATAGTTTATTCTCCTTTCAGCTATGGATTCATACTCTTACCAAGGGTATTAGTGCTGTGTGAAATGGAAACAGCCTTGCCCAGATTTGAACTTGGGTCACCATGTCCATTTCCAATGACAATAACTATTACAACACAGGTAGCTTATTGATTAAGTTTATGCATTCATCTGGTCATTAAGAGTTCAATCCTTGAAGCTGGTGGTAAAAATTCATATATTTTGGTAGAGTGGTAAAAAACAAAAGCAGTATCACAAGGATGAACAAACTTGAAAGAATTAATGAATCCAAGATATTCTCTCAGCATAGATAATGGAGTGAGAATGATCCATCCTTGTGGATTGAAAAGTTTCAGTTTGAAATTCCCTTCTTGACAAATACGATAGGCATCTGAAAAAAGCCAAGAGGGCATAACGGATGAACCATTATGACTATGTAATAGAATAACTTCTTGTCACCAAACGTAAATATCAATGGGACAGTAGATATATAATGTCATCATCATCATCATTATTATTATAATGTACTGCTAGCATGGATTTCCCTGACCTCTCTTGCCATTTGCCTCTATTGTCCATTGCTCCTGGCAGGTCTTCCAGACTACATCCTGTATCAGTATATAGCTGCTGTAGATAGTTTCTAGCTCGTTGCCCAACACTTGCTCGTCCGTGTGAAAGGGTCCACAGAAGTACATCGCTTATGAGTTTGTCTTTACTTCTCTAGTAGTGTCCCACATGTCTTGTCTAACTTGGATGGTTTTTGAGATGGGTGGTAGGTGGCTGTACAGTTGCCGTTTTGTTTTGTGAGATGAACCTGAATTTTGTCTGGTGCAGGTATCAAAAACACCAGGAGTTGTAAGGTTGACAAAATGTTGCCATACTAGAAGGGAGGAGTGATAGACTGTGACCTCAAAGTCATCATCATCATCATGTTGCGCCATCAGCCCATGTAACACTATATGGGTGGCCCGCCAAGCAGACAATTCCTTTGTCTGGTTTCGCGCCAAAACAGACAAAGGATTTTTGGACCTGAAATCTCGCCGTATCCGGAAGTGGTAAGGGGTCGCGAAAGAGAGTTGGTTGGACAAAGGAGCTGGCAGGGAGTTGGCGACGGGACAGCAGTGAGGAGTTGGCGTGGAACCACGGACAGATGCGGTCGACTCCGGAGACAGTAGCAGAGAAGATAGGGTCCAGCGAAGAAGATTGAGTCAAGATGAGTCAGCATTCCAGTTGCTTTGTGGAATTTTCGCTAGTAACCCACGCTAGCGTTAGTCCATATATGCTATCAGGAATGCAAAGTGTTGCATAACTCTCCTTCTGCTCTTGAGTTAACCCCAAGCATTGTTCGTGTTTGTTCGTTTGTTTTATTTTCTCCTGTCCCCCGATCGTATTCTTGTAGCGGTAAAGAAATGTGCGTTACCCCCCTCGGAACGACTAGTTGATCACCGGCCGGCCAAGAAGCGAATGGTTAGAAGAAAGTTAACGCGTGTGGGGGCGTGAGGGGGGTAACGTTACACACAGATATCCCTGACCCTCTCTCGCCACCCCTCCTTATCATCCATTGCTTCTGGCAGGTCTTCAGGGCTACATCCCATATTGGCACAGAGCTGCTGTATGTAGGTTCGAGCTGGTCGTCCTGCCGTTGCTCGGCCATGTGAAGGGGTCCACTGGAGTACATCTCTTATGAGCTCATTCCAACTTCTGTAGCAGTGTCCTGCATGTCTGGTTCATCTAATTTTGATAGTTTTCATGATGGGTGATAAGTGGCCATACAGCTGCAGCTTTATTGGGTACTGCCTCCAGGACTTGTTCAATATTGCTTGCAGCATTCTTGTGTAGTTGCCGTCAAGCTTTTTCTCCATACATTTAGTTAGCGTCTATGTAGTGCATCCATATAGCAGTATCAACATGACTGCTGCTTGGAAGAAACAGCATTTCATTTTATCAGTTGAGTTCAAACTCCAGTCATTATTACATTCACTTTCAGACTGACACTCTTGAGAAAAGTATTCCCCCAGCTATGGGTAAATAGTACCACTACTACTCTTCTACAAGAATAGCTTTGGAATTAAATAACCCACAAAGGTTGATATGCCATTCAACAAAAGAAACCAAATCAAACCATCTATTATCAAGTTTTAATAACCAATATAATATGATGAGACTTATTTGATATATATCATCATCATCACCATCATACTGATAACACAGATTTCCTTGAATCTCTCTCACCATCCATCCCTATTATCCATCAATCTTGACAGTCCTCCAGACAGTATCCAGAATGCATAGAATTGATAAATATAGATCCTTTCTGATCAGCCAACAATGACGTGTCTAGTTTTAAATGGTAGTTTTTAACTGAAGTCTGAGTAACAGCAAGTCTCCTCAGGTCTCCAGGACTCTTCTAAGTATTAGGTTTCTTTGTTTAATGGCTTATCAACCTTCTTGGGTTATTTAATGCCAAAGCCATCCTTCTAAAAAAACAGTAGTGATGCTATTTAACACATAGCTGGAAGGATAAGAGGGTTCATACCTTTCCCAAGGATATTTGTCCAAAAGTGACTGTAATAGCACGATTGGAGTTTGAACTCGCTTACTATGATTCTGCAGGCCAGCGTTTTAACCATTACACCACAAGGACACCTGCTTCTTGTAAGTATTCTAGTTCATCTTAAAAGGAAAGTCCCTGTGACATAATGGCCTAAATGCTGGACAATAGCCTTAAAGTAAACAAGTTTAAAATCCAGTCATGCTATTATGTTCACTTTCAAACTAACACCTTTGGGAAGTTGTGATCTTTCTTATCCCCACAACTATGGGTTAAATAGTACTACTGCGGTTCTTCTTCAAGAATGGCTTTGGTATAAAATAACCTATGAAGGTTGATATGCCATTAAAAACAAAGAACCCAAACCATAGTAGAAACCAAATAGGCATAAATACAAGCTCGATGTTTTGAGGAGAGACCGATTCAAAGACCCATAGTGGAGACAGTGGTGTGTGCTATCCAAGAAAGAACAAAGTCAAAGATACCAATGAATTATTTTTCTACTTAGAGTTAGCAGTTACCATAATTATTATGGCATATAAAACCCTTCACCCCAATTTTTAAGCTTAAAAGTGAGGGGTATATCTTATACACAAGAACTAAATATTAGTTTTTTTTCTTTAAATCCATAAGTGTCAACATATTTAGAACAGTATGTCCAAAAGTAAGTTATATCTATAGTCCAAACTAACTGATATATAACAAAGTGTTTAAATCACTAACCAAACACAGTATTTGTTTAAAAATTATTCATATAGATATTAAACAGATTTTAGTCTGCTTTACTGCTGTCCGTGTTAAAGATAGAAGTCATGAGTGTGATGTCTACTTCTATTTTACGTAACGAGAGAAATAGCTATAGGAATGTGTTTTTGTTTATAATTTTGTTTTTTTTCTCTCATGTGAGATTATTTTTTCTGCAAGCTCATTGTAATTTTTAGTAAATATTTCTGGTTTTTTTTTTAAATTTTCTTTCAAAACATACAGTAAACTATGTAAATTTTTATCATTTAATATGAACGACAAAAAGTTGAAGTAATGTTAAATTTAGGTGATACAAATTCGAAAAATCTTGTATGCATTATACACAAGAGATTTTGAATTTCATAAGTCAAATTTAGGAGTGTGTTTTATACACAAATAATTATGGTAGCAGATATTTTTTTCTTGACCAGAATGGCTCCAAGACACATGATCTGTATTCCTAACTGGTGTTACCGTTTCTTTCCTACCATGAGGTAATAATCCATCACCCGAGTACTTGCATTTAGTGGTTGATTTGATTTGGTTTGGTTTTATGGCATATCAACCACTGTTGGTTATTTAATGCTAAATCCTGTTTTTACATATATATTAAATATATTATTTGTAAACACATTTTGTAGATACACACACTTAAATGATCAAACAGTTCTATTTCTAATAATTCAATTCAGCATTAGTCAAAAAAGTTGAATGGTTCCAAGTATTGCTATGTATCACTAACAATTTAATTAAATATCAGTCATTTGTTTACACACAGTTACATTATCAAACAGTTCTATTTCAAACAATTCAATTTAGCATAAGTCATTTGTTTTCATAGTTTAAATGTCAAACTGTTCTATTTGACCCATAGATGCAGTTTGTGTATTCTACTGCCCCAGCCGACTAGGCTATTAGTGGTTGAAAACATATAACAATAATAAAAATCAAGATGGGGACACCAGTTCAAATAAATCAATAAATACTAGAGTGAGTCAAAAGTTTTGCAATATTTTAGTAATGAGATGCACAATTTGGCAGTTTGAGATACTTTTGATAAAGTCAGGAAGGTAACAAACCACACTGGACTGAGAGATGTTGAGCTCACCTGATACTCTCAAGTGCTATTCACAAGATTTAGCTCTTTTGCTTGGAGCATGACCTCAGAATCTAGTTTTAGGCCTACCCGAACTTGCTTGATTATCAAGGTTCTTGCATCTTGAGCAAAATTTTTTAAACCACCAGGTTACTATGTACCATACCCATGATATGGATATGCGAAACGTACATAGAATGTTCATAACATATATACATAGAACATAGGAACCCCGAAACACGAAAAACACTTATGACTTCTTAGTTCAGGTATGAAACTTTTTATTACCGTTGAGTTTAAAGGTTCTTCGACATAAGGAGAGAGGCACTATCTTTCTATGCTGGCTTTTCCATCTGCGCCCCATCTCGTGTGGCGCCCGCAGCGTTCAAATTCGTCTGGCCTCTGCAAGCCCCGAAAGTCGACCCTTCTCATTCGGTGTCTAGTTCTCAACTCAACTAACTGATTTTTTCAAATCTCCCAAAATCCTCCACGCGCTTCTGGTGCATGACATTATTCACATCCCCCTATCTGGGATTTTTATTCCGACATCTCTGAATGATATGTCCACCCCGCGCGCGCGAACACCGGCGCTCATGTTTCATCTAGCTAACCCATGCACTGAGCTGAAAGGTTCTCAGCCTAACTAAACCCTAAGCCATAAAACGAAATCCCTCGGCCATTATATTACAATTGCCCTGTATTCATTGCGTCTTCACCTTTCGTACAACAAATGTTTTTGGTTTCTTCTGCAACATTACGGCCAAGTTTGAACTTGTAAAGCATAAGTTCCCAAATTAGACTATTTTGCACGTTCATCTGGGCAGCTTTCAAATTACACATGGAGTGAAGCAATGCACAACATGTCAGTGCACTAACTACTACAACACTACTAACAAGTGAGTACCTTCAACAGCTTTGATCATGCGATATACATGCCACAAATTAACAAGTACCAAAATATTGCAAGACTTTTGAATCATTCTAGTAATAAAAATTCTACACTTTTTTTTTTTTTTTAAAGAAGATTTAGTGTCATTATTTCACTGATCACCTTAGCACTTGTGTTGAATGGTTGGCAACACAACAACTATACCAATCAAGATAAAAACACCTGTTCAAATAAATCAGTGAATAATAATAAGAGTAAATCTTCATTTAAGAAATCCAAATAGAAAATCAAACACTTGTTAAAGCTAATATATTCCTTTATTCTTTTGTTTCGTAAATGTGAAGATGTAGAATGAAGGCAAAAAAATATAAGACTGTCCAGTTGGACCACATGCAACCATAAAGACAGATAAAAAAAAAAAAAAGAAAAAGAAAAACTTTGACAAAAGAGAAATTTTAATTGTCTGTAGGATTATAGAAACTTTGAAAGGATAAATCAATTCTTTATGTAAGAAAATGTCTCAAAGCCAAATAAATGTTATGTAAAGGAAGCAATCATGTAAATTTGATTCTATTTTTTTTTGTCTTATTCTGACGACTTAATAGTAACTACGATTGCCTCCCTTGGACAAAGTGTTCACGAAAGATGTAATCAATGTACAATAGGACCTCATCTGTGGAATTGCCAACTTACCTTCAAAGGCCTCAACTAGTAAAACTTTTATTAAACTAAAACTAATTTGGAAAAAATATATATATACAGGGTGCCCCCCCCCCAAAAAAAATAATTCATACACAATTTGACCAGTGACTGTTAAACAAAAAGAAAAAGAAAAGAAGTCCAATTACACCCAACATTGATAATCCACACCACACTGTAACCCTTGGTAAGTTTACTTAGTGTTCAATTGAAACATGCGAGTTCTGAGGTGCTCAAGAGTCGCAATTGAGCTATTCAATAGCACAAAACCTGTAATAGTCAATGAGTTGAGAGCAACAATTGAAACAGAATGTCCCCAAATACCAATAGAAATGATTTACAGAGTTTGAAACTCCATTTGTTCCTGTTATCAGCAAACAACTTAAACAGAATGACTATCAGTTTGAATACCTGTAAGAACTCAGTAATATTTTCAATTCTATCAGTTTATATTATCAGCAGAGCCTAAACCAGAATGATCAATTTGAGCATCTGTGATGCCTCAAAATAGTCTACACTTGTCTACTTTAACTTGGATGATAAAATTTTAATAAATCTTAATAAACATTCTATCTATATTAAATCAAAATGAGTATATATTTTCTGGGGGCAGACACACACACACATAATATTTGCCTATTTTTCTAGCTTTATTAATCCATCATCTATCTACTGGTCTCATTCCAACCAAAATTAAGATATATATGTAAATCTAATAATCGTAGTCATTTACTAATTTTAACTTAGGTTGGCACAAGTCCAAGAAGTATGGGGTATCTGGTGAAGACTGAACTCACTAATAATGGTCTGCAAGCCTAGTTCACTATTACACCATGATGAGGTTGTTAAATAACGAATGTTTGTGTCTATTCAAAGACCATGCCACCCATTAGAAATAGTATAGGTCACACTACCCATCAGAAATGGAGTATTCCAAAGGTTTCTGTCTTAAATAGGTCAGGTCTTTGGTAACAGATGAGTTTTAACTTGGGCACCTCAGGTGGGGGTAAGGTTTGCAAGCTAGACAAGCAAACCTTCACAAGTAAGTTTGAGTCATTGAGTGCCACATTCATACGGCCTTGTGCCACATCTAAGTGAAGAGCTTAGTAAATTTACCACTTGCCGGGTGAATCTTGGTCACTACTACTTTTCACTGTTAGCAACTTGTGGTGACTGAAATTTTTACAATGGAAATTTAGACAAAGGTGTTGAAAAACAGTTGATTTGGCACAAGCTCCTGGGTCATTTAACTTGGATCCAACAGACTATTCAAGAAATTTGATTGGTTGATTGGGTTTTATGGCATATCAATTTTTGTAGGTTATTTAATGCCAAATCCATTTTTATGTAAATAATCAAAACAATTTAGTTTAGCATGAGTACACAGTTTAATTGTCAAAAACATTTCTATTTCAACCTATTCAGTTATATATAAAAATTCAGTTTAGTGTAAATACAGTTTCAATGTCAAAAACGGTTCTATTTCAAACAATTCAGTTTAACATAAGCACGCAGTTTTAATGTAAGTACGGTTTAATTGTAAAAAACATTTCTATTTCAAGCTATTCAGTTTCATCAAACAATTCAGTTTAGCAGAAGTATGCTGTTAGTTCTATTTAACCCATAGATAGGTCATTATCAGGTGCTACCACGCTGGGCCAGAGTGGACCTGGGAGCAATGGTAATGAAGGGGTGCTCCGTATTCCCCAAAGTCCCAGCATCAGACTGTTTAGTGTCATATCAGGACACACATGGGGGGGTCTTATCCCACTGCAGAGGTGCAGTCAGTGTTCAAGAAATTTGAGATAAGTTTGCTAACTATAACATCATGACAAGGTGACCCATCTTCAATGATATAATTTTGAAAATATGAAAAAACAAATTAATCAATTTGAATTAAATATTTTCAAAGAGTCATCAGATCCTGAGAGGGAAGAGCTTTAATAAAAAAAACAACATTTTTTCATTAAATACTGAAATATTTCTAATTCATTTTATTTTTACAGTTGGTTACCTGAATAAATCAAAATTATTGAGGTGGGTTGGAATAATGTGTCTCATCAAATAGCCCAGGGCTTCTTCAACATTTTACTTGATACACCCACCCCTTTGTAACCAAACTTAATTTTCATTCTCCCTCAAATAGATTAATTAAATATTAAATGACTAAACATTACAAATTTATCAGTATTTGATACAATCTATATATCAATAAACTATGAATCCTTAAATTTTTTAATTATTTTTTTGGTGGGAAGGATGAGTTTTATGGATATTGAGGAGATCACAAATATTAGGTTGCAGGTTTGTGAGTTTAAATATAAAACATGGAGATTTACAGCTCAAAGTGCTTTTCTGTTTGCTTAGAAAAGAAATGCACATGGCTTAACCCAGATTCCTTCATAAATGAACTGGAGGTGCCCGGGGTGTAATGGTTATCGTCGCAGGAATTGGACACGGCGACACGAGTTCAAATCCTGGACTGATTGCATTTCACATAGCACTAATACCCTTGGGAAAGGTATGAATACAATTATTCTTGCTCCAGCTATGGGTAAATAGTAGGGCAGACTAGGTTCTTCAGCCTTGGTGAGGCAACTAGTCTAGGAGAAGGAAAACTCAGAATTCAAACCTGTTAAACTCTGCTTAAATATTTTATCAATAATTACAGCAAAGTTCAAGAGTAGCAAAAGGTCAAGGAAGGTTTTAAAATAAGGTAACAATTTTTAACATATCTAATATATATTTGAGGATTTCCCCATCCACAGAAGGTCTTGGAACTTATCTACCTTGGATAATGAAGTCCTACAGTACTTTGATTTGCTTCTGGCTACAATCAGTTAATTCAAACTACATGTTTATCCTTTTCGACTTTTGAGTTTTTAAAATTCATAGTGTTTCAGTTAGGATTCTATCCATTTGTTTTTGGAGTTACAGGACAGAGAGTCAATACAGATCTATACAAAAAAATCCCTAGATTCATATATACATGGATCCACATTATCTTTATGCATTTCATTAAATAGAAAATAGTCAATTTGGTTTCTTTATCGTCTAGTTATGATCATCATTATCTAATTTTTGTTTAATCAGTAGACATTTAAATTGATTTGCTTTTAATTACAATAATGATTACAATGCTAAAATGAAAATAAATTCACTAAATTTTTATTTAAATTAACTTTTGTGTGAAATTTTAAAACAAACTGGTGAAAATATTCCTTTCTTTTTTAAAACTATTCTCATCTCTATTGTTGTGGATACTCAAAAAAAAAAGTGAATATTATCTAATGTAGTTTATTAATGATATTATTAACTTTAATTGAAAACTAATTTTTATTTTCAACTGAAACAACTTTATTATAAAAACAAAGAAATCCATTGAAGAGTTTGATTGCTAAACAAGTATTTTGTGATTTTAATTGATAATAATGAAGATATAGTGAATATGAGAACTAGAAAGCTGATTGGTTCATTTTAGTTTGTTGCATAGTTAGGTTGACCAATCAGTTTTAATGATGACAGAACATGACACACATATATAGCTAGAAAAATACAACCAGTGTAAAAACTTATGACATTTAAAGCAAGATCATTCTTTATTTTAAATCAAAGTTATTCTGTTTGTGTGACTAGGGATTTAATGAATAAAAAAAACAAAAACATTCCCAATGGATATACAATATTTTTTTCTAAAAATGAAAATAAAAGATCAAAAAATAAACACTGAAACAATCCAAAATATGATTAGACATTAATAAAAAAAATCCTAAGTAATTTTGTTTAGATTTTATAGTGTTTTAAGACCTGGACCGACATTTTTTAATATACACTAAAATATTCAATAACAGTAGCCATGAAGAATAAAAAGAAAGGTTGTTTTTTTTTCATAACAGAAGCCAAAAAATAATGAATTTTTGAGTAGGTGATGCTAGATATTTATTGAAATAAAATTATTTTGCTACAAGAGATTTTCCATACTGCTTATTCATAGAGGCATTGTTTTTTGTTAATTTTTTAAAATCTCAAATAAACATATTGAAATAGTTAAGAAAATAATTCAAATGAAATATTACTTAACATTCACAGTAAAAAAGCAAAAAAATCAAAACCCCAAAAAAAAAAAAAAAAAAAAAAAAATTATGTATAGAGTAGAAACATTTTCTTTACTTATATTAGAGTGCTAAACTGTGAATGCACTCAATTTTATAAAATCTGTGTAATTTTTAGATTGTATAAAAAAAATAATAAAATAAAATTGTGTCTCTTATATTCATTTTCTATGACTTTGAAAAGACTATTAATTCTGGGGAAAATTTAACAAATCAATTTTTTTTTAATATGGAGAAAAATGATCAAAATAAATTTTTACTTGAACAGGACACAAATCCTCCATATGTCTGTGTGTGTCTGTGTGTATATCTGTGTGTATACATATATATGATTTCAAGGGAGATGTACGAGAAAAAAGTGTTATGGTATCGATGAAGTCAACTTTGGATGGAGACAAATTTACTTTTGAGAGTGGAATATCAGACTAAATGGTAGAAGGCAGAGGTGGAAAAGAATCCAGTAGTAATTCAGGAATGGTAATGAGGATGTTCGACATGGTCAAGATGGCTGATATCATCTTTATTCACATTTCATCAAGCTGTGGAAAAAAAAAAAAATGGAAAAAAATTAATTCATTTTAAATGTAATTTTATTTAGAAATAAAAATTTAATCTGGGGAAAAAAAGACATAATAATTGGGTTCCTGACATAATAACCAAATATGGTAATTAAATAAGTAGTCTAGAAAAAAGGAGACAGAATACAATAACCAAATACAGTCATTTAGGAAGTAGACCAGAAAAAAGAGAGACAGAGATATATCAAATATGGTCATTTAGGAAGTAGTCTAGAAAAAAGGGACTGAGATAAAAGAAAAAAGACCAAATATGGTCATTTACTAAGTAGCCTAGAAACAGGCAACCAAGATATAATAACCAAATATGGTCATTTAGGGAAGAAACAAGAAAAAGGCGAAACAGAGATATGATACTAAATATAGTCATTTAGGAAGTAGCCTAGTAAGAGAAGACTGATATATAATAACCAAATATGGTTGTTTAGGAAAAAATAGAGGCAGAGATATAATACCAAATATGGTCATTTATGAAGTAGCCTAGAAAAAGTGGACTGAAATATAACCAAATATGGTTATCTAAGATGTATACTAGAAATAGAGGGCTGAAATATCCAAAGAACAGATTCCTAATGAAGCAACAATAGGATTTATATGTAATAACATTTCAAATCATCCTTTCTTGATTAAATAATTCCTCTCGATTTTTTTTTAGTTGTGAAATTTCCATGGGTTCCACCAGTAGAAATCATTATCATACATACTGAAGTAATGAACATCTTTGTGTACAGAATAACCCCTAATTTCAAGTTTAGGCCAAGAAAAAATATGCCTCAAAGTTTAAGAATATTTCAGCTGATTAAGGATGAGGATGGAAGAATATCCTATTTGGCTTCAGAGAGTATGTGGATGAGTATAACATACAACTGAACAAACAGAATTATAATATAAAAGTAAACTTGTCTCCCTTTAGTCGAGGACGACCCAAAGGTTCCCTTTTCAATAGCTACTACCCCAAGGTGTAGGGGAAAGTGCTACTCCATTTCCAGGATTCCTCCACTTTATCCTTGATCCTCCCCTTATTGTGCTTATCAGGTCTGTTCTCATTGAATATGAAAATTCTATTGTTTAGGCAGGAGATAGCTGGTCCCAGACCCATTAGATTTTGGTGGCAATATAGGAAAAAGTTATTCTAGGAAATGAGACTTTTACAGTTTCAACTTTATCTTCATTAGGAATCTGCTGTTTGGATATTTCAGTCCTCTATTTCTAGTATACTTCAAGGCGGCATCAAGTACCATTTTTTGAATCTTTGGTATGACTCGACATGGAATTGAACCCGGGTCTCCCAGACCATTGGCGAACACTCTACTAATTAGGCCAATGGCCCAGATAACCAAAAATATATAAATACATAAAAAGACAATAACTGTTCAGCTCAACATCTTGTTATTTGTTTTGTTAGCATGTTTTATTTATAATTTATTTCAGCCTTAACCTTTTATTACAGTTAGTCAAAAGACTCCTCTGCTACAATATCAAGCAACTTTAAACTATGTTAAATTACACTAATTTGTTGCACATGCTACCCTCATAAAAAGACAAAAACTTCTTTACTAAAATGTAAGAGAAAAACTTACCAGATCCTCTGCAGAGTCCTGAGCCTTGCTTGTATCTATTTTAGCAACTGCTTGCTCTTTGCATAGAAATTTGTCTGCTTCTTCCAGTGTCACTGGGCTTTCTTCACAGTCAACTTTACTGATAAGACTTTGTTTTTCTACAAGATGGAAACAAAAGCCTTTAATCACCAGTATATATTACACTAAAGGGCAAAGAACTATGGGTCATTCCAGTCAATTTCACTTAGGGTCTGTCATATGGTCATGGGTTAGCTGCTTAAATTTTTAATTTTTTAAAAAATTGCTCCTAGAGCCTATGTTTTGTATTTCTCTTAAGATTTTTTACCATTATTTTTCAAAGGCATCTAAGTTAAAACAATTGATTCTAATTGATTTTAAAAACACTTTAGGATAGGTTTGGTTTAGTTTCTTTGTTTTAATGGCATATCAACTCTTTGTAGGTTATTTAATGCCAAATCTATTCTCCTAGAAGAATAGTAGTGCTACTATTTAACCCATAGCTGGGAGGATAAGGGGGTTCATACCTTTCCCAAGGGTATTTGCCCGAAAGTGAACGTAATAGCGCGACTGGAGTACGAACTCGCGTACTACGATCCCGCAGTCCATCACTTTAACCATTACACCACGAGGACACCCCCTTTAGGATAGAGATAAGGAAAACAATCTTACTAAAGCTTGTAACAAACTCAATTTCAAAATGTAAACCTTTAAAATTGGAAAAAAAAACTCAAAAAGCAGAAAATTTTGGAAATTCCCCAAAATTTTGAATTAATGCTATTGCGTTGCAATTTTCAGGATTTATTTCTCATGTGGCTACAAACAAATGGTGAAATTTTGAAAAAAAAAGTTGAGGACCTTTGAGTTGGATTTGAGGCAAAATTGACTGGAAAGACCCATAAGCTTGGACTAAGTCTATGAAATACACCCCCAACCAAAACAAGTAGATTTATTCACATTATTTACATGTCTTGAATAATTGTCCTCATCTTGATTGTTATACTCAATGTTTCTGCCGATGTACTCTCCAGCTTTATGTATTTACCTAACCCCTCAACCATGGACAGGATGAGACACAAGGTTAAATTTTTAATAGCTGGTTTGAATTCAGAGTTTTCCTTCTCATACACTGGTTACCCTACCAGAGCTTCAGAACTTAGTGGGCCCTACTATTTACCCATATTTGGGAAGAGAACAGATGGATTCATGCCATTCCAAAAAAACCTTAGTGCAATATGAAAAGCAATCAGCCTCATCCAATATTTGAACTTGGAGCATTGGTTTCATTTCCTATGATGATAACCATTACAATTGTGTCTACAACATCATTTGTTGTAGATGAGTAAATAATGACAAATCGTCTCAGAAATTTAAATAAGTATATTAGCATAATTCTCAGGTCAGATGGGGTTTTTTGCCTTCTGAAATAAAATGCATAAAGAATGAGGTTAACAAACACTATTACAATAGGCTATCTAAATTTGAATGATTCAATGGGTAGAAGTTTGTGACTATGCTTGTCATGGTAACAAATGTGGTCCTATTCTTGTCATGGTAACAAATGTGGTCCTATTCTTGTCATGGTACCAAATGTGGTCCTATTCTTGTCATGGTACCAAATGTGGTCCTATTCTTGTTGTTTGAGTTTGAGTTTTGTTTAACGGCATATCAACCCCTGTGGGTCATTTAATGCCAAAAAGGTTATTTTTAATTTCAGTCATTAAAATAGCGGTTCTATAGAGATGTTTGGTTATATCTTACTGAAAAAGTTGCTTTTTTTTAGAAAATTAAAAATGTTTTCAGGGTTTGTATTCTTAAAGATGTCCCTCAGGTTTCTTGCTTGATAGTATTTAGTGCGGATATGTTTAAGGTTGTTACAATTTAGAAGGATATGTTTGGTTGTGAGTTGTACTTTTCATGATGGGCACACTGGGGTATCCTCCCCTTTTAACAGGTGTGAATGAGTAATGTGGGTGTGCCCAATACGCAATCTGGCAAGTATTACTTCTTCTCTTCTGTTACTTCTGTAGCCTGTTGGCCACTCTCCGATAGCTTCTTGTATTTCATGGAGTTTGTTTTGGGTCTGATTGTCCCATGATTTCTGCCATTTGTCTGATATAAATTTCTTTATGGTTGGTTTTAGATCTGTATATGGGATTTTTGATTTGCACATATCAATTTGAAGAGCTTTTTTTGCAGCTTTGTCTGCTTTTTCATTTCCTTGGATGCCAATGTGACTTGGTATCCAGGTGAATATGATGCTATTATTTTTAGAGAGGGAGTTTAGTTTGTTTAAGAGCTTTGTAATCAAGGGGGATGATGTATCTCTGTTCTGTAGTGCTAGCAGGACTGATTTGGAGTCTGTGTATATGATAAATTTGGAAGCTTTATGATCTGCTATGATATTCATAGCTAGATCAATGGCTGTGGTTTCTGCACTGTAAATTGAAGCTTCATTAGGTAGGCGTTTTAGGGTTTCTTTTTTTTTGAGAAATAGCAGCACAGCCTACTTTTTTTCCTTGTTTGGATCCGTCTGTATAGATGTGATAGTGATCTGGGAACTTATTTTGTATTTTTATGAGTTTCTCTTGATAAGTGATGGGGTGTGTTTTTATTTTGGGTAACTTAGCCAGTTCTAAGTTTATAGTTGGTTGCCTTATGGTCCATGGTGCCGTTTTGGAGAGTATGGTATGGTGTACTATTTTAGTGTTGATTTTGATTTCGTTGAGGAGGTCACTTATTCTTAAGCTAAAAGGTCTGATTTTTTTTGGGTTATTTTGATACAGGTTTTCATATTTTGTTTTGCCGGTATAGTCATAAGCAGGATTTTGTGGACAGGAGATGAGTTTGATGTAGTACTGTAGTGCTAATTTTTGTCTTCTTAAATAGAGAGGGGGTTCGTTTGCTTCTATGTATAGACTTTCCTTTGGGGAAGTATTAAAGGCTCCTAAAGTAAGGCGAAGTCCTTGGTGGTGTATTGTTTCCAGTCGTTGTAAGTAGGATTTTCTGGCTGCTCCGTATATGAAGCAGCCATAGTCAAGTTTTGATCTTATTAGAGATCTATATAGCTTGATAAGTGTCTTTCTATCAGCACCCCAGTCTGTGTGGGCTATGGCTCTCAATAGTTGCATGGCTTGATTGCATTTTATTCTAAGCTTTTTTATATGTGGGATAAAGGATAGTTTAGAGTCAAAGATAATGCCAAGGAATTTATGTTCATCTGTTATGGGTATTTCAGTGTTATTTAATGTAAGTTTAGGGTGGTTGTGCATCTTGTGGATTTGACAGAAGTGTACACATTTTGTTTTACTATTTGAAATTGTAAATCCATTTTCTGTGGTCCATTTTTCGATTTTATTTATGCATTGTTGTACTTTCCTTTCTATGGTTGTCATGTTTTTTGAATTATAGCAGATAAGGAAGTCATCTACATATAATGACCCTTTGATTTCTGGAGGGAGGCAGGATGTTATGCTGTTTATTTTTATTATAAATAGGGATACTGATAAAATACTGCCCTGAGGAACTCCCACCTCTTGTGGCTTCGAATCAGAGTATGTGCTGCCAATCAGTGTCCTGAAAGATCGGTCTTCAAGAAAGTTTTGGATGAAGATGGGAAGTCTACCTTGTAACCCAAAGTTTTTAAGGTCTTTGAGAATTCCGTATGGCCACGTTGTGTCATAGGCCTTTTCAAGATCAAAAAAGACTGCCACTAGGTGTTCCTTTTTTATGCATGTTTCTCTGATTAGAGTTTCTATATGAACCACCTGGTCCATTGTGCTTCTTTTTGTTCTGAAGCCTGCTTGTAGGTTTGAGAGCAGTTTATTTGATTCGAGAAACCATATTAGTCTTTGGTTTATCATCCTTTCTAAAGTTTTGCATGCACAACTAGTTAGGGCTATGGGCCTATAGCTGGTGGGATTTGTTGGGTCTTTTTGTTTTTTGAGGATGGGGATGATTGTAGCTTGCTTCCATAAAGTAGGGATATTGCCTGAGATCCAGATATTGTTATATATGTTTAGGAGATATTTCTGGGAAATTGAAGGTAATTCTTTAAGAAATGTGTAGTGGATTTCATCTGGACCAGCAGCTGAGTTATTGGATTTGGATAATGAATTTTGGAGTTCATCTAGGGTGAAAAGTTGGTTGTAGCATTTAGTATTGTCAGAGGTGAACTTTATTTTGTTCTTTTCTTCTTTGATTCTGATGGAGTTAAATTTGTTGGAATATTTTTTGGTAGATGATGCTTGGGCAAAGTTTTCTGCCATCAGATTAGCTATTTGTTTTTCATTCAAAGCTTTTGTGCTTCCTTGGGAGAGATGATTTATAGGAGTGTGGACAGTTTTATTTGATATTTTCTTTACAAAGTTCCAAATTGTTTTGGGATTAGTATTTGAGTTTATTTTTGCAGTGAAGTTTCTCCAGGAGGACCTTTTAGCTTCTTTAATTGTGCGTCTAGTTTTAGCTCTTTGTTGTCTATATTTGTCTAGATTTTCTGATGAAGGGTTGGTTTTAAATTTCCTGAGGATTCTTTGGCGTTCTCTGATCATAGTTTTGCACTCCTCCGTAAACCAGGGATTGTTATGTTTTGGGGATGTTGTAGTTTTAGGTATGGTTTTGTTTGCTATATTAATTAGGGTGTTTGTGAAATGTATTATAGGTTCTTCTTGGTTTATATTTGTTTCTGGGATTAGGGTGTCAAGGCATAGTTTTTTGTAGGCTTGCCAGTTTGCTTTTTTGAAATTCCATCGTGGGGTTTTTGAGACTGTTTGTGGGTCTGATTTTCCTGGTTTAGTATTTTCTATTATGATTGGAAAGTGGTCACTGCCGCAGGAATCTTCATATACCCTCCAGTTATATTCTATAAAGGTGGCTGGATCGCTGAGTGTTAGATCTATAGCAGAGAATGTACCTGAGGATGAGCTTAGGTGGGTTTGAGCTTTCCGATTGTGGAGACATAGGTTGTTGTTATTAATGATTTTTTCAAGGGTCTGACCTCTTTTGCTCGTTGTCCTGCTTCCCCACAAAATGTTGTGGCTATTGAAATCTCCCATCAATATATATGGCTTAGGGAGTTGATTTATTAAGTTATTTAGCTGTTCTTCGTTTATAGGATCTTGAGGTGGAATGTATATAGAGCAGATAGTGGTGGTTTTGTGTAAAGTTGCTGAAATTGCTACTGCTTGTAGGGGGGTGCTGATGTTGATTTTGCTTTGGGGAATGTTTTTCCTTATTAGGATTGATACACCACCCGAAGCTCTTAGTCCCGTGTCATGTATATAGTCATATTGCTCATAATTTTTCATGTTTGTTTTATCATTGCTTTTTTTGAATGTTTCTTGGAGACATATAATGGTAGGATTTTGTTCAGTTATTAACAGCTGGAGTTCGTTGTAATTTGCCTTGTAGCCACGACAGTTCCATTGGATTATCTTGTGGATATTTTGGTATTTGGCCATAACTATTTATGCAGTGTGTGTCTTGGGTTTAGGGTGTACTATTTAATTTTTGTATTTTCGATTTTAGGTGTCGAGTCCATTTCGGTTTCCATACTTTCTATGTTTCTGGATTTATTTTTGGTTTTTGAAGGGGTGTGTTGAGTAGGTTTTTGTTTTTCTTCTTTTTCTCTGGTTCTTGAGGTTGATCGGTTTCTGTTTTTGATAGTTAGCGTTTCATTTTTTTGGCTAGAGGTTGAAGGGATGTTTTTTGATTTGTCAGTTGGAGTTAGTTGTACATTGGGTATAATGGTTTTAAGGGTTTTGATTAGTTCATGTAGGTCGTTTATTAAATTTGTTAATTCTTCTTCTATTTTTGTTGTTTTTATTTGTGTTTTTGCTTCGTTTTCTACTTGGTTTGAGGGAGTCCTGGTTACCTGAGAGAAAGTTAATTTGTTAAAGGGATTTTCTACGAGTCTTCTTGCTTCAGGGAAGGTAATGTTTTTGGTGATTTTCATTTTGATAATTTCCTTTTCCCTTTCCCAGATTTTGCAGTATTTTGAGTCTGCTCTATGATTCCCTTTGCAGTTGTTGCAGTTTAGACTGTTTTTGCAGGATTCCTCTATGTGATTTGGTTCCTGCTCTCCATATTTGACACACACTTGTTTTCTTGTGCAGTGCTGCTTCAAGTGTCCATATTTCTGGCAGTTATGACATCTTCTGGGATTTGGGATGTATGTCTCAACTTTCACCACTGTATAGCCTATTTTTATTTCTAAAGGGGGTTTTGGGTTATTAAAGGTTAGAATGTAGGTATTGGTTTCAATTATTTCGTTTTGTTTTTTGATTGTTATTCTTTTGACGTCTATTACATTTTGTTTTTTTAGTTCATTTTTAATTTCCATTATTGAGCATAATGATAGCTCTCCATTTCTTATCACCCCTTTAGAGGTATTTAATCTCTCATGGGGGTAAGCTTTTATATCTATGTTGTGGATTTTTTTTTGCTTTAATATTATTTCGGCTTGTTTTTTTCCTGTCACCTCTATAAGGATGGTTCCATTCTTCAAGTTTTTTACGGTTTTGGGTGATATTAGAGCTGAAATACATTTTTCTATGATGAAGGGGGATATTTTTGTTAGCGGTAGTTTTTCTTTTGATTCTAGAATGATGAACCTTGGATATGGCTCATCATTGTCTGAATCACATTCAATATGGGGTCTTTTTGCTTGGGTTTTTGTTTTAACAGAAGCCATAAAAGTGTTGGATGAGTTTCACTGAACATGCTCCCCACCCACCTCGGAGCCCCATATGGGGATGTGCCTAGGGGGAAACCCATTCGCCTAGCAACACCAGGGCTACATGTTCAGTATACTCATGCTGGTGATAGACGAATTAATTTTTTGTCCCTGGGTTTTTGTTCCCAAGATAACTACTTCCCCAGGGACAGAAAGGACTACGAGTCTTTCCACAGCATGATTGACCCTACAGCCATCGTCCTCATTTAGATTTAAAAAAAAACCTAAAAATCTAAGAGAGTACTGTCATGACCAGCCGATTGATCGGATCGGGCCTCTCCGACCGCCCGTCTAGCCCAGTAAGGGCCAAAGTGGTGTGTTGCAAGAGACTTGACCACTCGATTTTCAGGCCAAGTACTGCTCAACCACCAGGATCCCGTCCTTAAGCATCACGGGTCGCCACCCACGGCCAACAGGTAGCCTCGTTGGGGGGGTTTTACCCCTCTGCAGAGGTGCAGTCAGCGTATTCTACAGTATTCTTGTTGTGGTACCAAATGTGGTTCTATACTTGTCATGGTACCAAATGTGGTCCTATGCTTGTCATGGTACCAAATGTGGTCCTATACTTGTCATGGTACCAAATGTGGTCCTATGCTTGTCATGGTACCAAATATGATTCAATACTTGTCACGGTACCAAATGTGAAGAGTGCAACACCATGGCACTATCTCCCATATCAATAGATGTTGTACTTCAAATACAAGGTGACTCCATTGTTCAAATACGACAACTTTTATTCTCTGCAACATTCTAGTCATTAACCAACACGAGAAAGAGAAGAAGACATTGTAAAGGTCAATGAACAAACTCCAGCTTGGCAGACATAACAAAGAGACACCCCTTCTTGACCTTGTTCACTCTGATGGACCCAACTTAAACTGCAGTCTGCAACTGCTGACTCCCCTAACTTCAATGGACAACTAACTAAATTCAAAATTATCTTTTCTTATATAATCTATTAATTATCTCATTTGGTATGACAACATCTAAATTATTGCATCATACAATTATAAACTTGTATTTCTTACCCAGATGACAAACACTTGATTTGTTTATGTTCAATATCCTGTCTAGAACTATTTTGATATGGGTCATCCAATATATGTGTAAGTCTATTACCTTTTGCAACTAAGTACACTTAAAGATTTTAGTTAACTTACAATTTTACCAAATAAAATAATTAATATAACTAATTAATCACCCTAACTGTATTACAACTTACTAAATAATTAACCTGTTGTTTTCCAAAATTTTAATGCTGTACTACACAAAATATTTTATTTAGATGCTAATTGTTGGGAGATGCGTAATATTAAACAGTAATACAAAATACAGAAAATGAATTTGTGAAAAGAGTTTAGTTCCCATGAGCTCACAAATGTAGTAATGCCACAAACAATCTTACCTCGAAGAAACAGAAGGTGTGCTCTCTCTGCTACCAGCATGTGGAAACCAGAAGAAGAAAAGGATGCAAGAGGTGTGACTTATTTTATGGAGGAGAATGTGATAAGCCTACGTGAAGTGGCAAGATTTAATGAGCATATAAGAAACTAAGTTTGAGGTGGAAAAAGCAGAGTAGTATTTTGCTTATGTCTGATTGGTGAAAATCCATTAGTTTATTTTGCGTGTTAAATAATTTGACTACCCTCCAATAGGTTGATTCCACTTCGAAATCCAGAAAATGTGAAGTTCCAAATTGATAAATCCAACATCAACAAGTGTTATATAATTATGGAATGATTTTTTTATATTAATCATTTTTCGTTAATGATATTTTATCATTCAGTTTGGTTGGGTTTTGAACTATTCGGCTCTTAGTTCAGGTGCACAGACATTGGATACAGTTTACGCTCACGCACAGAGGATATAACAATCACAATTGTCATAATAAACCTCAGATAGGAAATGGGGCTGGAGTGTGAATGACGTCATGCCCAGAAGCATTAGGCTGAGAATTTGGAGATTTTGAAAAAGACGTCAGCTGGGTCTCGGCTGTGGGCCAGTCGAGTTGGTAGTTTACCCTATTTACCAACCCCTCCGCTCGGGTAGGATATGACACAAGGTCAATTTTTAAGCGGAGTTTAACAGGTTTTAATTCAGAGTTTTCCTTCTCCTAGACTAGTTGCCTAACCAAGGCTGAAGAACCTAGTCTGTCCTACTATTTACCCATAGCTGGAGTTGGTAGTTTACAGGAGACCAGTACAGTTGGTTGTCGAATGGGGACTGGTTGAGTTGGTTGTCGACTTGGGCCAAGTCGAGAGTTGAAGTTGAGTTAAGACCATGGTGTTGAGAAGTTGAAGTCTGACCATGGAGTTCTGCAAAACTCTACTGACAGAGATCTTAAACACTACGGGATGCGCAGCACGTTTGTCGGGTCCAAACAGGCATTTGGTAGTTTTGTTAGTATAGAATGATTACAAAAGACTTTTAAGAATTGGGCCTCTCTCTCCTCGTATTGGCGAACTGAACTCAGAAGTCAAGAAGTTAATAAACGTTCATACCTGAACAACAGTGAGTTCGCCTGTTAAAGCGCCTGCGTATTTGAGTCCGCCTATTGTGTTTTTGCAAGAGTGGCTTCTATAGATGAGAATAAAAACAGCCATCGAAAGATAACCATGACTCATACTCAAACCACATTCACACAAGCAAAAGCAGGATGACCAGCCCGAACTTACATACAGCAGCAATGTGAGGACACAGGATGTAATCCAGAAGACCTGCCGGAGGCGATGAACGATAGGGAAAAGTGGCGAGAGATGGTCAAGGATATCCGTGCTGGCGGCACGACATGATGATGATGATAACATTTGTGATTGATATGGCTATACAACACTACCATCTTTTCCTTGCAGGAGAAATCAAATTAAATGGTTTACATGTGTTGGGTTTTTTTTTATAATAATTAAAAGATTCATTTTTCCCAAAATACAATGTGAATGGTAGACAGGAAGTTTTTTTTATGACTTATACCCAAGACAATAATCCCATAAAATTACTTTGAACTTCCAAAAATTTTTTAAATATAAAAAATATAAAAATAATTTTTAGAATTCAAACAATAGAAAAATCTTGATAACTTATCAACAAGCGTTGATATTGATAGACAATCACTGCATTCCATTAATTCCATTTCCTATTACAATAAGAGTTATTCTAACTGTGCCTCAGTAGAAGCAGTTGTATCTTGTTATATCATGACCATTACATAGTCAACAACAGTTTATAGGGTTGATTACAGTGAATTAACCATCCAACAGTCAAGACAAGCAAACAAATAATGTGCTGATTATCTGATGCAGAGAAACCATTTAACAACTGTCATTTTTAAAATACAAGACTCTTGGCGTTTATTCTCTTAAAGGTTCTGGCAAAGGTAGTAAAGTAGAAAAATTAAATTAGTATCTGTTGTGTTGTGAATAAGTTATAGTCAACACACATAAGATAAGAAATGTTTTGTTGCAGAGAGAATACAGTATGCCAGCTAATGTAAATAACCTTAGTTGTATTTGTTAACAAAGTCTCCAGTGACCACTGCTCTAAATAATCCTCAAACCAGTCCATCCTCTGTGTGTGTGTGTGTGTGGAGGGGGATTTCTAGCCACTCCACAACAATATTATTAGTATTATCAGCTTTAACTTCCTACTTTTGTGCTTTGTCTTTTTCTTAATGATACACAATTTCTGATTCTAAAGCTCTAAATAGTCTACTCTCATAACTGTCTCATATCTTACTATCACTATATTATTTTCCCCTATAAACCAAACTGTCCCTTTACATTCACTACCTCTTAAAAACACCCTTTCACCTTGTTTAAAGTGTTCTCCCCTTGGTCTTATTTGTATTTTCAGTGCACTTTGAATTCTTCTTGAAGATTCTGTCGCTAAATATTGCTTCTGTAAATCTGTGAAATGCCTTTTAGTCACTTCATTAATAATTTTATTTTCCAATGCAGGGAAGTTTATAGATAATATTAGATAGTAAGTTTGGATTCCTGCCATATACTATCTGATATGGATTAAATCTGTACGGGGGTGTCCTCATGTCGTAATGGTTAAAGCAATGGACTGTGGAATCGTAGTAAGCGAATTTGTACTCTAGTAGTAGAGTAGACTATTACATTCACTTTCGGGCAAATACCCTTACGAAAGGTATAAACCCCCTTATCCTCCCAGCTATGGGTTAAAAGGTACCACTGCTGTTCTTTTAGGAGAATGGCTTTGGCATTAAATAACCTACAAAGGTTGAAATACCATTAAACAAAGAAACCAAACCAAACTAAATCTGTACATTTACCAAACAGTTCTTTGCATTCACAGCCAAGTTCATAGCAGTTTCCCAAGAAATAGTATTTCTTTTCTTATTTTAACTACACTCTGCTATTATTGATGTTAAGCATAATGGTCTGTGTGAAAAGTTAGAGGTCATCCTAGCAGTAGAAAGTGAAAGGAATTTATCTGGCTCTCCTCCAACTCAGATTTGACATGAAGTCATTTTATAGTGTGTACATGAGGGGGCTGCATGAACTAAGACTCATGTGTACCTGTCACAAAAAAGTTGGACCCTCTCAGCCTTCTCTTTTTGAGGGACCAAGTGATAACCTTAGCCCTACTAAACAGGTACATACTGGAGTGAAGAAACCTCTGAAACCAGGCAATCAACTTTCAGTCACCCACTCAGCATGAATGCCAGATGGTACCACCTGGGAGCAGGTAGAAAGTAAAGGGATTTAACTGACCTCCCACAAAGTCAGTATATGACACAAAACCGTTTCATAGTGGGGAGCCACACATGAATCAAGACATGCACTGTTACAGCAAAAAATGCTTGGTCCTATTGGGACACCTCAGGCACTGAGCAATAAACTCAACCTTGCAAAGCAGGTATAGCCTGAGGGGAAAGCCTTCTGAGACCAGGTGACCAACTTGCTATTCCCCACTTAGCACAAATGTCAGATGCTCCTGCCTGGAGGCTGGTAGAAAGTAAATGAGTGAGGATTTAATCAACTTCCTACCAACATCTTATATGACACAAAGCCATTTTATAGTGGGGAGCCATGCACAAATCAAAATTCATGCATAGCTGATCCAAAAAATGCTTGGTCCTGTTAGTGTTGCCAATTGACCCTTGACCAAACTGTTAATCAGAGATTCTCTGCACAGGGTACATGTGTAAAAATAAGTGGAAGTAGTCATGTGGCTGAAGGGAAATATATGCAGATGCCCACATGAGATACAGAGAGTCTCAGTTTGTGGCCAGAAGAGAGCAATCAGTTACAGGAGCACCAGCAAATGGCTAGGCACCCCACAATTAAATACTCTCCAGCTGAGAAGCAGAAGTGCTAAGTGGGGCCTTGAAGGTAATACAGCGTTCTATAGTAAAGAGAAGAAAAAGAACTTATAGGTCAATGTGACAGTCTCCATTTGTCTCTTTCCCTCTCTTTGACGCCAAAAAGAATAAAGAGAGTTATATTTTTGTAACAAAGTGTTATGAATCTATCATTCATCATGGTTATATAACATCAGCATTCAACTTCTGGGATGCTTCAGGCACCATGCTATAAACTCAAACCTGCTAAGCCTAGGAGGAAGGCCTTCTTAGACCAGGCGATCAATTTAATATCACCCACATGGCATGAATGTAAGCTTCAGGCACCATGCAATACACTCAAACCTACTAAGCGTAGGAAGAAGGCCTTCTTAGACCAGGCGATCAATTTAAAATCACCCACATGGCATGAATGTAAGCTTCAGGCACCATGCAATGCACACAAACCTGCTAAGCTTAGGAGGAAGGCCTTCTTAGTTTGCTGCTGTTGTAACTTGAAACACATCCATTATGTTTAGAGAGGAAGAATAACAAAATTTACAAGGATGTAATAGATTTACAGGATGTAATAGATTACCAAGAGTAAGTGTGTTTATTGAAATGTGAAACTGATCCAAATATTCATTTTCAAATGATAATTGGTAATTTGTTGTCCTAACACAGTAGCAGTGCATCCTCTGACTTCCTATCCTATTGTCTCCAAGATTACTTCTCACTACAACTTTGTATCATGCTGACTCATTGACCTCAAATACCAGAACAAATCTGCCACTCTGAACCTTTCCCATACTTATATTCTCATCCAAGCAAGCTCAAAAGCTCTCGGTCCCGCGAGACTTTATGACACCACTATCTATATATTCTCATATTGATAGCAGCAATGTTTTTTTCTTGAAAGATACTGTGCATGTGAAGTATGTGTGTTGCCATTTCTGCCTTGGAGGTAAGTCAACTCTTTTACTAAACAGAAATTACTGGTCACTTGTTATGTTCTGCATTAGCTTTTGGAAGATTACCATCTCTCAGGTCTTCTTTATCCTGTTTTTTGAGTTGGAGTCTGACACCCACCCTTTCCTTTGGGGTTCTGAATGCCTGCCTCTTCCAGTCTGTAGCAACTCCCTCTGACCAAATTTTCAAGCCTATAAAAATGGGCTGAAAAGTTCATATGATTATGTCATATCTACTGTTGATGATTTGGTCATATTCTATGAAAGTTGTGGGGATTTAAGAATTAACAATAAAACTCCCAACTGGATGTTGATTCGTCAGCTGCCACATACAAAATGTATAAACGCGTCGCCACGCATAAAGCTCCACGCATCCATCCGGTTAAAAATCAGAAAAAAAGAAAAATAATAAAAAGTAAAGTAGCCAATGGGAAGCGGTCGCACCAAAATTAGGATTTTGTAGTGGCGAATTTGGAGCCGGTGGAGAGAGATAAATACTCAGGTTTTCTGTGAACCGGGCCAGTGAGGACAAAAGGAGACCCAAGGAAGCACGTAAATACGATAACCAGTAGAGAAGTAACGTCCGCCCTCGAGTTAAGAGCCGAAACTACCTCTCTGCTAATTCCACTGCTTGACCATAAAAGAAGAAAAGAAAAGAAAAAAGAATAAGAACTCTTTAAAAACATTCTCCTCCTTTCCCCTGTTTCTTGATATCTGACTTTCAACCACTTCGAAAATTTACTACTCGCAAAGGGGAACTTCTGAACATTCAAATCCAAGTTGACATTTTTGTTTTATAAAAATTGTTTAATTATTAGATGTTCCTTGTTTGTTTTGTGTTAAATGAAGTTTTTCTCATTGTATGTTGTAACACTCCCAAACCCCAACCAACAGGCCATAAAGTATTTTAGTCAGCCAATTAACTTTCCAGTTTACCCTTGTACATATTTATATCTTGTACAAGCTGTACAGACTAAAAGGACATGAAAACTGTTGATAAATATTTAGTTTTTACCTTTTATGATTTCTTCAAAGAAATCACTTCGAGCCTTTGCCAGTAATTTTATCTTGAAATCCATAAAGAAAGTGTTGAATTCCTTCGGTCGCTTTTTCTGTGAATAAATAAAAATAAAACTCATTAAAAAGTATTTGAAAATTATTCTATTTTTGTTTAAATAAAATTAGTGATCTCCCGAGACAATGGCTAAGAGTGCCATAAAAATGAGCATGGTGAAGGGGTTCAACCAGGATCTGTCTGTGACAGGCATGAGGTATTAAGACTGAGGAGGTGCCCATGGTGTAATGGTTATCGTCATAGGAAATCGACACAGCGACACGAGTTCAAATCCTCGACAAGAATGATCAGCATAAACCTCAAGTAAGATATCACTTATAAATAAGTACCCACCCCGACATACACACCAGGTTTGTTTATAAACAGTTAATTTTCTTCTAAAACAAAGATACCAGGATTTTATTATTTTTAGTGGAAGCTTATACAAGGAAAACAGACATTGTTAGTTATTAACAAGAGGTGCCCATGGTGTAATGGTTATCATCGTAGGAATTGGACACGGTGACACAAGTTCAAATCCTGGACGAGGCTGATTGCATTTCACATAGCACTAATACCCTTGGGAAAGGTATGAATCCAATTATTCTCCCTCCAGCTATGGGTAAATAGTAGGCCAGACTGGGTTCTTCAGCCTTGGTGAGGTAACTAGTCTAGGAGAAGGAAAACTCTGAATTCAAACCTGCTAAACTCCGCTTAAAAATTGACCTTGTGTCATATCCTGCCCGAGTGAGGGGTTGGGTAAATAGAGTAAATATGGTTATTAACAAATACTACAGCATTGAAATTCTGTAATATGCATATGTAACAGTCCAAAAATAAGTACACCTTTTCAGAATGTGGATGCCTCGAGTAGTCTAATGGTTAGCAAGCTTGACTAGCAAACCTGCAAGAGTGAGTTTGGGTCTCATTAGGTGCTCTATTCATTCAGCCTTATTCCACGTCTAAACAAAAAGTTTAGTAAATTACTACATATACAGGATGTTTTAAAAAAAATGTTAACATCTACACGGGAGTTCTTTGATGGTATGATTTTCAAATCTCCACCTGTTTACTATTCTCATCAACACATTGAAATCTTCCCCTAATATCAATTCAGCTTTTCTAATAAAAATACTCATGTAGAAATATTAATATATATTTTTTGAATCACCTCTTGGAGATTCCAAGAATGTGTGAACATGTGGAAACTGTTTGAAATTATATCATAAAGAGCTCCCATAAGGATGTTAACATTTCTGAAGATACCAAAAATAATTTGAGTATTTTATATTTCATTAGTTATTTCCCATTTTTATTAAAAATTTTTCTTGAACAATATACTATTTACCCAGAACAGTTGTTCCAACGGTTTTTAACCTATGCACTCCCATTTCTTTTTAACTCTACAAGACCTTCCATAGCCATTTGATGTTAAAAATTCTTATTATACTTTTATAATTAAATATCAGGAACTGTATAAAAAAAAGTCAAGATATTTTGTGTATTGTAAAAGTATAACTAATCTATAGCACGGAAACATTAAAAACTAACTAAATTCTATGGAAAATGAATGTTCACTTGTAAAATAAAACTTAAACATACAAAGACATATTTATTAAAAAAGGGGCAACTTTATTCAATACAAACCTTGTGGTTGAAGCTATATTCCACTAGTTTTGTAACATTTAGCTCAATTGTTGGTAATGATAATTGAAGATCATCACTGAACAATGTTGAGTACTTATAAACTTCTGATAGTAAATTATGTTTGGTTTGGTTTCTTTGTTTAATGGCATACCAACCTTCATGGGTTATTTAATGCCATCCTTGTAGGACAGCAGTGATATGATTTAACACAACCCGGCCATTGGTCTAATGAGTAGAGTGTTTGCCAATGGTCCGGGAGACCAGGGTTCAATCCCAGGTTGAGTCATACCAAATACTAAAAAAATGGTCCTTGATGCTGCCTTGCTTAGCACTCGGCACTATAAAATAAGGATCAATGGTAAAGTGGAGCAATCCAGAGAAAGGAGTAGTGCCCTTCTCTAAATCTCAGTGTAGTAGCTATTGAAAAAGGAGCCTTTGGGTCACCCTCGACTAAGGTTGCCAACTTTACTTACTTTCCCAAGTGTATTAGTTTGAAAGTGAACGTAATAGCACAACTGGAGTTTGAACTCGCTCACTATAATGTTGCAGTCTAGCATGTTAACCACTACACCATGGGCACCCCCCCCCAACCTCACAACACTTTTTAGATGAGCAGATAACCTAAGAATGGTGCCACAGATTCTATGAACAATACATCTCAGGTTTTGAATTTAGAGTTTTCCTTTTTCTAGATTAGTTGCCTTACAAGACTAAAGAGTCTAACCTACCCTACTATTGCTTATAGCTTAGGGGAAGAAGGATCCAGGGGCATTAGCTTAAAGTGAAACACAGCCTCGACCAGAATTTGAATTTGACTTGTTAAGTCCATTTTCTATGATAACAACCATTAAACCACTGCACATCCAATACTCATATACTATTGATATATTTCATTATCATCATGTTTGCTGTAAGCATAGATTTCCCTAACTCTCTCTCTCGCTATTCATCTCTATCATCCATTGCTTCTGGCAGTTCTTCCAGACTACATCCTGTGTCCGTACAGAGTTGTTGTAGATAAGTTCTAGCTGGTCATCCTACACTTGCATGTCCAGGTAAAGAAGACCATAGGAGAACATTGCTTATGAGTTCGTCCTTGCTCATCCACCAGTGTCTCGCATGCCTTGTTCGTCTAATTTGAATGGTCTTCAGGATGGGTGGTAGGTGGCTGAACAGCTGCTGCTTTGTAGGATGTTGCTTCCAGGATTTGTTTAATATAGCTTGTAGCATCCTTGTGCAATTGCTGTCCAGCTTTTGTCCAAGCGGTGCATCCATACAGTAGTATGAAGATGACTGCTGGAAAAAATCGTGTTTCATTTTATCAGAGAGGTATGACTTCCATATGACCAATAACATATCAATAGCTATCCATGCCTGCACTAGTTGCGTATTGATGTCATTTTCCATTGATGAGACGCAAGGTAGGTGAACTTTTTATCATTAAGGGTTTTTGGACTATTGTCTTCATCTTTATTGTTATTTCCACAACGTTTCGGCCGATATGTCCTCCGACCTTTTTCAGGTTTATGTCGAACTTGGGAACTTACACAGAACTTCGAATGACGGGGGTCCCCTGTTCTGATTCCGTTAGCCATAACCAGGTACAAGTGTTAAGTATTGTTACGTTGTGGAAATAACAATAAAGATGAAGACAATAGTCCGAAAACCCTTAATGATAAAAATCATCAAGCTTTGTCTCAGAAATTTAGACAACTAGTAGGTGAACTTGTCCACTAGTTTCAGAGATGTCGCCTCTTTGATTAAAGTACATATACTTCATTTTGTCTGCGTTCACATGGAGGCCTATACTGCCTGCTGTTCACTCCAGACTATGCAGTAGGGATTCAGCCTGGGCAATCGTATTTGGCATAAGTGCTACATCATCAGTATAGTCTGCATCCGTAGTTGTTTGAGCAGGGTATCATCTGGTTCTTGCCTTTTTTGCCTTACAGGAGGCATTTGTGGAGTAATGGTTATTGTTGAAGGAAATGGACACGGGGACCAGAGTCCAAGTTCTCTACAAGGTTTTTTTTTGCATTTCACATAATGCTAATACCCTTGGGAAAGATATGGATCCAATTATTATATATACATAAAAATATCATTAATATATAATATATGAATTCAAGCATCCTGAATGACAAAAACTGATATGAACATTTATCATTATAGATCATGGCTGATGATTATGTATTTGAAGTTAATGAATAGAAAAAAAATGTCATACCAAAATGGATTCCTTTCTCAGTATCTTCAAACATTCCATTGCTTTTTTATAAAACTGATTCCCAATAGATTCTGTGACAATTTTCAAAATCTGCTTTTGCATTTGTTCACTCACTGAAAATCATAAGAAAGAAAAGTGTAAAACAGAGTTTATTCAATAAGAAAAAATGATTTCTTGAGACATGATAAAAAAAAAAA